>OX465297.1:223386975-223986975 GCA_949987735.1 Leucophora obtusa
GAACAAAGAATTTATGACGTGTCCTTAATGAGTTTGCTATTTTCGTACTTCACTAAAACCAAACTTTAAGATTTTATCAAATCTTAGATATAAACTACACACTACAGTGAACAATAGTTAATATCACACTTAACAATCCATTCAACGTATTCAAAAATATAAGCAACATGTATAGCAACCTTGAATTAAATTCTTATATCCTTGACATATAGGTTTATACTCTTAAATCTTTTTGAAATATTTACGCTCTAATAAAATACAAATTAAATGCAGTCTTAGGATGGCTTTCAATTAGGGGCTTGTATTATAATCAGCACTTGGTAGGATTATTGACATAGATTTTATTTAGGTAAGAACTTTTCAAACAAAATTTCCTACCTAAGTAAGTATGTTAGTCAAAATTTCTGCTAAGTGCTGACAAAAGTATTTATTAGCCCTTAGATTTCGTTTGGTATTAATCTGCAGTCTTTAAAATCCTACCGTTGTAAAAATAAAAAAAAAAAAATAAAAATTGTTTTATCGATCCCCACTTTTGTACATACTGGCAAAGTTCTAACGTAAAAAAATCATGTGTTTTTGAGGAATTAAAAAAATACCGTTATTCTGGACTTTTGCGATATTTTTTAAGGTTATCTTTTAACAGGAAAAATACTTGTAATTTTAATAAAATATTTGTAAAACTGCAAGTTAAAATAAATATTGCAAACAACTGTTTTTAGGACACCTTCAACACATGCATTGTTTTGCCACAATAGCGTTGATATAGTGATAAATTTATTTTAGAATTATTTTATAATTAATATTTTTACGTTTTATATTAATGACTTAAATTTGCCATTATAACAAATAATTAATATTTATTTTTCGATAATATCTTGTATGGTATTCATAAAAATGTGTTCTTTCATTTATGTATATTTTTTCACAAACAAATGATTTAGTTCAATGATATAATTGTGTGTGTATGCGCGTTTAAGTCACAAATTAAGTAAATTATGGTAAAACAAATTATTATAGTTGATTAAATTCCAATATATACACTCACAATAACTTTACCATAAAAGTTCAATAGTTATTTAAAAAGTAAATCGGTAAAGTTGTTTCAATTGAATAAGCTGTTAAATTTCAAAGAAATATATTTTTTAACTTTTTCTATCAATCATTCAATAAACAAAATACTCAAAATACGAACTTTCGGTATAAGTTAAAATATTCAGTCAAAATGTTCTGTTAAAAATAATCAGTTGTTATAATATAATCAATTTTCAAATAAACGAGAAATCTATTATTTTTACCGACTTTGTCAGTTATTTAATTAACAATTAAAAATAAACGACAAAATTCAATTGTTTTAAACGAAAAGTGGGTAGTCCTTTTTTTTTAACTTAATTTCAGTTATTTTAATGTATATATTCGGTTGATTTTAATGAAAAAACATTGTGAGTTTATGAACTAGCAAACTATCGAATATATTGAGGGATTGTATTCAAAATCCTCTATCTAAAGCCAGTAAAATCTAAGTAGTGGGTGCTCATTACTACCCAGCAAAACCTTGGTAATATATGGGTACTACAATTCGGATAAAAGAGTTTGTAAAAAAATTTTTAAACAGTTTCCAATCGCACTTTACTATTTTTATACTGATTTTTAGTACAATTTTTCTTAGTAATCATTTTTGCTATTCTCTTATTACAAATTACGGATTTTTTTACTAATTCTCGCTGCTGATTTCAGCAAAACATTTTACTAATTTTTCAAAACCGAGTGCTAAATTTGGCAGAAAAATATAATAATTACAAATATTTTTTTTTTAATTTTTACAATTCTTGTTTAGTTTATATTTGTAACTATTGATATATTCTTAGTTTGGAAATAACACTCAGAAAATTGAAACCTCCAATGCATAAAAAGGTAATAACTGGAGAACCGTTTGCAATTTTGAATCCAAATTTCAAGTACGAAGAAGTAATTATTAGTGTCCGACCGAGTATTCGGCTTCGGCTTCGGAGTTCGGCCGAAAAGTGATGTTCGGCCAAGTTCGGTGTTCGGCAAAATTTTGGCCGAATACCGAACTTTTCTATAAATCAATATTTTGCAACATTTAGCTCTTTAATTTTGTATAGTAACTTATAAATATACACATTTTTAACTTAATTTTTACTTAAAGAGCGAAAAATACAACTTTTTTATGTTTTTGCAATTTCAAAATATTTAGAAATTGGTTTCCGCGTTTTTGAATTTGAAAAAGTTGCATAAAATTGTGTTTTTATTCAAACACAAAAGTATTCGGCTTCGGCTTCGGTTTCGGCCGAACTTAGTAAATTCGGCCGAACTTAGTAAATTTGGCCACTAACAATGCTATTTTTATCCTCTGTTATTATTTCTCTTTTTTGCTTTGAACCTTAATTCTTAAGGTATCTGAGCTGATTCTATTCAACTCTGTGTATGATAGCCACAGATTTTTGAATTACAATGAACCGTTAAATTTAAATGTTTGTTATTTAAATTATATATTGCACTGTGTCAATGTCTTTTTAAGATGAATGAGGGAATTTTTAGTTTATCTTTTATTCTGGTAAATGAATGTTTTTTTAGTTTGACTCTAGATCATAAATTAATATCACTTTCTGTTTAAATTATTTTTCAAATTAAAGAAAGATGGTACAATTTTCACAAGTAAATTACAAAGAATAAAAATCTGAAAGAATTCGAAAAGGCACATAAGTAGACGATCATCAATTATTAACCCAAAATTCAAATTCTTTCAAATTTTTATTCTTTGTAATTTACTTGTAAAAATTGTATCTTTCTTTAATTTGAAAAATAATTTAAACAGAAAGTGATATTAATTTATGATCTAGATTCAAACTAAAAAAACAATCATTTACCAGAATAAAAGATCAACTAAAAATACCCTCATTCATTTTTTTTTAGATTTTAGAGTTTATTTTTTAGTATACTTTTTTGCTAATTTAAGCAGATTGATTTTAAATTACAGTTTTGTTCTGAAATTTAGTAGCGACTTCTAATTTTTACTACTAATTTTGTTGTACTACAGATCAGCAGACATGTGTTGCTAAAATTAGCAAAAAATACAGCTGGGCTCAAAACAGTTAAATTTCCAGTACTAACAGCAAAACTTTCAGTAGCCATTACAGACTTTTTTGGTTGAGCGTACCAATAATTCACCTGTTTACTACGGTGTTAACCGTTGTATAAGAAACAGTTGGTAAAACATGGCTCATATGAAAATAAAATTTAATAAAATTAAAAGAATATTTAAAAAACTTCATTTTCCCATTAAATTTACTGTCAATATAATAGCTATTATGGTTTTTATTAGATAATGGTTGAATTCACTTTACATTTTAGCGTATAAATGATTTTTTAATTGCCATTTAAAAATATTTCCAATACGTGCGTTAATGTTAAGGACGATTTGTTTGTTTTTATTTATACACTGAAAATATTATTACAGTAACTGACTGTAGTTTATTTAAAAAGTTATTCGTACATTTATTTTTAAATGATTATACAGTTAAAATGAAAAGAGATATATATTTCAACTTTTTTGGCTTTTATTTAAAAAAAATAAATTACCTATAAATACGGATTTTGTGTTACAGTTAATATTTTCTTATAAAATGCTTTGTTAGAAAACGAAACCCTTTAATATTTCTAGGTCAGTAAAAAAAAACAACCAAATAAACTAAATATCATTTATTCTTACGGATTTTGTAGTTAATTTTTTAACATTTAAAAATAAATGAAGAGTTCTTTTGATTTAAATGAAAAGTTAGTAGACCAGTTTTCAAGTGATTTTGCATTTATTTTAAATTACATTTTCAGTTAGTTTAAACTATAAACTATTTTGAGTGTATATTTATTTTTTCATTTCATATTTAGGTAGTGTGTGTTTTTGACATAAAATAAAAAATTTAAAAAAAACAATAATAAAAAAGCTACAATTATTACATAAAATTAAATATTTTGTCATACAGGGTAATTTTAATCAAACTTAAACGGAATTGTTTTGACATTTTGCACTGAATTAATAAAAGGTAAGTCAATTGGGATTACAGCTTAACATCTAAAGAATGTAGATGAGCTGAATGCTCGATGCATTTTGAGTTTTTAACTCACTTATGTTTAATAACTGTTAAGAAATTTTATGTGATGTCTCCAGATAACGTTTTGTCTCAGACAATAAAATAACAAAATATACGTCATACAACGAATGTCTTCTATATTTTAAGGTAGATGACATTTCGGAATTATTTTATGCTTTAGATCAAATCAACCAGCATAGAATCTCAAGAGTATGTAACATAAGCATCTCTACCTCTGTTAAGATGCTCTGGCCGACATTTGAAGAAGTTTTAAAAGCAGATGATAGGTTAAGTTTTATAGTTAAGTTTTAATAAATATTAAATATCAAATGAACTACATTCCCTACAGAAATATATACATTTCTTATTATTATATTTACATTCGATTTGTGGAATGAAAAAAAAAAAATTACAAATATAACTTTAGGTGGAAAAATGGAACTGACATGCAAACTTTGCATGCTTGCATGGAAAGAGATGTATGTATATTATTTATAAAAAAAAAACATAATTAGGAACATACTTCAAACATACGTAAATATATTCAAAAATGCATTTTTTCTGCGTCTATTTTGAGCACAACTGTTTTGTAAAATATTTCATTAGATTATCTTAAGATTAAAAGAATTTCAAGTTATTTCGTTAGTGGTATTTTAAGGTTAACAATAAATAGTCCCTTAAGAGAGGTTTCAATCGCTTATGGTATTTTAGGATAAATTCTTTCCCACCATGTTAAAAAGTTTTAACATTATTTTACAATTTGAAATTTTTTTAACCATATTAATTTAAAATTTAATTAACAAATCTAATAACTTGTTATATGTTTTGTTCATACGTATCATATTTGGGACTAATGAATTAGGTGGACTAATTAATTGATGATTTCATTAGCATTGCATTGCCATCAATGGTAATGAAATTATTTTCGTTACAATTTTTTCAAATTATCAGGCTGATGATCATTAAAAAATTGTATGTAACCAAAAAAAATTATTATTCAGTAAATTATTATTAAGTGCTATTTTTAAAAATTCATAATCCAAGGGCTATAATACCCATTTCTTGTACCAAAAAAAAATTTGTTTAAAAAGAACATCTTTCATCAATATATTCGTTTGCAGAATTTAAATCGCTGATTTAACTAATTTTTTGTAACACAGAGTCTTTTTTCGCATTCCGCCATTATTTTGCAATTTTTTACGACTCGTTCTTGTCAATTCATATACTAGGGACTATAATACCTATATCTTATATCAAAGTTTGGTGATTAGATCGCAAAAAAAAACGAGTAAAAAGGTTAAAGTCGGGCATGCCGACTATACAATACCCTACACCAGTCTGGTTAAAAGCCAACTAATGTTTGGATCCGAAATTCGAATGGGTTAAAATGAGGCTTGTGTCAAAATTTTCTATAATGTGAGTCAGCGCACCAAATTTCATTAAAATATCTTAATATTTGCGACCTGCAGTTTGTAACCAAGCCAATTTTGGGGGGACCCTTATATGGGCACTAGTTCTAAACATGGACCGATGTTCACCAAAATCAATAGGCTTCGTCCTTGGGCCAACATAGGTCTATGTACCAAATTTCATCAAAATATCTTAATATTTGCGACCTGCAGCGTATAAACAATATAATTTTGGTGGGCACTAGGTCTAAACATGGACCGATGTTCACCAAAATCAATAGGCTGCGTTATTGGGCCAACATAGGTCTGTGCACCAAATTTCATCAAAATATCTTAATATTTACGATCTGCAGCGTATAAACAGTATAATTTTGGTAGGACCCTTATATGGGCACTAGGTCTAAACATGGACCGATGTTCACCAAAATCAATAGGCTGCGTTATTGGGCCAATATAGGTCTGTGTACCAAATTTCATCAAAATAACTTAATATTTGCGACCTGCAGCGTATAAACAGTATAATTTTGGTAGGACCCTTATATGGGCACTAGGTCTAAACATGGACCGATGTTCACCAAAATCAATAGGCTGCGTTCTTGGGCCAATATAGGTCTGTGTACCAAATTTCATCAAAATATCTTAATATTTACGACCTGCAGCGTATAAACAGTGTAATTTTGGTAGGACCCTTATATGGGCACTAGGTCTAACAATGGACCGATGTTCACCAAAATCAATAGGCTGCGTTATTGGGCCAATATAGGTCTGTGTACCGAATTTCATCAAAATATCTTAATATTTACGACCTGCAGCGTATAAACAGTATAATTTTGGTAGGACCCTTATATGGGCACTAGGTCTAAACATGGACCGATGTTCATCAAAATCAATAGGCTTCGTCCGTGGGCCAAAATAGGTCTGTGTACCAAATTTCGTCAAAATATCTTAATATTTACGACGTGCATCGTATAAACAATATAATTTTGGGGGGACCCTTATATGGGCACTAGGTCTAAACATAGACCGATGTTCACCAAAATCAATAGGCTTCGTCCTTCGGCTGCCATAAGTCGGTGTACCAAATTTCATCAAAATATCTTAATATTTGCGACCTGCAGCGTATAAACAATATAATTTTGGTAGGACCCTTATATGGGCACTAGGTCTAAACATGGACCGATGTTCACCAAAATCAATAGGCTGCGTTATTGGGCCAATATAGGTCTGTGTACCAAATTTCATCAAAATATCTTAATATTTACGACCTGCAGCGTATAAACAATATAATTTTGGTAGGACCCTTATATGGGCACTAGGTCTAAACATGGACCGATGTTCACCAAAATCAATAGGCTGCGTTATTGGGCCAATATAGGTCTGTGTACCGAATTTCATCAAAATATCTTAATATTTACGACCTGCAGCGTATAAACAGTATAATTTTGGTAGGACCCTTATATGGGCACTAGGTCTAAACATGGACCGATGTTCACCAAAATCAATAGGCTTCGTCCGTGGGCCAAAATAGGTCTGTGTACCAAATTTCGTCAAAATATCTTAATATTTACGACGTGCATCGTATAAACAATATAATTTTGGGGGGACCCTTATATGGGCACTAGGTCTAAACATAGACCGATGTTCACCAAAATCAATAGGCTTCGTCCTTCGGCTGCCATAAGTCGGTGTACCAAATTTCATCAAAATATCTTAATATTTGCGACCTGCAGCGTATAAACAATATAATTTTGGTAGGACCCTTATATGGGCACTAGGTCTAAACATGGACCGATGTTCACCAAAATCAATAGGCTGCGTTATTGGGCCAATATAGGTCTGTGTACCAAATTTCATCAAAATATCTTAATATTTACGACCTGCAGCGTATAAACAATATAATTTTGGTAGGACCCTTATATGGGCACTAGGTCTAAACATGGACCGATGTTCACCAAAATCAATAGGCTGCGTTATTGGGCCAATATAGGTCTGTGTACCGAATTTCATCAAAATATCTTAATATTTACGACCTGCAGCGTATAAACAGTATAATTTTGGTAGGACCCTTATATGGGCACTAGGTCTAAACATGGACCGATGTTCACCAAAATCAATAGGCTGCGTTATTGGGCCAATATAGGTCTGTGTACCAAATTTCATCAAAATATCTTAATATTTACGACCTGCAGCGTATAAACAATATAATTTTGGTAGGACCCTTATATGGGCACTAGGTCTAAACATGGAGCGATGTTCAAAAAAATCAAACTTGTTCGTCCTTGGGCCAACATAGGTCTATGTACCAAATTTCATCGAAATATCTTAATAGGTGCGACCTGTAGAGTGCGTACAAGATTGCATGGACAGACAGACAGACGGACGGACGGACGGACGGACGGACGGACAGACGGACATCGTTAAATCGAAATAAAAAAAAATTCTGAACCGATCGGTATACTATAAGGTGGGTCTACGACCAATATTTTTTGGTGTTACAAACATCAGCACAAACTTATAATACCCTGACCACATAGTGGTGTAGGGTATAAATACCCGGAAATTCATTATATTCGTTGGCAGAATGTTAATCACTGATTACGTTTTTTACTTCATTTGTTCTACGATAAAGACTTTTTTTCGCGTTCCGCTATTATTTTGCAATTTTTTAAGTGCGGTTGTTTTAAATTTATAATCTAGGGACTATAATACCCATTTCATACACCAACATTTCTTTGGTGGTTACTTTGCAAAAAAAAAAAAAAAATCCCGAAAGAAAATTTTTTACAAAAAGGAAATTTTTTGCATCAATATATTTTTTTTGCAGAATGCTAATGGCTGATGAAGTTTGTACCACATAGACTTATTTCGCATTCCGTCATTATTTTGCAATTTTTGCGAGTCGTTTTTGTTTTTAATTCATAATCTCTATTATACATACACTCATAGAAATAAATCTGTAAAAATAGCAAAAAAAAAAAAAAATTACTAAAAATTAGTTAAAAATGATTCTGCAGAAAAAACCGATAAAATTAGCAGATTTTTTTTACACAATACTAGTAAAATAAGAACAGCAAAATTAAAACTGTTAAATTTAAATTCTGTAAATTTATATTTAGGCTAACTTTTAGTTAACTGAAAATAGTAAATTGTTCTGTAAAATCTGCAGAAAATTTTGCTAAATATTAGTAGACTAAAAACAGCAAAAATAAACTGTTATATCTTCAAAATTTTTGCCATTTTAAGCTCAATTTAGTTGAATGCAAATAGCCGTTATATTCTGCTAAAATCAGCAGAAATATTTGCTAAAAACTTGTAAACTGCTGTTTTCAAAGGGTCGATTTTTATTTGCATTTAAAACAAATATAGAAATCTTTGAAAATTTTAAACTTTTTCGTGATTTTTTAGGCTACTAATTATTTAACAATTTTTTTTGCTGATTTTAGAGTTTAAATTGCTATTTTCCATTAACAAAAATGTAGCTCAAACATAACTAAAATTTTGTATAATTAACAGTTTTATTTTTGCTGTTTCTATGTTACTAATATATAGCAAAAATAATCTGCTAATTTAGCAGTTTTTTTCTGCAGCATAATTTTTAGTAGTTTCAACTAAATTTTTTACGGACTTTTTTCTATTAGTATATATATCATACCAAAGTTAGGGGTTAAATTGCAAAAAAATCGCGAAATAAAAATTAGCAAAAAGGAAAATTTTTGCATCAGTATATTTGTTTGCAGAATGTGAATCGCTGACTAAGTTTTTTAATTAATTTTGTATACCACAAAGCGTTTTTTCGCATTCCGCTTTTTAGAAAAATGTTTATATTTTTGGCTCGCTTGAGAGCTTTTTCCATCCCTAATTGTAGCTTCTTTGTCCCAACCCGTTGTTCGATTTTATATATCAGGATTTTTGTAAACAAATGGTTTTTTAATCAATTGTAATTAGTGTTTTTTTACATTAGTGTGATTTCATTATTCATGGGTTTTCTAATGCAAAATATTTCATTATGATTAAATGATAATGAAATTTTTTTTTCATTGTCATTAGTGGCAACTAATGGTAATGAAAAATTCCCAAGTATGATACGTATCACAAATTTATAAAAACTAATCGATAAATATAATAAATTTAAAAAACCCACTACCGCCTTTCATGTCTATAAACAATTTTTAGTTAAACTAAATTGTAGTTAAATTTCACATAAAAAATGTTGTTGTTTAATAACAATGAAAAAGAGTAATAAAAACTATATCATTCCAGAACAGAATAACAAAAAAAATAAAAAATCTTTTAATTTTCTCTAAAACAACAAAATGAATAAAACGTGCTACAAACACAAACAAACGAAAATGCACACATATACACAGTAGTATAAATAAAAAAAATATATATTGCTAATTTGTTCTTCTTTTAGCCAAGTTTGTACAAAATTAAAAAAAAAAAAACTCAATGTTGTGTTCATGAGTGAAAAAAAGTAAAATAAAATGTTGGTTTCGTTCATTCGTAATTATAGCATTGCATGTTATTTTGTTGTTCATAAGTTAAATTCACATTCATTTTGGTTCTGAATTAAGTAACAATTTTAAGCGGTTTTTATTTTTGCTCATAATGAGTTTGAATGTCATATGGTGGCTGGGTTTTTTGTTTTCTTTATAATTTCATTTAATTTAATGTTACATTTAAATTTATGTATATTAAAGTCATTGTTTGTGTGCGTGTGCGTGTGCATGTGCATGTGACTGTGTGTGCAAATGCTAATACAAATATTTAAAAAAAAATGCTTGTATCGAGATTTTAAATTATCATCTACAATGTGAACATTTTGACCATCTAATGGAGCAATTTATCTCTGGTTGGAATATTACCAAATATTAAGCGTAGTCATAAAATGCATGTACTATGTATGTATTTATTTTCAAATTATACAGACGCCATTTTTTTTTTTTTTAAGATTAAATCAGTTCTCATAGCAGTGTTTCAATTTTGGTATAGTTAAAAGAAAGTGCATATAAAAATATAATAAAATATATGCTTTCAAAACAATTTACTCCCTTTAGACTTTTTTTCTATATACTAAAAATTTTTAATGAAAAATTCGTTGAAATAAAAAAGTTACATCATGTTAAAAAAAAACTCCTAATACGATATGGTAGTACGTACATTTTGTTGCAATGAATATTGAAAAAATATAATAAAGCAACTTTAAAAATGAGTGCGAGTCGCGGCTGTTTTATGTGAGTGAGTCAAAACTAACTTAGTAATATTAATCGAAATTGCTTCCATAGTGCACTCTGAAAAAGCTTTAATAAATGAATTTTACTTTACAATTTTTGTTTAATAATTATACCCTACACCACTATGTAGACAGGCTATGCTGAGTTAGTGCTAATGTTTGTAACAACAAAAAATATTGGACTAGTATACGGATCGACTTAGAATCACTTTTTGATTCTATTTGGCCTAAGGACGAAGTCTATTTATTTGTTTGAAATCGGTCCATATTTAGACCTAGCGCCCGCAAATATGAAGATATATTAATGAAATTCGGTGCACGTACGTATAAATCAATCCCAAAATTAGCTAATATGGTTGTTCTAACGCTGCAGGTTGCAAATATTAAAACACTGATTCTATTGGCCCAAGGACAGTGCCAATCGCTTTTGTATATAATCGGTCCATCTTTGGACCTAGCGGGAATATGAGCTCTATTTATGACTTTGTCTTAAATATACCTTACATTAGGCAAAATTTAAATTTATTACTGATTTTCTAATTTTTTACCAATCTACATATAGAATAATTTAGCCCCAAATTCATTTCAATTCATTGATATTTCAAATCCAAGCATTAACTGACTTTTAATAAGACTGGAGTAGGGTATCATACATTTAGCATGCCCGACTAAAAATTTTTTTACTCGTTTTTAGTATAAATTGTAATTTTTGGAACTTTTTACGAATTTTTTGTGATATCTGGTTAACTTTTTGCTTTTTAAACAATTTTTTACATTCATCTGAACCTTAAATTTTGTATGCCAAATACATGAAAATCTGTGAAGCAGGTTTTCTACGAGTATAATTTTCAGTGAATAAAGTACATAAGCCCTACGGGAAATTTTAACAAACTGTCACCGAACTGGCCCCTTTATATGAAATAGACTGGTCACTTTTACATGGCGTTGTCATAGGAGGGGGAAATTGACCCCTTGTGACATGTCAGAAGACAAATCCCAGGGCAGGTCCCTGAACTTTGTTTTTTATGAGAGTTCAGTAACCTGTCCTAGGATTTGTCTTGTGACATGTCACAAGGGGTCAATTTCCCCCTCCTATAACAACGCCATGTAAAAGTGACCAGTTTATTTCATATAAAGGGGCCAGTTCGGTGACAGTTTGTTAAAATTTCCCGTAGGGAGTATCCAGGTCGAAATATTATAAAGATATCTTCATGACGTCTCATTGATATGAGCTGCAATAAAAAACTCAGTTTTTCTAATCTAAAATATAATTTTGGAAACTAAGCATCCCAGAGGGAAAAGTTTTTATGACAATAGTAAGTCGTGTTTGAAAAACTATTGTATATTCAAAAATCCTATAAATAAAATTTTAGAGAAAAAGTGTTCAAAACCCCATTAATGGAAACATATTTGAGTTGACATGGCTAGATTTTAAGATCGTGTTTTATGCAAGACACCACGAAAATTGCGCTTATGACCAACAAAGTCGAAATTCCGCTTACGGTACATAGTCGCAAAGTGTCAAAAGAGCTCTATTCAAAAAAAAAAAAATAAAAAAAAATTAGTAGAAAAATTAATAAAATGTCTTGTAGTATATTTTTTATTTTCAGTAAAAGCTTTAGTTATATTTGTTTAGCACTAAACTAATTTTCAAATAATGTTTTACTAATTTATTTTGCTACCAAAATTGTGCTGATAAACACATTTATAGTGTGGACAAGAACCAGACAAACAAAATGTAGATATCGCAGATGTAGCGCGGACAAAGAAAATGAGGCTTAACACAACCGTGAAAGATTTTTGTATCCGTGTTTCATACATTCAACAATAGGACACCAAAGGATTGCATATGCATAACAATATAACACAATAAGATAAAATATGATTTAAATTATAGGCAAAATAAAATATGTAAATTTACTGAAGATAAAGGTAAAAAGTGAATGTATAAACAAAATGTTTATTAATATTAATTATGTGAAATACAAGGGAAGACATTTATTTTTAGTAGTTTCTTTCGCTGTTTTAAGCAAAAGGTTTTTATAATATAAACTCCGTAGTTTATATCGTTTTTCGTTATTTAGAATTGTCTACTAATCTGGACATTTTCATATTTTACGAAGCTTCCTACTTGCTAGATGTGTCAAAACAACAGGGTAGTATATTGGAAGATGACAAAGCAAATTGTGGTAAATTCTTTGTTGTTGTTTTTGTTTTTGTTTGATATTTTGAACGTTTAATAACGCTCCTAGGCGACAACAAGAAAATCTCATTGAGTTTGTAATTTAACTTAACAAATATTTCCAAAAATTCTAAAAACATCGTCCCCTGACGAGTTCCATACACAAGAATGAAATCCGGTTAGGGACATGGCTCCAGCAGATTATTTTTCACAATTTGTAAAATACGTTTGGGAATTTAGTACATTTAATTCCTTTAATGCTTCCTAAATAATGTTCGAAAGAATCACAAAAACACAATTTTCAGACTTAAATTTTCAGCAAATAATTTAACTAAAGTACCATTTATTTGCAATTTTTTTGAGTTTTTTCAGTCTACTAATATTCAGCAAAAAAAAATTATTGATTTTAGCAGGAATTTTTTTAATTTGCAATCTAGTAAGTGATAGCAAAACTTTTGCTGAGATTACTATTTCTTTGGTAAAAATCAGCTTGCTGACTTTTGCTGAAATTACCAAATTTTTTGCAAGCACGCTCCTGACTAAAGATTTGATGACAAAGGAACATTTTTTGCTGACTTTTTTTTTTGAGTGTAGAGAACAAATATTTTCAGCAATTTGGATTTTTTTTTTAATGTTCGTAATTTTTTTATTTTTGGGGACTTATGAAGTTTTAGCATTTTTTTTGCAAAATTTTTCAATTTCGGATAATTTTATTAATTATTTTTTTTTTAAAGTTGACGATTTTTTTTAATTTGGCTATTTTGATTTTCTTTTTAATTTTGGCGATTTTTTTTAATTTTGGCATTTTTTGACGATTTGTTTCAATTTTGGTATTTTTTCTTTTCTATTTTAGGTATTATAATCAAATTTTGCGTTTTTCTGCTCCAATTTTGATGATTAATTTTTTTTAATATAAGCGATTTCATTCAATTTAAGCGATTTTTTATTTACTAATTTTGTACAATATTTTTGGTTTTATTTATTTATTGGTTTATTTAATCTTATGAATTAATTTTAAGACTAAAGGGAGATTTATGATTTCCTCTATGATTTTATTAAAATTTGGCGATTTTTTAAGATTTAGGGGTTTTTAAATTTTTTATTTTTTTTAATTTTGCTGATTTTTCAATTGTGGACTGTTACACATGAAGTTGCGGGTTCGATCCCCAACCAAGGCAACATCAATTTATGAAAAATATTATGTATGAGTTTTTTCTATCCCTCATACATATCGCGACATCCTCCTTCGGTGTTCCCATAGCACTTAACCTCACCGAAGTAAAATAATATAACAGGGCTTTGAACTAAAAAAGCTTCAACAAAGTTTGCCAACTCTTCATCAGATGGCGTGCAACAACTGTTCCAAGATTCAACAACTCGCGCAATTACATTGTTGCCATTTCACGTCCTTTCACTTCTTCTGTAACCCCTTTCCAAAGGAAGTAATACGTTACGCAGCAAAAGAAATTGGAAGTAATGCTTTACAAACTACTTCTTTCACTGCTCGACAAGTATCCGTTAGTGTATTCTTACTGCTTTTTTAGAAGTTATTCTGATCAACTTCAAAAAATCACTTCTTTCATTGCTTCCAAAGTATCCGTTATTACATTTTTACAGCTTTTTTAGAATTACTTCTGAACCACATCCAAAAAATTACTTAAGTATTGCTTCTAAAGAGTAATTGCTCTAAAAGTTATCGTTTTGATGATTTTGGTATCACTTGGCATTTTCAAACAGAGGGTCGCGGGTTCGATTCCCGGCGGGGCCAATATTTAAATTTTTTTTTATTCTATTAATTTTTTTTTAATATTTATAATTAATTTGTTTAAATTCGATATTTTTTAATTTTTTAAAAATATTTATATATAAAAAAAATGGTGAGAAATTATTTTTATGCACCTGTAAAAATAGTACTGAAAATAATATTAAATTGGAGTGCACCTTTTACACTTGTTTATTAAGTACTTTTATCGAAGAGAATAAGGAACAATATCTCGCAGTAACAAATTGGTGTTTTTATGCCACTCAACTTTTATAGCAAAGAACAGCTCAACGGTAGAGCGCTAGACTAGCAACCGTGAGATGCCAAGTTCGATACTCGGTGGCGGCAATAAAAAAACTTTTGTAAAATAAATAAAATATAATTTTTTTTGTCAAGAATTTTGTTTTTGATTTTTATTTGGTGAAAAAGAGCTTCCTTTGCACTCGTTCATAAAGTACTGAAAAAATGTTGAAGTTAGAGAACTCTTCTCCAATGACAACTCAATGTTAAAATCATTAGTGTCTATGGTAAAAAAGAAGTACATCTAGATCATCAATTGTAGTGCCTTTTCTAATCTCTTAATTTTGCTTTTTTCTTTTTTAATTTTAGCATTTTTTTTTATTATTATTTTGGAGCTTTTTCTAATATTGGCGATTTGATTAATTCGCCGATTTATTTTGTAATCCCGACGATTTTTTTTTTTTTTATTAAAGCGATTTTATTGAATTTCAGCTATTTTTACTAAAACGTTGTTTTTTAAAATTTTGTGGTTTTTAACTTTGCTGATTTTATCCAAATTTAGCGATTTTCTGGATTTTGTTCAATGTTGCCAATTTTAGCACTTTTTTCCGTTATGGCGAGTATATTCAAATTTGGGTTTTTTTTGCAGTTTTGATAATTTTAATTTTTTTTTTTAATACCAGTAATTTTTTCATTTTAACGATTTTTTTTCAATTTTGTGTTTTTTAATTTTGGCAATTATTTTAAATAAAAAAAAAAAAACTCACATAATATGTTCTGGTTATATACGATAAAAAATACGCATTCACCATAAGGAAGTGTATTGCGCGTTGTGTAGTCCCGTTTTCCCTACTCTGGTAACAATACGAGTACCACTGCGTAGTGATCTTTACCCGCTTCCTGTTTGGTGATTGTGTCTGAAATTTTTTCGATTATAATATCCAAACAAGCAATGGGGTATAACCTGCATACTAAAATCCAAAATTTTAAGCCGGATAACCTCCTTTCATAATTAAATGCATTCCTGACACAATTGAAATATATTGTTTTAATTCAAATTCTGCTGTATCGACCGAATTTATTTTGCCAAAAAGAAATGTATCGCTGGCAACAATCAACCATTACGTTGGCAACAAATTTTGCTGTCAAAGTGAATCTATTTTCTCTGTGTATTATACTAAAGAAAGGTTAGCGCAAGTCAAATAACATTTTAAGGCTCTAATGCATACACTTTTCTTAATTTTGCCTTAAGGAATACAATTGCAAAAGTATTAATTTTCCTTATTAAATGTTTATTAAAAAATGTCATAAATAATCGTTACATAAGAGTTTGTTAATTTCTCGTTTTATTCTGGCAACACCCTTATTTAATGTGTCTCCACTTTCAAATAAATTGTTAGTGATTCATAAAGTTAGTAAAGGATTGACTCGTTAATCATAGATGAGTAATGTGGTTTTGAAGATTTTATCAATAAAAATAATTTATTATAAATCAAAACATGATAAAAACAATTTTTATACATATCCTGGTTATGTAAAAGTGCAAAATAATATTTTAAACACAGTTTAATAATACGAATACTGAAAGTATTCGAATGACGAATATGTTTTGATATTTTTTTTTAAATTTATTTTTTATTTTAAAAGGTTTAAATGTTGCAACTGTTTCAGGTTTTTGTTTTTAATTTTTTGGCTACAAAATATTAGATTTTACATATTCCTGGCTGGATGACGAATTATGCATACTATTTTTGCCAAATTAGCTTAAAAACATTTCATTAAACTACTCAGAAACTTTATGCATTCGGCTGTAAATATTTTTTTTTATAGTCTTTAGTTATATATAAACGCGTCCCGAACTTTTTCGATTTCGAATTGTAGATTGAAAGAGGATTTAAACGCATATTGACGAATTGTGTATAGAAAATCAGGCTAGCTACCTGCCTGTTATCATTCTCATATTAGCTCCTCAATACGGGTTGTTTGAGTGCTCTTTCATCGTAAAGTTTACAAATAAAAAAAAAAAAGTTTGGTTCACCCTAATAACTAACTATATACATTTTTTTACAACACTATTATGAGCTCTACCTATCTACGTGTATATGTTATTTATATTTATTGTTGTAGCGTTAAAACTCGTTAATAATATAAAATAAATCAATAATTGCGGGAAAATAATAACTATCGAGTAGGTTGTTGTTCTTCGTGCACTCACAACGAAAGTATGACTATAAGTTTATTAGTTGTGTATGTATATAACACAACAAAATTTCGTTTCAGATTTCTTTTATGTACTCTACAACAAATTTGAAATTTATAAAAATCGGACAGTATCAGTTGGGATACAATTTTGGTAATCAACATTTGTTTTGGCTTACGAAACGAAATTGACCCACTAATGGTATCAGTTTTCTCAATAATGAAAATATTTTTTGCAATTAAAACTGTAATGAACAACACAGCCTTAGCAGCCGTCAGCTTTAATGGATTAAAGAGCACTTCATTTCCTGTAACAAGCCTACATACATACTTAGTTTATTTTAGTTTTATATTGCAGACATTAATTTTTTTTTTTTATCAATTTTATGTGTTTTAGATTTTCCTCTAGGTCTTATATATTTAGAATTTTACGTATCAACTACTTTATAGGTGCGGCTATAGTTATAACGCGCAGTATACTGCGTGCCGATTTTATAAATGTTGTTTCAAAAAATGCCGTAGGTCCGCCCTTTTTAAAATTTTTTAAAAAATGTTTTTATTACTTTTTGATATGTGCTGTAATGCTGGTAGAATTTATTATTTTAATTAATTGAACAACTGAAAACATAACAACAATGCATATGTAAGTATATTACATATTACGTGTAAGCGCTTAAATCAATATCTCCATGTGGATAGTTCTCATATAGGTTTTCTCCGTTTAGTTATGAGACGCCAAGAATGTTGATTAAGTAGCTGACTAGAAATTACATTCCTAGGCTAAATTATGAATGATTGCAAATTTCAGGCACCGGATGAAGGCTTTGCGAGGAGTTTAACCAGCTCCACAGGGTAACCAGTTCCCTAGCAACCATTTATAGAACTAACTTGGTAATTTTCTAGTGTTTCAATTTCACCCTTTCCCGTTCCATTTCATTTTGTTTCCCAATTTTAGTATTCCAATTCCATTCGTTTCCCCGTTTCATTCCGTTTCGGTTGCTGTTTCATTGCATTTCATTCGCATTTTGTAGAGCTTCAATTTCGTTTCAATTCACACGTTCCTCATCCCATACCGTTTCACAAATTTTAGTGTCGCAATTCCACTCGTTCCCAGTTCCATTCGATTTCGTTTCCCAATTTTAGTTTTCCAATTGTGATCGTTCTTTGCATTTCAGGTTCCTGGCCTTTAAGTGCGAGACGTTTCGCCTTTTGTAGCCCCATTTTAACCATGTTCCTTGCAAAAATTCCAAAAGTTACATTTTCTGTGGATAAGGGAACACACGTTTAAAATTTCAGGTTTCTAGCCAAAGGTGTTTAACCAGGCCGTCAAGGGTGAGACTTTTCCGCTTTCACCCCCTCCTAATAAGAAATTCCAAAAACTTCGTTAGTGTGAATGTCTACGCTGGAGGCGAACCTTATACTAAATTTTAACTTCCAGGATCGAGCGGTTTGTACTGCATGTAATTGAGCCAGTGCGTCAGTCAGTCAAATTGTTCTTTTATATTTATAAATATAGAGATAGCATTCGTACATATGCCTACTACAATATGAAATAAGAAACAGCTGTCTGTTTAATGCTAAAGTTGTACTACAATGTTCGTTATAGCTAATAAAGGTTGTACTCGTATTTTTAGTGTGGTTTTTTGTCCTATTTTTGCTATTCGATTGGCATGTGTTTACTTGTATTAGTAACGGAAATGAAAATAAGAATGTATGTGAGTTGTTTTGAAAATTTTCAGTTAGTTAGTACTCGTATTTGGATTCAAAATAAAAGCAAGTAAAAAACAGAAATAATTATTAACAAACTGATAAAAGCCTAACAAAGTCTTGTTATACCAGACACTATCCACGGCTCTCATCTAAAAAGCTGAACTGGTTTTAAGAGAGTTTCGGTGGAATATTACAAAAAACGTGAAAAAGGTGGTATTTTTTAATTAAAAATTGTAGGAATTCCTTTTTTCATTTGGTTATGGCAGAGATTTTATTTCAGGGGATTTCGGATTTTTGCCACTTATTTAGCTTTTAGGCAAGATTTTTTTCTTTTAGTTCCACATGATGAAGAACTACAACACAACACAAGATATAGAACTTCAATCCTGAAAGTTAGGACAAAATAGAAATACTGTGTAAGGTCAAATGTAAAATTTTAGAAGATTTTAATTTTTTTTAAACTTCCCAAGTAAAAATGTGATCGTACATGAACATATATGATCATATATGGATACGAATCCATATATGATGATTAGAGCGGGTCGATTTAAAAATCGCCCAAGTGACAAGGAAAATCATATTCTAGGGATCAAAATAAGAAACTTTGCCCTCTAAAACGAATTCTGATGTCCCAACTTTTGACCCGTAGTGTCAAATTTTGAAAAATCCCACTCTGAGCCATTTAGAGTGCTCCAATCAAGTCCAAATGTATGACCGACCCCCACTAAATTTGTAGCACCGACCCACTCATGCTAGTGGCACACCCCCTGAAACCCCCTGGGGGGTTCCCCATACAAACATTTTAAAAAATCACCATTTTTGGCACTTTATATGAAAAAATCAGCTAAATGGCTATGTTTTTTCTTTTTGTGAAGCTTTCATTTTAGGTATAGGATGTGTTAAGCGGACTTTTGTAAAACACTACGAGGAACATTTTTGTGGAACATTCTAACCCTCTAACTCTTCAATGAAAGGGCTTTTTTTGGCCCCTTTTTAAAAAGGGACAAAAAAGACCCGTAAGTTGAAGAGTTAGAGGGTTAAAATGTTCCACAAAAATATTCCGCGTAAAGTTTTACATAAGTTCGCTGAACACATTCTATACCTCAAATGGAAGATTCCCATAGTTTCTCCCTAAAACCCAGATTTACGAAAGTGCCTAAAATGGTGATTTTTTGAAATGTTTGTATGGGGAGCCCCCCAGAGGGTTCCAGGGGGTGTGCCACTGGCATGAGTGGGTGAGACCTCCAAAGTTAGTGGGGGTCGGTCATACATTTGGACTCAATTGGGGCACTCTAAACGGGTCAAAGTGAGATTTTTCAAAATTTGACCCTACGGGTTAAAAGTTGGGACATCAGAATTCGTTTTAGAGGTATGGTTCCTCGGGCAAAGTTTCTTATTTTGATCCCTAGGATACGATTTTCCTTGTCACTTGAGCGAATTTTTTGCCGCACTAAAAATCGACCCGCCCTAATGATCATATATGTTCATATACGATCACATTTTTACTTGGGATATTAATATTACAGATATTCCTGAGCGGATATTAATAAACTTTCTTGATATTATTTTTCTAATTCTAAAAATAATGTTCTTAACTTAATTTTAGAAAATTAACCCTTAAGTACTCGTGGGTCTTTTTTGACCCTATGATGAAGATAGACTAATATTTTTTCATTGGGGCATAAGGCTTAATTGCTGAAATTAAATTATGAATATTATTTTTGATCTAGAAAAATAATATCAAGGTGTTTCATCAATATCGGCTCAGAAATACATGTTATATTATGTTAAAAAAAAAATAAAAGTCTCCTCAAATTTGACCCTTGACCTTACACAGGGGCAATTTAATGTTATTTCTATTTTGACGTCATTTTCAGGATTGAAATATCTAATCTAGTGTTGTTGTATTTATGATAAAAAGCATATTTAAATTATTAAAGCCAAAGTTTTTATAACGTAGTAATAATTATCATCTACACAGTAGTTGGGTATAAGTAATGACCTTTAACTACTGAAAGTAGACGAAAAGGAAAAAAACCCACTAATGGCTCTGTTAAAATTTTAAAAGAAAATTAAAAATAACAGGAAAAAGCGATAAAAACTGTTTTTCGAAAAAAAAAACGAAAAAAGAATTACATAAAAAACACACACAATTGCAATTATATATAAACAAAAATTCATAGTGCTTTCTTTATGTTCTGCATGTGTATGAGTATTTTTTTATTTTGCATGCATTACACTTTCATGAATGTTATAAGTTAATAATACATATCGTAATCTGAAATTAAAAAATGTGTAACAAAACTTATGTTTCTAAATGCAGTCCAGCTATATGTTCCCAATAAACTTAATTCTCTATATGAAAAATTCCTATTTACAATTTTAATATATTCTTATTTTTCATTGAGCCTCCGCTATAATATATCAAACGACCCAGCAAAAGCTACTGTACCATAAAATCGGTTGTAGAATAACTTATTTCCATTTGTAACGCCTGTCGGTGCTGACGGGTTTCAAAAGAAGTTGCCAAATTGCAAACAACTTTTCTGCGGTGTGGTTACTTGATTATGATCCAAACGATTTAACATTTCTGGTGACTATATGTCTGTGTGTATAAATTTAAGAGTGGAATATTGCGTGCTAGTTGTATTGTGTGATTTGTGTGCACACATAGTACTTGTAAATTTACATGAGTGTATGCTTACATTTATAATATAGAGCACGTGTAGTTTTTTTTTCAAGATATATTATATGGAATTTTTTTTAAAAGAGATACAAAGAGGTTATTTTTTAGTTTAACGATTTTTTATTTCTATTGCATTTTTCATTTATCCTATATATTTTTAGTTCAAAAGCCACATTCAGATAATAAAAAAAATATATCTCTTTTACTGTATAAATGTTGAGTGGAAAAAAAACAAACTTTTTTATTCTCTCCTACCCTTTTGGTACCAGTTTTACCATAATTTAGCCGCATTGTTACTTGCGGCTTTTGCTTTTGTTTTATTTTATAATTTTATTATTTTTTCTTTTATAAGATACTTTTGTTTGTAGTGTTTTAATTCATTTTGTTTTTCATAGTTAGTGTTTTTTGTTTGTTTAAAGTTTGAGATTTCATTTAAACGAGGATATGAGAAAAAAAGATTTGGATTTTAATTCAAATTTGTGGCCAGTTTTTGGGTTTGCTGGTAGATTCGTATAACTTAGAAATTATAGATAATTGGCATTATATTTTTATGGGAAAGTAAAAATACTCTTGGAATGTATTTTATCATCAGCATCCCTGTTGAAGGTTAAAATTCGCTAAAATTAAGCAAACAAAAATTTTAACTTTTTAAGGTATGTATATTTTGTTAACTATAATGCGATGTCGAATTAATAGTAAGAACCAAATCTAATAAACAAATATTTAATGAAGAAATTCTGGTTAAAACCAAATGATTTTCCGCAATCAGTTTTTGCAAAATGGTTTTAAGAGTTTTGCAGTGAAATCAGCGAAATCATTGTTGGAAAACCTATTTTATAGCTCTTCGTAAAGTATTTTTCATATAATTTTGGCTCAACATTACCAAAAAAAAATTGGTAAATGTGTTTATAACTTTTTAAGAAAATGTTTATTCTTCTTCTTAACCTCAAACCTACTAAATTAGAATTAATAAAAATACATATTAATTACAATATTTATTGTATTTGGTCTATACGACGAGTTTGAAAAAACAACACTTAACTAAAAAATTTTTATATATTTTTTATAACAAGCGATTTAACAAAAATATTTATTTTATTGTAGATTTTTAGTTCATCTGAAGATTGTTACAATAAGTGTTATTTTTGTTCGGTTTAAGATCAAATATTACAAATTCCAAATCGAATTTACAATTTATTTTACAACAAATAGAGAAATAAACTTATGAAAAAAACTTTCCTGGAACCAATGGTTGACAATTAATGCATTTTCAAGTGTTAGCAATACACCCCATAAAGACAATCTGATGATAGTGAATTGGTAACACTTGAAAATGCATTAATTGTCAACCATTGGTTCTAGGAAAGTTTTTTTCATAAGTTTTTTTTTTCTATTTGTTGTAAAATAAATTGTAAATTCTATTTGGAATTTGTAATATTTGATCTTAAACCGAACAAAAATAACACTCATTGTAAAAATATTTATTTTCAAAATGGTATGAGTCGCCTCTTTTTAAATAGAGAAAATAAACTTAAGAATAACTGACTGAACGAGTTTTATTAGTTTAGTTTTTTGTGAAAAAGCAATAGAGTAATGTTGAAATACATTTTATGGCCAATATCCGTGTTGAATTCGAAAATTTAGCAAATTTAGCAAAAAAATTTTGGCAGATGAGATGTCGAAGTAGTTCCGGTTAAAATATTTAATACATCAGCTAGTGGATCAAAATCACATCACAAATATTATAAAGAAAGAGGTGTATCGTATCTGTCATTAATTTTGTTTAAATGGCCAAACTTTCCTATATCAGCCAAAAAAATATATGAAATAAAAAAGTTCAGGTAAGAAGGAAGGAAGAGCATTATATATTTTTGGGTATATGATTGCCACAAATATATTTTAAATACCCTTTTTATCATAATATGATCCTAAAATTATCCCAGTATTATCATATTATAGTTCTGCATATCATGCTATGATCCCTATAGTATTTTCCCTGCATTTTCTAAAACGTTTTGTTTTATTCAAAATAGTATATTTATTTACTTAATTTCTAGTTTATACATTTAAACAATTCAAATTAATTTCAGATATCACTTATATATAAAAAAATAAAAAAATTATGGAAACATGTAATATTGTTAAAAATATAATTTCATAGTGCATCTAAAGTGATCATCAGAATATGTTTCTAATGATCATAATATATTCCTAAAGATCATAATATTTTTCCAGTGATAATATTATGGTAATGAATCTGAACTGTCATAGACACTACTGAACAAAATTTTTTCTATCTAAATACAAAAATTAAAAAAAAAAAACAAATACCAATAAGTTGTTCTTCCACTTTTTATGTCTTTCTTCTTATAAATCCTTTTCACAGAATCTCAAGTCAGAATGACGCTAACTGATAAATGGCGCTCATAAAATAAATATACTCATAATTTTATACTTGTCAAAACTATATCAATGGTTGTTAACATGATCTTTCTGAATTCAGATAATAATATGTTTGTAATTCGAAGAGAGGAATGCGGTTGTCCAGATAATAAATGATTGTAGGCGAGAGAATATGATTACAAAAAAAGAGATATTTTATTAGAAAATTATTATGGGCGACCGTAACATGCAGTATGTTTAATACATTAATAACTTGATTGTAACAATCATGTAAGGCAGTAGGTAACATAGTTCTGTAGTCGTGATCATATTGCAACCATATATGTTGAGGCATTTTCGCAAGATACATTTATTAAAAATTCTTTGTGATATGAAAAATCGAACTATAGTCATTACAAATTTATTGAACAATGACGTTAAAAGGCAAAACCTTTTATATCTCATTTAAAAAACAAGTGGACTCATACCGCTTTAAAAATAAGTGTTTCACATATTGTTCATTTTATTTCATTTTCCAAACACCAATAATTGTCTTTTGTGTAAATTTGTTTACTTTTATTTTAGTCATATTGTATGTAAACAAAATGAAAATGGACAACGGTATGTAGGTATGTATGTAGGTAGCAAAAAAACTAGAGCAATAAAAATAAAACAAATAATTGCTTGACGCTAACAAAACAACATTTAACAAAGTAAATAATATATTTTTTTTTTTTAATAAATTTGGAGAAATAGTAATTATATATACTAATGAATAGGGCAATAAAAATATGTGCTTTAAATCAGTTTTAAGCACCTAAAATATGCTCTAAAGAACATAAAATATGCTCTTCAAATTAAAAAAAAATATACTACAAAAAACAAGTTTCTTTAAAAACGCATATAATAAATGGGTATGTTTTTTTCGATTTACAAAAGTGGCTTGTTCTCCAATATTGGAAAAACTAGAAACAATATTTTTACTATTTATATTTTGCTACACTAACTTTGCTAATATTATGTTCTTAAAATTTACAAAACAGTGTACAAGTTTAAAAAAAAATTTTTTTTGCAAAAACTTTAGAATTTATGGTAATGGTTTTTGATGGTGAAAAATTAAAAGAAATACTAGAAAATATGCTCTAAAAATAAGTTTTTTTTCTTAAAATTATGCAAAAAAAAAAAAATACAAAATTATGTAAAAATATGCTCTAACAAATCTATGCCACAATTCGATCTAAAATGGATGAATATTTGACTCATTTTTCAATACGATGCAGAGGAAAGAATATAATACTGCACATTTCTGGTTGCCCTGCTAATGACAAAAGAAACAATAACCGCTTTTTTTAATCACTTGGATTTAATAAATCCAAAAAGTAGTTCCCAAAGTGTTCAGTAGATGGAGTTAGTTTCCACCATTAAGTTAACAGAATTTTTCTATCCGACCTTCCTTTACCCTAAATCTTGGTAACAAATACAGTGATGTAGGATTTTATTGTAACTTTGAATTGTTTGTTATATTTTATATAAAACAGCAAGAAACATTCTTTCATCACTTCAATTTATAATTGTACGAGGCAGTACGATATGTTCTTAGCCTGAACTAGAGATGGCGGTATAAACAGCAAAAAGCTTTGTATAATGGAAACTTCCATCCGTCATATGAACACATGTTAAATTTCATTTCGATCTGTCAACCCATTCGTATAGTAACAGGTATTCAAAAAAGCGCTTCAGTGAATTTTTTGTAATAGAAAAATTAGAAATTCGTGGTGTGATTAAATATTTACATAAGAAGGGTTTATCGGGAAAACAAATTCACAATGATATGGTGAATGTTTTAGGTGAAAGTGATCCTTCATATGCAACAGTAAAAAATTGGATTGCTGAATTTAAACCGGGTCGTACAAGCATTGAAGGTGAACCACGAAGTGGAAATCATAGCTAAAGTTCACGATATGGTATTAGACGATTGACGGGTGAAAGTTCGTGAAATAGGGAATGCCATAGGCATCTCAAATGATCGAGTACATTTTACTTTGAATCAAGAATAACAGATGAAAAAGCTTTCTGCAGGATGGGTGCCGCATTTGTTAACATTTGATCAAAAACGCATTCGAATGAAAATTTCATAATTCAACGAATTGAAGTACGAACTGCTTGACCACCCACCTTATTTTCCTTATTTAGCTCACTCTGACTTCTACCTGTTCCCAAATCTAAGAAAATTCCTTGCCGGCAAATGTTTTACCTCGAATACAGATGCAATTATTATTGAGGAGCTCAGGAAATTTATTTTAATCAAGGGATAGAATTGCTAGAAAAACGTTGGACTAAGTGTATTGAAGTTTCAGGAGATTATATTGAAAAATAAAATAATTTTAAAAATGTAGCTCTTGGTTTTCATTGTTAGGCTAAGAACATTTCGAACTGCCCTCTATACAATTAAAATATTCCACTGCAATATTTGATATTCACCAATTGGATTTAATTAAATTACTTACAGTAGAGTGAAAAATTTCCATTTCTATTTCAGCTATTTCTCCATGTCCTAGGTGGAAACGAAGTATTTGGTAGTTACTTTTTCCTAAACACATTTAATACAAAAAATTTAAAAAAAAGCAAATTGTGGAAATTTCTTGTTGTTGTTGGTGTTTTTTCTTTGATATTTTAAATGTTTAATAACGCACCTAGACGAGAACAAGAAATTCTCATTGAGATTGTAATTTAACTTAACAAATATTTCCAGAAATTCTAAAAACGTCGTCCCCTGACGATTTCCTTAGGAAGGAATGAAATCCGAATAGGGACATGCCTGCAACGGATTATTTTTCACAATTTGTTAAATACGTTTGGGATTTTAGCATATTTAATTCTTTTAAAGCAATTAATGTATACCCCAATAAAAATAAAATTAGGAAAAAGCTTTTGTTTGCTAGTTTTTAAATTTCTTTGTTTCTTTTTTAACTTTCATTCGTATTTTTTCTGACATTAAATTAACAGAATATTTCATATATTTGTGTTTTTATTGTTATGTCTAAACCCTGATAAACAAATTCAACTTTTTTTTTTTTTGGAGTTAATAAATCCAGTTTTTGTCTCAAAAATTCTAAATCCAGGTGATTAAAAAAATGCGCTTAATATTTCAATAACATAAAAGCTAAAACCATTAGAAGAATTCTGAACTATGTACGTATGAGCATTATAGTATTTAGATATGAAATAAATATCACTCATACGCAACCACTTTGAGAATTATATATAGTATTTTAGTTAACATCCAGTCAACCTGTACTTGAATATAATCCGAATTCGCTCTATATTTTTATTTATTTACACATATTGCATGTAACTTTTAAATTGACTAAACATATTATATTTCATATAGATACATTTATTTGAAATGGTTTGATGTACAACACAAAAATATTTACAGTGGTTCTCATATGGACTCTAGCTTAGTAACTAAAAAAAGAAAATGTATACACAACAACAAAAAAGTTTTGGTTTAGCTAATAGCTAACTCAAAAACTAACCCAGCGTTAGTTGTAAGGAGACTTAAATTTATTTCTAAAATGTATCATTAAAGTTTTGCATGTTTTTAAAATTTATGAAAATTCCAAAATTATATTTCTGCAAAATTCTAATTATAAAACAAAATAATTTTTACAAAATTCTAAGTAATTAAATTTTTAAACACCTTTCCCATACCAAATTTGTAAATACAAAAAAAAGTATTTTAAAAAAGCACCAACAAAGAAATTTGTAAATTCAAAAATATTTTTCTTTTGTTTTTTGTAACCTTGAATTTTTATTTTTAAACAATTTTTATATGAAAAATAACAATTACAAACGAGTTACAAATATTTCAAATAAAAAGTTGTGGCGAATTAAATTTCAATTTAAAATAAAATGTGATGGCTTTTACAAATTCCATTGTTGGTGCCTACTGTTTTTTCTGTGTAAAAACACCAAATCTAGTTACGCATTAAATGATTGTTTTTGAAAAATTTTTGCAATTCTTTTCGAAACAAAAAATAAATGCGGATATTTGTCTCTGTATATATAAAATACATAACAAATAAATATTTGGTACAAGTCAAACAGGCAGCAGATGTCAATAAATACAAAATAAGTATGTGTTTGTTATATAAAAATAAAACCACTCAAAATACAAGACATTTAAGAACAAAAAACGAAAAACATGACAAATGAAAATATTCAGAAAAAAATAAATAACTGAAAAATACAGCATTATACATCAATGCATAATACATTTTCGAATACATGTGTCGAAAAAAGAAACTTAAAAGATGGATATCAAATCAAATGAAAGTGTGTACAAAAAAATAAAAAGGGTTTGCTTGGAAAATAAAAACATAAAAATATTAAATATCAAAGGTTTTGCAGTTTTCAAGTTATATTTTTATACGTTGTTTCTTTATTATTTTTGTCTTTGTAAGCCTCAAAATTCTTTTTGTATACAAAAAGTTTCCCTGAAATTCTTTTGCTATGGAGTAAAAAAAAAGAAAAGTTTTTGTGCTATGCATTTTTTTTTTATTTAGTTTTTCATTCGTTATATACTTTTATGTTATTATACTTATTCCTAGTACACTCACTGGCATGGTATATGACCTCATTTACCTCTATATCGCTGGGTATGATGATGAGGATGATGCAGTAAGGCATCATTTTAAGACACCAGGCTGTCTGGTGGTATTTTTCTTTTTTCCAAGAATAATATACAAAAAATAAGGCCAGCCAAAGTATTTGCAATTGAAATCATTAAGAACTGTATTGCACTTGTTAAAAACGAAAAACAAAAAAAAAATCCCCAACCAGCAAGAGTCATATAGCAATAGATAAACGCAATAATGGTCTCATTTGTATATTAAAATACGTAATATTTTCAATTCAATGGGAAAAATGTTGTATTTTTTTAACTTGCAT
Organism: Leucophora obtusa; assembly: GCA_949987735.1. Classification (NCBI taxonomy): domain Eukaryota; kingdom Metazoa; phylum Arthropoda; class Insecta; order Diptera; family Anthomyiidae; genus Leucophora; species Leucophora obtusa. The sequence continues at coordinate 223,415,841 of OX465297.1, forward strand.
TTCTTATATTTATGAAGACAAAAAACAAAAAAAAAAAAAACAAAAAAAAAATTGGCAAGTACCTACTGAAAAAAAAAAGATATTACATATTATAATATTGCTAAATCACTAAATAAATACCAAAGGCCATAATAAGATTGGAGGTTTAGCTTTATCATGGTGATTTAAGGCATCTTTGAATTGGTTAAAGAACAAATATAGTAAACATTTTGCTTTATATTTTAAATTAAAAGTGCTTAAGAAACAAAAGTGCTTAATTCAGCAATGCTACACTTTCGCAAAATGGTTTTAAATATTTTGCAAAACCTTATTTTCTACTCTTCGTGAAATATTTTTCACATAAGTTTGCTCCAAAATTACCAAATAATTGTTTAATATTCATATTAAATGATTTAACAAAAAATTTTATTTTGAAAATGGTATAAGTCGGATTTTTTTTTTTTTTTGTTTTGAATAGAGAAAAATTAGCAAACAAAAGTTTTAAGTTTTTATGGATTATTTCTTTTTAACTGTAATGCTGTGTCGTTTTCCGCAATGTGTTTTTAGCAAAATGATTTTAAATAATTTGCAGTGAGTATTTCAGTTTTGGAAAACCTGTTTTGGAACAGATTCTGAAATGGTATATTTTTCACTTATTTATATTTTCTCACAATAAACGATTTCACAAAAACGTTTATTTTGAAAGTGGTATATGAGTCGCCCTTTTTTTGAAATAGGAGAAACCACTTAAAAGTGACTGATTGAACGAGAATATTGTCCACGTAAGACAACAAAATGATAAAAAAAAAACTATTATCTTGAAAGTGGTATGAGTCCGCCCACCATTTAAAAAAACAGATATATTCGCCACATCTATTAAAAATTCTCTATAATATGAATAACTTAATAATATGTGATTATAAGTTCGTATAAAATTTTTTGAACTGTACCACTAGGGTACCAAAAGTCAAACAACTGGACAATGGAAAAGTTTCACCTGGATTTTAAAAAAATAACTGCAGAATTTAAAAATCCACTTATCCCAGGATAATTTTCCGTTCAAAAGAATCGGTTGTTGAATAGCTACTTTTCATTCACAACCCCTTCTACTGTCGATTCTAACACCGATTCTTTTTGTTTGAAATTGTCCCAAAAGCAACCCTTTCTATAGGTCCAAAGTGGAACCGGTTGCTCTAGAATCAGTTCTGGAACTAGTTCTGGAACTGATTCTACTTCACCCACACCTTCCATATGGGATCCCAGGATCGGTTGTAGTGGAACCAGTTGTAGATGGGTGTGGTTGGCTACCGATTGTAAAAAATTTTCCTGGGTAGTTAAAAAAAAGAAAATTTTATTTAAATTTTTTTTTTCAAAAATAAAAACTTAAAAAACCAGGAAAGGTAACAATTAAAATTCAGTCTTAAGTGATATTACATATATATTAATCTAAATCCCATTAAAACGTTTAACTGTTTTTTTTTTGCCACATATATTTTGTATTTTTATTTACAGAATTTACTAACTGGAGCATAGGGCGCCATTAGCTGTAAGCAAAAATATTTGAAAATTTTTGCAACTTTCTTCAAAATGTATTCTTATTAAAATTTCAGCCTATTTTTTTTTTTTTTTGATGGATTGGTATTATTGTGTTGGTATTAGGAAAATAGGTTATGAGGAGGAGGAAGGAGGGAGTAGTGTTTGTGAATATTTGATTTAAATTTCTCAACATTGTAAGTAACAGGGAAGACTTCTGCGGGGAGTTTATTCCACATATGGCTAGTGCGACTGATAAACGAATTCTCTCTATATTAGGCCGTGAGTATTACACCCAGGAAAAAGATTGGTTGGCTTTCGATCAAAACCATTAAAATGAATTTGCCAGTACTTTATTTTATTTGGAATTACCTATAATTGAATACTACATCAAAAATATTTTACTAGGTATTAAAAATAGGGAAAATGAACTAAAAAACAATCCTTTTAACAAATTATTGGTATCTCCAATCAATTTTAAAATTAGTATCAGTTTAGTAATTCTATGCAGTAGAAGCAGCCATTTATTTAGTGAATGTACAAGAAAATTGGTGTTATCTATAACCTTTTTTAAAAAAATTTCAATATTCGAAAGCGGTAACTACAAATACGGGTATCCTAATCAAATATGACCTTAAATTCAAGTTTCTGTAGAACCAACCGAATTGTGGATTGTATTGATAACACACACAACTATTAATTGGTATTGATAAACGAATTTTATACTGTATTAATAAAACACATAAATTCAAAATTAGTCATTAAAATTATTAAGTGTTTGTGGTGTAGTGTGTGAGGAGTTGGCCTAGTACGCCGGATTTCCGGGTTCGAATCCCGGAAAAGACAAAAATTTAGATGTTTTTTATTTAATTAAAATAAAATATTCATATGTATAAACAGTAAATATGGCTAAGAAATTTAAAAGTAGTTGTGGTGCAGTGGGTAAAAGTGTGAACTATTAACCTGAAGGGCCGGGTTCAATACCAGAAAATTCAAAAAAGTTTTTTAATTTCAATAAAATTTTGTAGAACATAATAATATTTATGTGGAACATAATATTGAATTAGACAACCGAATATTGGCGTTCACGACGAAAAATATAATTTAATATAGAGATAGTTGTCGTAACCGCACGAATTCGATTGGCAACAAATTCGGTGGCCACAACTGAGACTGTTTTCTGTGTGTAGATTATTTAAAATACTAAAAGTTCTTTCACAAAAAGCATTGCTAATTGGTATGAGAAAAGCAAACGAGATCAATTTATATAGATTTTGTACATTATTTTTAACGCATTTTGAAAAAAATTTATCTTATCTTATAAATTGAAATATTTTTCGGTAAATTATCAAAGGTTTCTCACGGGCAGCAGAAGTCAGTGTACAACATGTCGATTTCAATTAAATTTGATATTCTCAAAACTTTTGGAAGATCTGATAAGTTATCCCACAATAAAAGAGATTGTTTTAAATTTAAAACAGAAATTTTTTTTATAAAGTGATTCGTCTCCGAAATCATACCGTTGCTTCAAGTAAGTAACAAACTTTCTTGAAAACTGATTTGCTTCTAATTTGAAAGGTTTTGTTTCGTGATACGAATTTTTTTTTTCAATAGTTTGCCTTCATAATATGAAAGCAAACTATTGAAAAAAGCAAACAAATTTTTCATTCTTTACAAAGCAAATGAAAAATTTGTTAAATTTGATAAAAAGCTTCATTTATTTAATGAATCTAGTTTTAATGAAACTTTTTCGTTGAGTGTATGAAAGTCTTAATAAATAAAATGAATTTTTTACAACATTTTATGAAAAAATTCATAAATTTCATGAAAAGGACGAGTTCCAGTGAAACTTCATTGGTTTTATGTAAAAATTCACTAATATCATGCAGATAATTCTCTCAGTGTACTAAGGTTTCATATAGTCCGTATATTGAATTTAAATGTTTTCACTTCCCTATAAACAATTTCACTGGAATTCAAGTTGAAAACAAGTTCAATTCCAGCCCTGTTTTCCAGTTTCAAGGCTTGAATACAACTTTAATTACATTTTATTTCAATAGCATACTCCAGCAAAAGGGAAACAAAAATTCAAGTTTCAAATATTTTTGTTAAATATATAAATGCTAGAATTTGAAATGTACTTTACTTCAAGTTAAATTTAAAGCACTTGAATTTTTAAAACCTATGTGCTTATTGGGTTGTTTTCGTTTCGAACCTTTTTCAAAAACTTCTAAATTATTTATTTTTAGCATGATGAAATTTGAGAAGAATGATCAATTCCTTTAATAAATGTCACCTACAGGAATCAATTTTTTTTTAAGAAAGCACATAAAATATAGGGGAACTTCTAAAATTTCGGAATAGCTATATTTGGACTTAGATTTTTGTAAAGATTAACAAAAAAATAATTAAAATTTTGGATTTAATTTTCCCGCGTTTTTGGAGGGTAACACTACATAATTATGCACAGAGAGAATTTTGCTGGACGATTTTTAATGAAATTTTTCAGTAAACTAATGAAGTTTTCTTCACAAAGTAAATGAAAATTTTCTTAAATTTGTTAAAAAAAAAAAGCTCCATATATTATATGAATCTAGTTTACATGAAACTTTTTCATTGAATGTATGAAACTTTTAATAAATAAAACGAAATTTTCCACAATATTTATTTATATATTTATCTTTCATAAACACACGTATACTACAAGAAAATACCAACACATATGCAAAGTAGATGATTATAATGTGGCTTTCCATATCAACTGTCCAGCAGCAGTAAAAATATCAGTATTTATTATCCTATAAGTTCTGGATTTTTTTTTAAACTATTTTATTTGTAAAAAAAATCAGATGTATTTCAATCGATTCAAAAAGTTTTAGCGTGTTACTCGGCTTTGTTTCGAAGAAAATATCTGTTTGAAATTGTACACCGTAAACATTAAATAAAAATTGAAATATTTGTCTTGTAATCAGTATGATCAATATCGTAATTATTTCCCAACTTTAAATACCATAAGTTTGCTATTAATAGGATTTACTCTATTTAGCTGGACAGTTGGTATGTAAAGCCTCATATGTATAATATGTAAAAAGAAACAGTTTCGGTTTTTATATTTCTGTGTTGAGGTTTGCTATTAAACGCACTTATACTTGTACCATCAACAGCAATACTACAACAACAACAACAGCAACAAGATAAAAAAAAATAACAAAAATAAGTAGTAGTTGATGATGATGATGGAGAAAGAGCTTATCATGTAAACACAAAAATCTTGTTGAGTCTTTGTTCATGTGAATAATTTGTTTGTGCATTAGTTACAAGAAGATAAACAAATGTGTATATTTTTTCTTTGCTTATTATTGTTGCTGTTGTTACAAGTTCTACCTCTTATTATGAATGTTGTAGTTTTTCTTATTGTTGTTGCTGTGGCTGATATTCATAATCTTTGTATATGTGTGTGCATGTGTTTATTTTTTCTTAACATTATTAAAAACATACTGTTTATTTGGCTACTTATACATGTGTTTGTGTGTGTGTGTGTGTTGTTGGTATTGAAGATTAAAAATTTGGTTGAGAATATTGAAATTCTGTTTGCTAAATTTGAAATATACTGATAATGCTAGCAATTACATTTTTTCTATTATACTGTACGTATGAGTGTTTTTATATGAAATTCTCAATTTAAATATAACTCATACGCCTAAGGGGTCTACATTGTCTTTGATCTCTTTTTATATACTAAACATTTTTTGCTGGTTTGTAATTTCATTTAAAATGGGGTGGAAACTATTTTGTTTTTAATTTTAACACAGTTTCTGATCACACTGTTTCGTTTTCCACACAGCACTTCTAAACAGCTACATTATTTTACAAAACAAAGATAATTCATAAGATAGTTAAACATCCTAGCTGCAAGCATAAATAAAAACGTAGTTGAAAATTGTTTTTCAGAGTTGCCAAATATGTATTTGAAGAAATCAACATTCGTAATTTTTTAATAGTATATTTAGAATGGGCAAAAACTAGTACTTTTTGGCCGTTTTCAGTTTTTGAGCCGAAAACTATAAAATTAATTCAGTTTTTCCATACAATTTTCATACAAACTGAAAACCAGATTGTACCTGATTTTTGCCAAAAACCAACTAAAAATACCTGAAATTTTAATTTTTGATACACCCGGTTTCTTTTATAAGTAATTTTCGATACACCCTGTTACAACGAATATAGAATTAAAGCAAGTGTCAAAAACATTTTTTTTAATTTTTTTTAAATATTTCAGTTTTAGTTTAAAATTGTTTTAATTTAAATTAACCCTAAAAGTATAAAGAAAAGTGTTTAATAAAAAAGCAAGGTTGGCAACCGAAACGAATAACGGTAGAGGTATCGGTATTGGTGTCGATTTTTTGTTTGTTTCGGTATCGGTATCGGTAATGGTATTCTAATCATATCGGTATCGGTATAACCGATACCGAAACAATAATACCGGTATATACCGGTATTATTGAAAAAATTTACAATAATTTAAAAAAAAACGTTCTTAATTATAAAAAACTCAATTTTATTAAATTTTTATAAAGGATAACTATAGTTTATGGAAATGTTTTTATAATATGAACAAAAAACAATAAGTTATCAAAAATTTCGAAGTGTTTTATTTTTTTAACACAAACATTTTTTTAAATCTATTAGGAACACAAGTTGATTCACTACAAATATTTTATATTTGTATTGAGATCATATAATAAAATAAAAAAAAAAAATAAGTTTATAAAATTAATAAAAGGATTCTCTAAATTCAATTAAAGGTTTAAGAAACCAGTTTATATATTAAATTTTATTTACAAATTTATTTTGTAAATTTGTGGCCCTTTGTTCCTAATGGAACCATAGGACATAATATATATATAAAAATTTGTCACAAGTTAGAGAATATTAATGAAGTTAAATAAATTAAAAACAATGTTGTCAATGCAAATTAAAGGCTGATAACCGCACTTTGAATTTGTAACACGATTTTCTATTAACAATGAATAATAAAGTTTAATTGTTTAACAATTTTGGAAATTTTATATTAAAAAAATTTGTATTTTTGCTAAAAGCGTGAAAAAAACAATTTTTTTAAAACCGATTCAATACCGGTACGACACCGGTATTAAGGGAAAATGTTTTTGAATACCGGTATTTTTTGAAATCAAGAATTTCGGTATTGGTATCGGTATCGGTTGTCAATTTGAAAAGGTTTTGAAACGGATAACGGTATTATAACGGTATCGGTTGCCAACCTTGTAAAAAAGTGATGTGACAATGACTTATTTTTGTCATTATTTTAAATATAAAACAACGTTCTATATACATTTTTTAATCTATTTTTAGACTCAATATTTTTCAACACTCTTAATAATATATGTAATCACATATTTCTTGATTTTTTTGTATGTTGGCGCGTAAGCCTACTTGTGCGCAGCAGGTTAATTATGTTTTTTTTTTTATCAAATATTACATGTCGAGATAGCTCAGATGGTGAGTTATCTGGCAATCTGGATTCCCAAGTTTGATTCCTGGCTCGAGCAAATTTTATAAAAACAGAAAAAAATTAAACAATAAAAAAATATTTTTTTTTATAAAACTTATTGCTTTGAAAATCTTTTGTTAGGCTCAATATTTATATCAATACTGGTAAGCATATAGGTAACGACATATTTTTTTTATTTTCGTATGCTTGAGTGTAAGCATAACTCATTATTTTATGCGCAATGGCCACAAAAAGGTAATAAGAAATCTAATGAGAACAATACACTCAAAATAGTTTGCTGTTTAAATTAACTGAAAATGTAATTTAAAACGAGTAAAAAGGTTAAAGTCGGGCATGCCGACTATACAATACCCTACACCACTCTGGTGTATTGTTTGGATCCGAAATTTGAATGGGTTAAAATGGGGCTTGTGTCAAAATTTTCTATAATGTGAGTCAGCGCACCAAATTTCATTAAAATATCTTAATATTTACGACTTGCAGTTTGTAACCAAGCCAATTTTGGGGGGACCCTTATATGGGCACTAGTTCTAACCATGGACCGATGTTCACCAAAATCAATAGGCTTCGTCCTTGGGCCAACATAGGTCTATGTACCAAATTTCATCAAAATATCTTAATATTTGCGACCTGCAGCGTATAAACAATATAATTTTGGTGGGACCCTTATATGGGCACTAGGTCTAAACATGGACCGATGTTCACCAAACTCAATAGGCTTCGTCCTTAGGCCAACATAGGTCTATGTACCAAATTTCATCAAAATATCTTAATATTTGCGACTTGCAGCGTATAAACATTATAATTTTGGTAGGACCCTTATATGGGCACTAGGTCTAAACATGGACCGATGTTCACCAAAATCAATAGGCTGCGTTATTGGGCCAATGTAGGTCTGTGTACCAAATTTCATCAAAATGTCTTAATATTTACGACCTGCAGCGTATAAACAGTATAATTTTGGTAGGACCCTTATATGGGCACTAGGTCTAAACATGGACCGATGTTCACTAAAATCAATAGGCTGCGTTATTGGGCCAATATAGGTCTGTGTACCAAATTTCATCAAAATATCTTAATATTTACGACCTGCAGCGTATAAACAGTATAATTTTGGTAGGACCCTTATATGGGCACTAGGTCTAAACATGGACCGATGTTCACCAAAATCAATAGGCTGCGTTATTGGGCCAATGTAGGGCTGTGTACCAAATTTCATCAAAATAGCTTAATATTTACGACCTGCAGCGTATAAAGAGTATAATTTTGGTAGGACCCTTATATGGGCACTAGGTCTAAACATGGACCGATGTTCACCAAAATCAATGGGCTGCGTTATTGGGCTAACATAGGTCTGTGTACCAAATTTCGTCAAAATATCTTAATATTTACGACCTGCAGCGTATAAACAATATAATTTTGGTAGGACCCTTATATGGGCACTAGGTCTAAACATGGACCGATGTTCAAAAAAATCAAACTTGTTCGTCCTTGGGCCAACATAGGTCTGCGTACCAAATTTCATCAAAATATCTTAATAGCTGCGACCTGTAGAGTGCGCACAAGATTGCATGGACAGACAGACAGACGGACGGACGGACGGACGGACAGACGGACATCGTTAAATCGAAATAAAAAAAAATTCTGAACCGATCGGTATACTATAAGGTGGGTCTACGACCAATATTTTTTGGTGTTACAAACATCAGCACAAACTTATAATACCCTGACCACATAGTGGTGTAGGGTATAATAAATGAAAAATCACTTGAAAACCAGCCTACTAATTTTGCATTTAAATCAAAAGAACTTTTCATTTATTTTTAAATGTTAATAAATTAACCACAAAATCCCTAAAAAAATATAAATTTTTTATTTCTTTTGTTTTTTTAACTTTCAAAAAATTAACTACAAAATCCGTAAGAATAAATAATATTTAGTTTATTTCTTGTTTTTAACTGACCTAGAAATCTAAAGGGGTTTATTTTTTTTTTAATGAAACATTTTAAATGAAAATATTAACTGTAACAGAAAATCAGTATTTATATGGGTGATATCAAAAAATGTGTTAAAAACCGTGTAACCACCGAATTTGAGTTACACATTTCGATATATATCAGCGCATTGTCACCTGTTTTACAAAATTTATAACAATCTGACCAATTTTTGGTTAATACATAAAATTTGTGACCAATTTTATAGGCCAAATGTAAACTCCGTAACAAGTAACTCATAAGGTTTTTTAACTTTAATAGCTTATATTTTAATAACCAATAAAGCTAAACACTAACTGTAAGAATTTTTATGAAGAGGGAAAGTGCCTTTTTTAATAAAAATATATATACATTTTACAAACTTTTTCGTATATCTTAGCTATCACGACTTCAACTCTGTAACGATTTTTCGTCATAATTTTTGATAAAAATGCATATACCAGAATTTTGGACTTATCTATTATTTATATTGCGAAAAGTATAATGTTATTTATACTCAAATGATAGTTGGACTGTAAGTAATCATCCAGCATAACAGACTTGAAGCTTTTATGCAGCATGTAACATTCTCGAGATGAAAAAGGATGTCTTTAATAAGATTTGAAAAAATGTTGTAAACTCCGTTCCTAATTTTTACACCAAACTATTTAACGAGTAAGAAAAACAATGTCATATTTGGATTCACCTTGTAGGCATCATGCGATTTTGTTTCGGAAAAAAATTCTGACAAAGCGTTTCTGAAAGAAAACGAAAAAAGTAACCAAATGTAAACTCCGTAACTGTAAACTCCGTAACCACAATTGTTTGCATCAGGTTTCATTCAAATAAATGTAGATAAATGTTTAAAATATTTGAAAATAACCATATACAGAGGTGATTCAATTAATATTTATGCGTCAAAAGACGATTCAACTAATAATTTTGCGTCAAATCAAAAAAAGTTATCAGTTTTTTATCCTAAGCTGCTGGAGCGAAAAACGATTGATTTTGCATTTCATTGGTTTTGAATCGATATTTCGAGTCATTACTGACATTAGTTTGAGAAATTAAATTTGTTTCACACAATTTAAGAATTTTTTGATCGCGAAATGTTATGTTTTTAATATATTATTTTGTAACTGCGCAACCGTTGTTTGGATTTTAAAAAATTTTATATTATTGAAAAGCATTTAGAAGGACCAAAAATACAAAATTAAAAAAAAAAATTGTATTTTTATTCGCGAAACCGCCAATTTGATAAAAACAAATTATATATCATTGGAAAGCAAGTTGAAAACCCAAATACGAAAAACTAATAAATTGAAGAAAATTCGTACGCATTTTTTTTTGTTATATCTTTTGCTTGCAGAAATGTAAACTCCGTTACCACAAAAAAAAAATTAAAATTATGCAAAAAAAGTTATTGCGACAACTTGTAGAAGAGATTTTTTGCAATTAGGTTTATAATGACTAAACTTACTGATTCCGTTAAGAAAAAACCGAAATATTAACACTTTTTGCTTCTCACAAATTTGGCCCAAAAATTTATCACATTTTTTGATTTCACCCATATGTAATTTATTTTTTAAATAAAAGACAAAAAAAGTTGAAAAAAATCTCTTTTCATTTTAACTGTATAATCATTTAAAAATATACGGATAATTTTTAAATAAACTACGGTCAGTTACTGTAATAATATTTTCAGTGTACTTATCATTACCAGGTATGTAGTTACATAAGCCCATATGTGGTAATAGATTTTCTACAATGGGTTAGGTATTCCTCTCACTTTTGCTTAAAAACATTGAATTTTAAATAATTAAGTAAAGTGCAGACACCATAGCAACATATTAAACGTTCTTGTCGCCTTTTCAATAAAGTAACCATACACAATAGGGTGATGCAAATTGCATGACTTTTGAATGTTTCATCTTCCCTTCAGTGTTACAACCTACTAGAAGTTTACCAAATCAACAAAAAGTTAAAAAAGTTGTCATCTTAAGGTCCCTAAATTACGATAAGGTCAAGGTAAAAAATTAAAAATTTTTGAATAAAAAAATTAATTTAATAACGTGGAATGCGGCAAATCAAATCTATGAAATATTTTGACGTATTATGCAACTTGTAAATTTTTATTCTCCCAAACGACGTTATCTCTATGAAGTCCATTTTGAATTTTCATTTAAATTATACTATTTTACCAATATCTCAAAAGTTGCTATGCAAAAGGTAAAATAAGTCATATTTTTTTTAATCGCTAGGATAACGAATTACTTCCTGCAATGTTTAATAATTAATTTTTAATTATAGATAGATGCGCACTGGTTCTAAAAATTCCAATATTTTTTCTTTCGAAATCATAAAAACTGCGAATGTGTCGAAAACAGTTAACAATTTACCTAATTTTAATTCAGATTCGTAAAAGTATATGAAATTGTGATACAAAAATCCTAAAGCGCACTATTATAAGTTTTAACAAATTCGATTCAAACTTTTATTATATGTAAAGTTCCATATAAAGGGATAAAAAACTGCAATTTTTAGGAACCTCTAACTGTCATTCAAGTTCGCTAAAATTTGATACAGAGGATGCTGTAGTCTATATAAAACTATTCATGCTAGCCCTGTCCTATTTCTTTACACGATTTTGAACAACCTTAGTACATATATATAAGAATACGGTTTTGAACATTTTTTGAATCACTTTTGTAACTTCAATATCAGTTCTAGTGGTTTTATAATTACATACTTTTTGCTTTAATGGTTGAAAATTGCATTTGAACTCAGTTTTATTTTAGTAAAATTAAATCTAATTTCAGTGGCCAGATTTAAAAAAAAAAAATTAAAAAATTAGCACAAATCTTAAATATTAGCGGTTAAAAAGGAAAATTAAATTATAAACTTAATTTTCTTTGTAAATTTTAGCACGTTTTAAGACTCTTGTTTTATGTCTCTAACTTATGAATATTAAATTAGATTTTTTTCTACTAATTCACACTGCTTAATAAAGCAATAATATACACATACACATAGGTTGATTAAAATATATATTATACACTCAGAGAAATACACACACACATACATATATACACATTTTGATTTATTTTTTTGAAAACACGAGAAAACTTAACCAATCTAAACTCAGTAGAGTATGCCAGTTCTATTTTTTTGTGTTGTTGTGTTATACTATGCCTGTAGAAACAAAAACAACAAAAAAAAATCATATATATGTATGTATGTGAATGTATGTATATAATATAATCATGTTAAAACAAGTCATAGGTAAAACCAAAGCAAAACATGCTTTATAAACTGTGTCAGGTAGTTAGTTTTTTTTTTCTTCTTCGCAGTATAAATAATTAATAACATTTTATTGTATATAGGTAGAGTAGTATGGTATATACCGCTAGTAATCATCCGAAAAAATTATAAATTTGATAAAACATTCAAAATTCAAGAGCTGGAAATATTTAGTTTTTTTTTTTAGAGAATTTTATAAATTACTTTTAGCTGTTAGCTTTTTGAATACACTTGATAACAACACAGATTTCAAATATTTTTTATAATTTAAAATATTAAAATATTTGTATTAATTTACAAATTGTTATGTTTGAAATTTTCAAATAAATTTTCACTTTTAATAATTTTTATTTTTTAAACAATTTTCTTCTTTTTAATTTTCTTATATATATATTTTTTTAAGAACTAATTAATAATTAAAATTTCTTATGCATGTTTAATAATCACTTTCTACTGTTAAGTTTAATTTATTTGTTTAATTTTAATTACTACTTTTTTTTTGGAAATAATATTTATTGACAGCCGCCTAACGTATGAAGTGTGTTTTGCTACTAAACTACACAATACTGCGCTCGCACCGCTTAACCAAACTGCAATCACATTACATTCTTTACACACATTCGAAAATATTCACCAACACACATAACACAATCCAATACACACACACCGTTACATATAGACTTTATTCCTTTTGGTATGTTGTTTTTAGTGTATTAAAATTGGTTTTAGCATGCTATGCCATGACATGGCATACAACAGCATGGTTAAAAGGATTTTAAAACAGAAATAGGAAGAACCAACAACATACGAAAATATAAGGGAAGAACAACGAAATATAATATGGGAAACACAAAATATATGTTGATAACTACCCGTACGGATGTATCAACTACTAACATGTTTATGTTAATATAAATATAAAAGCACGACAACGTTAACTTTAAATGCGAATGTTAAAAATTAACAGAGTTAAGGAAAGGACAAAAACAACATAAACTGCGAAAGTTTAATATTAACATTATGTTATGAATTTATTATCTTTTTAACACTCGGCAATTCAATGGGTGTTGATTAGGGTTTTTTATCCCGCTGATTTTTAATTCCCGCTATCCCGGGAATTAACGACTTCTGCAAGGCGATTTGGCATTGACTTAACCAACTTTAATGTTTCCTCTTTGCTTATTTTTCCCCACTCATCTATTATGACGTTTTTCAGCATTTCCTTGGAGTATTCTGCGCTCCAGTAAATCCCGCAAATGCTCTATTGGATTGAGATCGGGTGACTGAGGGGGTGATTTCAATTGATTTTTGGTGTTGTAGGGCAACCAATACTTGACATTTTGCGCCGTATGTTTAGGATAATTATCCTGTTGGAACCAAAATTCTTCTTCAAGGTCCAATTTTCGAGCGCTTTGCTTTCAAATATTTTTAGATATTAGTGTTTCCAATTATTCGAGATAGGCGGTTAACCGGTTAATGGATTATTCGAAAAATCACTAAAAGTAATTAACTGGTTATTCGGGTCGGTTAATCGACAAAATTGGCGATTAATCGTTTAATGCAAAATTACTACATCTCCTTGGTTTTTTCATCAATAGAACCCCAAAGAGCTTCTTCTTTGTTAAATTTCAAGTTAAGTCGACTACATGGGCTTTTTTTTTGCATAATCTGAGGATTCTGGAAGTGAATCCTTAGAGTTAAAAAGTTTTTCATTAAAGAGAAACATCTAAGATTTTGCCTGTGTTTCCATTTTCATGCGAGTTTGACTTCTGCTTAAAACTTTGTATTGTAGTTCACATAATAAAGTTCTTATGCATAATAATTTGAAAACCATAAAATGAATTTGGTATGAAAAATTAGTTTTATAAGTCAGTTATAAATTTTAAGATTAATTCTTAGGATATGAAGCAGTAACACTGTCCAACAAATGTTCGTTCATTGCCGTCAGCCTGAATGGCTTAAAAGAGAAATGAGAGTACACTATTGCTAAAACAAAAAAAAGTTGACTGGGATTTCCATTTTATGTCTCGATATATAATGTCGATCACGGTACGAAGACACATATGTATTTACCACACTGTTTTATATTTTGTTGGGCAATTCAGTGTAAAAAATTGCCGAAGTTCACAAGTTTTAAGTAAAAATGTGAAGACACCTCAAAATTTTCAATTCAAAATGGTATATTTTGGTACTTTGCTAAAATGTGTGGAGATTTTGAAGGTCTCCTCTCATTTTTACTAACAATTTTGTAACCGTTTAATTGACTTTGACAACAGACCTTTGAAAAAAAATTTGTGATCGTCAGTAATAATTCAATTTCTAAAAACAAATTTGTGTTTGATTCGCGAATTATATCTGGATTTATTTGATTCGCCCAAATCATCGTTTTAATTTTTATTCGGTTGTATTTTTATGATTCGCGAATCAATTTTAGTCATTAATATATCTGTAAGAAATAAATTTTCACTGTGTACAAAATAAAATTTAATTCCAATAAACCAATGTTTTAAGTTTTAATGGAGTATTATAAACGAATTAAAAATTGACATCAATTTGCGAATCAAAACAAAAACAATTTAATTCACGAATCAAAATATATGGAAATAATTCGCGCCAATTATCTTTATATAATTTCGAATCAATTCTTCTTCTTTAACTGTTGTAACTTGTTCAATAGAACACCAAAGAACCTGAGTAAAAAATAATAGCATGAGTTTCCATTAAAACAGACAGATATTCTAGGAGACCATAAATAATATCCGAGCAAACTTTGCAAAACCCCTTTGGAAGTTTTGTCTGATGGTTTTCTTCAGTTCACGTGGAAACCATTGATAATGAAATTTTTAATGCACTTTCTAATTTAATCAGCTAAATTTATTTTTTTCACAACCCATTCTATCATTGGTTTTAACACCAATTATTATACGCTAACCTCAACGAGAACAGGGTATAATATAATGTGTTTGTGCTGATATTTGTAACAACAAAAAATATTGAAACTAAACCCACCTTATAGTAGACTGATCATCTCCGAATCACTTTTTGAGTCGATATAACTATGTCCTCCTGTCCGTCCGTCCGTCCGTCCGTCTGTGTGGCCATATACATATTCTTATTCGCACCCTACAGGTCGCAAATATTAGGATATTTTAATAAAATTCGGCTAACCCACTTATATCGACCTAAGGACGAAGCATATGGCTTTTAGTTAAAATTCGTCCATCTTTAGACCTATCGCTAATATGGTTCAAAACAAATCCTATAGATTTTGGATAGAGTCGGTCGATATGGACAATTTTTCTCTTAACAGGTGTATTTAAGGCGAATTTAAGGTGTATTTAATCAAAATCAAAATTTCTGACTTCTTTTCTAATGTTTACCAATTTAAAAACAAACTTTGGCATGTGTTTTTTGTTTAAAATTGTTCCAATAGCAACCAGCTCTATTGATTTAAAGGAAAACAGGTACTCCAGAAATACTTGTGAAACTAGTTACGGTTAATTTTATATTAATTTTATTATCAGTGAGAAGGTTTCTGGTTTGAAACCGATTGTAAAATATTTCTTGGGAGATGCAAGAAAAGGCAGAATTCCTACAAATTTAGCATGTCAATTGACAGTGGTTTGACATCGATTTAAAACAAAGGCAGAGAAATATAAATTATATTGATTTGAATTTTTAAAAGAATTTTTTGAACGAATTTGACGTATTTTTGTTAGTGCTTGGCCTTTTAAGTTTTTGTTGAATTTTTTTAAGGCGAAATGGAGATGTTCAAGGGAAAAAATAAAGGAAATACTCTATATTAAAAGCTTAACCGGTTAATCGATCTATTTTAACCGATTATTCGAGACGAATAATTATTTGACTTTTAAATTATTTGTTTCGACATTTAACCGCAATAGAGGCGATTGATCGAGGAATGGGTTAAACGATTAACCGAATTGGAAACACTACACACAGGAAAAAAAATTGCCAACCGAATTGCTAAGCCTATTTTGGTTGTTAGAACCAATAAATTCGGTTGGTGAAACCATATTGGCATATGATTCCTAAATATTTTGGGTATTGCAACTAAAATTCAGTTGTATAAACCGAATTTTGTTGTGATAACCAATATCCAGTTGCACGAATCTATTTTAGTAGATGTAACCGAATTTCAGTTGGAAAATGGTATATTTATACCCTACACCACTATGTGGTCATTATACCCTACACCACTATGTGGTCAGGGTATTATAAGTTTGTGCTGATGTTTGTAACACCAAAAAATATTGGTTGTAGGCCCACCTTATAGTATACCGATCGGTTCAGAATTTTTTTTATTTCGATTTAACGATGTCCGTCTGTCCGTCCGTCCGTCCGTCCGTCTGTCTGTCTGTCTGTCCATGCAATCTTGTGCGCACTCTACAGGTCACAAATATTAAGATATTTTGATGAAATTTGGTACGCAGACCTATGTTGGCCCAAGGAGGAACAAGTTTGATTTTTGTGAACATCGGTCCATGTTTAGACCTAGTGCCCATATAAGGGTCCTACCAAAATTATATTGTTTATACGCTGCAGGTCGTAAATATTAAGATATTTTGACGAAATTTGGTACGCGGACCTATGTTAGCCCAATAATGCAGCCTATTGATTTTGGTGAACATCGGTCCATGTTTAGACCTAGTGCCCATATAAGGGTCCTACCAAAATTATACTGTTTATACGCTGCAGGTCGCAAATATTAAGATATTTTGATGGAATTTGGTACACAGACCTATATTGTCCCAATAACGCAGCCTATTGATTTTGGTGAACATCGGTCCATGTTTAGACCTAGTGCCCATATAAGGGTCCTACCAAAATTATACTGTTTATACGCTGCAGGTCGCAAATATTAAGATATTTTGATGAAATTTGGTACACAGACCTATATTGGCCCAATAACGCAGCCTATTGATTTTGGTGAACATCGGTCTATGTTTAGACCTAGTGCCCATATAAGGGTCCTACCAAAATTATACTGTTTATACGCTGCAGGTCGCAAATATTAAGATATTTTGATGAAATTTGGTACACAGACCTATGTTAGCGCAATAACGCAGCCTATTGATTTTGGTGAACATCGGTCCATGTTTAGACCTAGTGCCCATATAAGGGTCCTACCAAAATTATACTGTTTATACGCTGCAGGTCGCAAATATTAAGATATTTTGATGAAATTTGGTACACAGACCTATATTGGCCCAATAACGCAGCCTATTGATTTTGGTGAACATCGGTCCATGTTTAGACCTAGTACCCATATAAGGGTCCTACCAAAATTATAATGTTTATACGCTGCAGGTCGCAAATATTAAGATATTTTGATGAAATTTGGTACATAGACCTATGTTGGCCCAAGGACGAAGCCTATTGATTTTGGTGAACATCGGTCCATGTTTAGAACTAGTGCCCATATAAGGGTCCCCCCAAAATTGGCTTGGTTACAAACTGCAAGTCGTAAATATTAAGATATTTTAATGAAATTTGGTGCGCTGACTCACATTATAGAAAATTTTGACACAAGCCCCATTTTAACCCATTCGAATTTCGGATCCAAACAATACACCAGACTGGTGTAGGGTATTGTATAGTCGGCATGCCCGACTTTAACCTTTTTACTCGTTTTTCTATGTGTGTATGATATATCCAATTTGATACATTATAGATTCTATAAATACGAGATTACCAACCCCGTGCCGGCCATGCACTCCAAACCATTATGCCTCCTCCATGGTGTTTTACCGCAGTACTTTAACACAGTACCAGTTTTTCGCCAAACTAACCGAAAAAGCAAAACTTGCTTTTATCCGAAAACAAAACACGGTCCCAAAACTCTAGAGGCTTGTTTACATACATATTTCCGAAGTCCATACGTTTTTTCTGTTTATATCAGAAATAAATGGCTTTCTATGTGCTACTCGGCCATGATAATCAAAGTTTTTTTTTAATATTTTACAGACTGTATCTTCATGAATTTCTTTGCCAAAGGATTTTTTGATATTAGAACTAATTCGGGAAGCGGTTATTCTAGGATTCTGTTTGATTGACCGCAAATTGTTCGCTTCTCACGCTCAGTAAGTTTAGAAGGCCGTCCAGAACAAGGCTTAGACAAAATAGAATTGGTGGATTTGAAATTCTGAACGACATACTGCACGGAGGAGTGGCTTCTGCCTGTTTTCCCAGCTATTTCACGATAAGATTTTCGTCAGTCCCGATTTCCTTAGTTTGTGGACTCATCTCAAAATAAAGCTTCCAAAAGCAAAATAAGTAAGCCAAATGAACTGCATGCCACCAAGTATGCTTTGTATTAAAAAAAATCAGTGGAACCTGCATGTATGGCATTATATAATACGTGAGTTTCCCTTATTTGTGAATGTACAAATACAATACTTTCTGGATGACATAACAATGTTATAAACGCAGTTAGCCGAAATCTATTATTAAAATTTTTGTATACGTTTAAAATATTTATCTTAAAGTGTACCGATATGATTTTGTATGATTTTTCTACATATCGCAGCGTCCTTCTTCGGTATTCCCATAGCAACCCGAAGTAAAATAATATAACAGGGCTATGAAATAAACAGCTTCAACAAAGTTCGCCATCTCTTCACCATCTGGCATGCAACAACTGTTCTAATATTCAACATCTCGCAGAATTATGTTGCCATATTTGAAGCCCTTCATCTTTCACCACCTTTCATATCTTCTCTATCCCTTTCTAAAGAAAGCAACAACTTAAAAAATAGGAAAATTTTCCTGAGTGTTGCTTCTCTTAACAAAAAAAAGTAGTCTCAATCTCAGAGTATGTTAAACGATCTTGTATTATTAGTTTTTGCACAGCATCAATGTTTTTTGGCATAACAACTGATTTTGGAGGACCTTCTCGAAATTTTTCCTGTATCGAAGGACGTCCGCTATTAAAATTACTATACACGGCATTTCACAGTCGCAAAGTATTGGGGTTCATCACCGAAAGTTGAATTTAATTTGTCTATGCATTCCCATCTAGATAACTCACATCGAAAATCGTAATAAATCATTGCCCGAAAATGTTCACGTGTTATTACAATTTTCTGTGGACACGTAACTTTTACTTTTTTATAAACATGACATAAAGTTCTAAGCAAGGTTATGGTCAAAAATGTTAAACTTTCTAGTGGAAATATCAGCTGGCGCCTAACAAGTGTTAAAGTGACCAAGACTCACAATATAAATGGTTACCCTCGTAGCCTACACCTATGGATGTTTTTTGGAATATAGATAGATGCCAACAGACATTATCCGCATTATAAAGGTTAAAATAACAAAAATCGTACAACTTCGTTAAAAAAAAAAAATTATTCAAGAAAGCTTGTGAATTTCTTTTTTTATTTTTTATTATATATACACTAGGGCGGGTCGATTTGTAGGGAGGCAAAAAAATCGCTCAAGTGACAAGGAAAATCGTATTCTAGGGATCAAAATAAGAAACTTTCGAATTCTGAATTCCCGACTTTTGATCCGTAGGGTCTAATTTTGAAAAATCCCACTTTGACACATTTAGAGTGCCCCAATCAAGTCCAAATGTATGACCGACCCCCACTAGCTTTGGAAGGGCGACCCACCCATGCCAGTGGCACAATCCCTGCAAACCCCCTGGGGGGTTCCCCATACCTAAATGGGTCAAAGTGGGATTTTTAAAAATTTGGGACATCAAAAGTCGGGGATTCAGAATTCGTTTTAGAGGTATGGTTCCTCGGGCAAAGTTTCTTATTTTGATCCCTAGAATACGATTTTCCTTGTCACTTAGGCGATTTTTGAATCGACCCGCCCTAATATACACTCATAAAAAAAGTTAGTACAAAGTCTGTTAAACGCGTTCTGATTCAATTGAACTAATTTTTCCGTTATTTTGTGTAAATCCAATTTATCATTATAATTACTTTCACCCGTATTTGAGCTAACTTTGGATGCTAATTTTTAGTAATTTTTTTTATCCTACAATTATTTCCAAATGATTACATTTTTGTGTCTCTGCTATCAATATCACAAATATTTTCATATTTTTTTTTTATAGTGATAAAATGGCTTATATCTCGGAAACTAAGCGAGATAGATGTATGTAGCAAAATGAACAAAAATTCGTTACTCTGTACTTATTTATATTTATCAGCCACTTATACTCAAAATAATAAATGTGGACCTGTCTCGGAACAGATCCGCAGAAGTTAAAGTTTCTGTTCAATTTAGTTCAAATTTCTTAGCTAAGTGAATTTAAATTGTCTGTGTATTCAGCAATGTGTAAAATTTAGCTTACCTAAATTTGGCAGACCAGAAAATTCTGCTGGAGCAAATACAATACTATTTCCCGTTATTTTAACACAAGTTTTTTATGAGTGTATTTAAATTGTGGAAAATCTATTTGTTGTCATAAGATGGTAATATCCTACTTAAATAATAAAACTTATTTTAATTAGTTAAATAGTTTTTAAGATAGTTAAGATTAACAGATGGTTCGATTTTAATTATTTCAAACTTTAATATTAAAAAAAGGTACTATGGTTTCATACAATTTAAATAAAAATACAATTTAGCCAAAATTGGTGAAGTAACTTTAACGTTGTTTGCCAATATTAAAAGAAATAAAATTCCAAGTTGTTGGCAGCGTATTGAAGACTACATTTAAAAATATTGTCTTTGACAATTTTTTTGATCGATAGTTTTTCAAATGCAATTTACTCCTAAACTACCATTGTAATGAGAATAATCTTTAACCCTTTGGCGAGTGGCGTACATTATAATGTACGTCGACTTCATCAACTTATCAGTTCGTTATTTTGTTCTTATTAAAATTTTATGCAGGCTGTGAAATTTCAAAACAACATGAGAGCAGTGGAGTGCGGTTTGTCTTGTGATCATCAACCCTGCTGAGAATGTGTTAAAATTTAAAAGTTCGAAAAAGGCTAAAGTTTAGTCTCAAAAATTGTGTGATGAATAAAATTCAAAAATTCAAAAGGTTTTATGTAGAGATTAGTAATAGGAAAAATATAAAATTAAAATTTAAAAAAAATGTTAACCCGCTCGGAGTCGGCAACATGATAATGTTTGAACTTTGATTGCCAAGGAAAAAAAATCAAATACCTCCGTTAGGGGGCGCTGTAAAGCCATACAAGTAATAAACTATATTTCCACGAAGTTTGGTCGGAAAATGCCTAGCCATTAAAATTCCCGTGTCAAAGGGTTAACTGTTCGGATGTGTTGTATCAACAAAAGCCAAAAGTGCTACTTTTCGTGTTACTAATCGCGATTCTCTCAAAAGTGCGAGATGATGAAAAACATCGAATCCATATTAGGAGTCATCGTGTCAAAATCTATAAAAATTGTTTATCAAAGTCTAAATGCAGCAACTTTTCTCACATCGTAGAGGTGCGTTATTCAAAAACCTTGTAAATAATTTCAAAAATTTAATTTTTTGTTTCATTATAACTTTTACCTCAACTTTATTTAACAAACTACTTAAATGCAGTGTTTTCCTTTAAAATTTAAATTTCAAAAATGTTCTCTAATTTATTGCATCTTTTCGTAGTGTCTATGCGTAAAAGATAAAAGAAAATATTTTGTAGGTCGCACATAAACAACATGCATACATATTTATGTTAAGCTTTAACATTAAATACAGACACTCAATATATACATACAAAACTGTGTCATCCAATAACATACTGTAAAATATATTTCCGCTATAAATTCAATAGACCCTTTGATAGAGCTTTCTGTAAGGTTTAACATTTCATAACTTTAGAGAGAATTTTTCTGAGAATGATTTAAAAGCTAAAGTTAAATTTGAATATAGAAATATGTAAACGTACACTCACAATATTTTTTCCTTAAAATCTACCGAATATGTACCTTAAAACAATTGAAAATAAGTAAAACAAAAAAGGACTACACACTTTTCGTTTAAAACAATAGTATTTTGTCGTTTATTTTTACTTGTTAATTAATTACCTGGCAAAGTCGGTAAAAACGAATAGATTTCTCGTTTATTTTAAAATTAATTGTATTACGGCAAACATACACGTTCAATATTATTGATCAATTTTTCAAAAATCAACCTGGTTGTTTTTAAAAACATTGATCAATAATATTGAACGTGTATGTTTGCCATAATAAATCAACCAATAAAAATAAAATATTCGGATTGCTTGATTTTTGAAAAATTTATCAATAATATTGAACGTGTGTGTCCTACTTTATAACAACTGATTGTTTTTAACTGAAAATTTTGATTGAATATTTTAACTTCTACCGAAAGTCCGTGTTTTGCGTATTTTGTGTATTGAATGACTGATGGAAAATGTTAAAAAAATATTTCTTTGCAATTTAACTACTTATTTATTTAATGGAAACAACTTTACTGATTTACTTTTTAAACAACTGTTGAACTTTTACGGCAAAGTTATTGTGAAGATACAGAGAAAACAGATTCATTGTGACGTCCGAATGTTATAGCCACATAAATTATTTGTTTGCAGCCATAGATAAATATTTTGCGGCAAAAGAAATTGGGAAAATATTTTTTGATTAAATTATAAACACATTTGATTGTGACAACCAAACTCGTCTGTTGCTGGAACAGTGATAGTCTCAATTTTTAAGTTTTATTGGAATATTTCAGTGATAACAATTTTACAAAATGTTAAATACAAAAAAAAAACCTTGGAGAAATTCTGAAAAGGCCAATATTTAATAAAAATAATTTTATTTGTTGCTGTACTTTAAAAAAACAATTCATTTATTCGGATATTTCCGCTTTTTAAAAATTTGAAATTTATTTAAATGGAATACGTACTGTCAAACCCCGATTTGCACCCCTTTAATATGTGTAATATCAGAGGCGAGGGCCCATATAACAACTGCTTCCCCGGAACTTGGTCACAATTCGAACCAACACTTTCCAGTAATACCAACTCAAGAGTGCTTATGATCAACGGATTTTTAAGATGTAAATCAAATTAAAATAAGCGTAAATCGAATTACTTGTTATCGGGAGAATTTGGGATCATGAATTTTAAGTGCAAAAAAAGTTTATCGGATTTACGAACTGGTGCTTCCATTAACGCCAGTTTCAAAGGCTAAGGAAATCGGGATTCGAATGAAATTCATTACTGATGACTAGGGCAAGGAATTCCATGCAAATGCATGTTTTTTCTCGATAGTCCAAAACTAATAGGGACTAAATATTTATCCGAATCATCAAATTTAGAACAAAATAGCATCGATTTGTAGTTGCATATTTTTGCATATTTTGTCAAAAATGCATGTTTTCGCATATTTTGATTTTAAATGCATATTTGGTGCCTTTTTAATGCATATTTTGTGCTTTTTAATGCATATTTGTGCATATTTTTCATTTTTAGTAGCATTTTCTATTTTGTAAAAAATATAAAAAATGTATACGTTTTCATATTTTGATTCAATCAAAATAAACATTCTTAAAAACCTTATTGACCTATGGAAAATCTTTCAGTTCAATGTCTGTTTGCAAAATAACTAACTTAAATATATTTTTAAAGTGCATTATTTTTGGAAAAATATTAGTTTTTAGTGCATATTTCTTATATTTTTAATGCATATTTTTCTTTTTTAGCCGCATATTTTAGGCGCATATTTTCCATTTTTAAGTGCATGAAATTCCTTGCCCTACTGATGACAAATGGGGCTTTTTTGGACAAACCATTTTCATAGGAAAAAGTGTTTTTAAAAGTCATAAGCCATAATCTTTATTTTCTGGTTTAAAAGTAAAAAAGCGTTAAAGTCAAATTTTCGTAAAATTAAAAAATTCCCAGGACGAATTTCTCGGGAATTTTCCTATTTTTCATTTTCCGATTCCCCGGAATTTTTCCTTATAATTCCCGGGTATTCAAAAATACAGTAAACAACCATGTATCTTAGCTAGAAAATCCACAAAAAAGCTTAAAAAAATTAGCATATCTTGAAAAATCTTTATGTATTTTAACTTTTTAAGGAATCTCCTAAATTCTATTTTTGCTGAAATAAACCAAATATTTATGGGGAGTATTCAAAATTGTTTCGGAATTATATAATTTACAGTTTTTTGATTGAGATTAAATGAAAAAAAAAAACACATTCTGAATTACTGTTTTTCGAAAAAAAAAAGTTTTTGCTATTAAATATTCTTCTGTATTCCCGGAAAATCCCGGGAATTTTCAAAAATATTTCTCGATTCCCCGGAGTTAAAAATGTCGGGAAAGAGAAAACCCTAACCACAATGGTAAAAAAATAAAAAAACTTCACCATGTAATCACACACACGGTACGGTTCAGAATCGTTTAATATCTAAGCAAAAATATTAATTAATGATCTAAACACTTATGATTATAATATTGAGTTGTTATAGGAGAGGAGTTCTCCCATTTTAATATTTTGCATTACTTTTTAAACGAGTGCAAAGGAACCTTTTTTCATTAAGTAAAATTTAAAAAAAATGCTTCCCAAAAAAATAATATTTTTTATATTGCCGCCACCGGGTATCGAACTTGCGACCTTAGGATTCTTTGATATTAAAGATGAATAGCATAAAACACCACTTTGTTATTATTGTGTGTTATTCTCTTCAATAAAAGTACTTATTGAACAAGTGCAACGGGTGCACTGCAATTCAATGTTTTGTCAGTAAACTCAAAAAAAAAGTCAGTAAAGTCAGCAAAAAAATTTGCTGTGTCACCAAATTTTTAGTCAGGGGCGTGTTTGCAAAAAGTTGGTAATTTCAGCAAAAGGGTTTGCTGAAAATCAGCGAGCTGATTTTTACCAAAAAGATAGTAATCTCAGCAAAAGTTTTGCTAACGCTTAGTCGATTGCAATTGACAAAAATCCTTGTTAAAGGGAACACAAAAAAAGTACACAAACGACTGCCAGAAATTTCTGTTCTGGTATTTCACATAATCACTATTTATAAACATTTCGTTTATATAGTAACATTTTACCTTTACCTTCATTAGATGTAAATATTTTATTTTGTCTCTACTTCAAATCATATTTTGTTATATTTTTATGTGTCTTTTGGCGTCCTTTTTTTATATATGAAAGACAAAAATCCTTCACGGTTGTATTTTTATATGCCTTAGAAGAGTTGTGTTTTTAGTGTCCGCACTTGTAGTGCGGACACCTACATATTGTCTATCTGGTTGTTGTCCGCACTATAGATGTGTTTATTAGCACAATTTTGGTAGCAAAATAAATTTGTAAAACATTAGTTCAAAATTGGTTTAGTGCTAGAAAATATAACTAAAAGTTTTGAAAAATAATCTTAGCAAAAAAGTTGCTGGAAACTAGTATACTTGATACACAAGACGTTTTACTAATTTTTCTGCAAACTTATTTTTTGAGTGTACTGTTTTCATAATTTTTTTTTTTTTTTTAATTGGATTTAAAAAAATTGGTTATAAATGTTACAAAAAAACTGGTCGCGCCAGGAATTAAACCCATGATCATCCATTTAGAAATAAACCGTATCAAAACCACTTTTTAGGATTACTTTTGAGTAATTATGATTTAGAAGCAATGCTTGGTGATTTTTGGATGTTTAAAAAAGCTGTAAAAATACTTTTGAAGCAATAATGAAGCAATTTTTTTTTGGTCGGATATTCTAACATATGTAAACAATATCTAATTACGTAAACTTCTTGTAGGGCCTTTCTTGTGGCGTAGGTCTAAATATACCCAAATTCCAACCAATATGAACGCCATTCAGCAAAGGGTTAACAGTTGTTTGCACAGGCTTCCTTAAAATTGTGCTGAGAAAGTCACAGCGGTAAACAATGTTGTCATTATGTACCTGATTAAGGAGTGATTAAATATGTGGACAAATTAAATATTTAAGCTTTTTGTTAAATAGAGTTAACATTATTTAAGCTTTCAGTAAGCCCACATACATTAAAACTTTACGGAAGCAGAAAAATATTTTAACTAACAGACAATTAAATGTCCGTTAAATTTAAAATTCCATAACAAAAAATATGTTGTGCACATAGAAAAATGGTTTTGGTACAGTTAATCGCGGACTCGACCAATATTTTTTATTTATTTATTTTTTTAATATTTGTAAATAATTTGTTTAAATAAAATATTTTTGTACTTTCATAATTTTTAAAAATATATAAACTAAAAATGGGAAATAGCTTTTTATACACTTGTGAAAAAAAAGAAAAAATACTGAATTGCAGTGCAACTTTTGCACTTGTTTTTGTATACATAAAAAATAGATTTTACTAATAGGGGGAAATATTGAGATTTTCAAGCATTCATAAAATTTAGATTTTCGTTGATATTTCATGCTACTCTACAAGCCTATGGATAAATTTGGTTGCATTCTTGATCCAAAAGTAATTACTTAGAGTAATTGCTAAATTTTATTTATATGACCCAATATCTGGCAATCACAAAGCGGTGTTTTGTATGCCAGTCAACTTTTATATCAAAGAATAGCTCATAGAGCTAGAGAGTAATCTTGAGGTGGCAAGATCGATAACCGGTGCACTGTGGTGCCTTAGGCTGAAAACCGTGGCAAAAATCAAAAAATTAATAGAAGCATTTCATAGATTAAATGATCGCATCGGATAGAGAAACACAGATAAAGAATCCAATAACTTTTTTAAAATCGGGTAAAAATTAGGAATGGTAGGACCGCACAAAATTGCCAAGTTGACACAACTTTGCAACGTAAACCGAAATACGTATACGTGATATATTATGAATACGTATTTTGGTTGTCGTTGCGAGGCTTTTCTGTTATTAAAATGAAAAATGGAAAAAATGTTATTAAATATGAATTTTTCCTTACAATTATTAAAACTTTGAAATATGCAATTTGTAAAAAGGCTCAGAAAGACTTTCAAAATTTTGATGATTCAACAAGTAATGAACGTTACTATGAATATGGAATTTCATATTTCCGCCAGAGGAAAAACAAATTATACAAGATGAATTTTTCAAGAAGCTTGGACTGAAAGTAAACTGCCCTAAGCATGGATAGGAATTTTTTTGAAAATGCTGAGGTAATAGCCCGAAATACTGATGTGGATAATAATATTATAAAAAGGTCGACCGTTGTCCTTAATGTTGTAAACAGTAAAGAAATGGTTAATGGCTCAACTGCTCAACTTTTTGCTCAAGTGAATCCTGAAAAGAAACTTACTCCCACAGTTTATAAGATTTTGGCTCATGGCAAAAATTTAACTGAGTAGCAATCCTTACCAGTTGGAAAGTTGTCAGAAGAAGCCCAAGAATACAAAAAAAAAAAAGATCACAAAAAATTTATACAGGTGGCGCAACTGCCATCACTTTATCGAAAAATGGAATAATTTTTATAAATAGTGGTAGATGTCTGTTCTGCTTTGACATTTGTTTAGTAAACAGATACAAAATACCATTGACCGCCAAGAAGCGCGTGTAACCTACGCTCAAGCCATCCTGAATCTCGACCACGAGGAAGACAACTTTTCCTCATAGAGGTGTTTGAACGCATATTTGTCAGGAGAGTACCCTGATGAAGAAAAATAGCAATTTTTGGAAAAAAGTACTTATTATGTTAATTCATAATAAATTAATAAGTTTCTAATTAATCAATTAAAATAGTCGAAAAAAAAAACAATTTTTATTTTTAAATAAAAATTAAAAACCAACATTTTCACAATATAAAATAATGCTAAAAGGTTTATAATTCAGCAATTAAGAAAAACACGTTATTAAAATGATCCTGAAATATAATTTTTATATCGAAAACCCATCTGCAGCAACACATTATAAGATGCCTTGCACCAAACAAAATTCAGTTTTTACTATCAAACACTATCATTGTCAACATCCTCATTATCCCCTTCATCATCAGTTTAAAAAGACAAAAGCATCATAAACGTCATTAACATTAAAATCAATGTTTATAGTTAAAACAAGTGAAACTACGACACAACAACAAGTCACTTAACCCATGTGCCACTCGGACTAAGCTGCAATATGACACACTCTTTTTGCTTTGTTATTGTATATACGTGTGTGTCTTTATGTGTGTGTGAGTGAGTGCGAGTGTGTGAAGTGCATTTCATTTTTTTAATCAAAAGACATGACCCAGTGTAAATAGACATGACATGAGACGATTACTTGACGATGATACACTCAACAATCAACAGCCTATCAATATTGCAGCAACTAAGAGTAGAATACACAAGTATCTACTACTACTACTACTACCATAAATGATGAACGAAAAAACTATACTGAAGAACAGCAGCAAAAAATGGTTTTTAAAATGTAACAGAGAGTAGAGATTTTTCTGGTTAAATGTGGTTAACATGATATGAATATTAATAAATATGAAATGACAGCAACTGAACTACTGAATGAATTAGTAAGTAAAAAAAAAATATATATATATTACGTAAATAAAGTGTACGGTACCAATTATACATAGTCATAAAAATTATACCCAAATGTTTTAAATATTTTTTAATCTCGATTAAAATGGAAAAGTTTAATTTTTAATTATTCATATTTATCTTTTTGAGAAAACCCAAAAACCTAAAAAAAGTGGTGTTAAATATTTTTCACTTAAACTTTTTCAAAAGGCAAACAATTCCGTTTAACAAAATTGTCCTCAGGTCTTAAATTTCATGGCAACATAAAGCAAAAAAATAAAAAAAAAAAATTATACAGCATTGAAGAAAAAAAACCGACTAGGAAAGTTCAGAAAAGAAAACAATCTTAACTGTGACTGTCTTAACTTAACAATAGACCCTGACTATGAGGTTTTGGGCCAAAAGGAATACAAAATGTAAAAAGTATTTTTTTAAACCCACAAAAAGGAGAATAACCCATAATATAATTGACGTTGATATGGCTGTTTTCGTGATATTGTGATAAAACTTGATGTCATTGATTACTGCAACTTAAAGGATGATGATGACGATGAGGATGATAATAATACTTAATATAAGGACATTTAATGTGTTGGCTGAAGTATACGAATAAATGCTTAACATTAACCCAACTTTTTGTATAAAACTTTATAAGAAATATATAAATCACAATAAGTGTTCAAAGAAAAAAGATACACTGCTGTTCAATTGTGTATTAAATTATTTTCCTAAAAAAGAAAGTTTGAGAAAGCAGTTACCTGTTAAGATCTTCAATTAAGTTTATAAATTTCACATACAAAATATATATTAAATAAATATATAAATATATTTTCGTTTAATACGTACCTAGAAGAGAAAAGAGAAATATAAATATTGCATTAGTATTAAATTTAAATTAATATTTGTTTTTATCAAATAAGATTAGCTATAAAATAAATAAAAAATATTAAACGGAAAGCAAATTATCTAAGAAAAAAACTCCAATCTCTATACTAATTTTGTAGTACATTAATCCATATGTGACCCTCTCCGAGAAAAGGGCCCTAGTGTTGCAAAAAACGAGTTTCTATAAAAATGAGAAAAACATTAAAATTTTATTTTTAATTTAACTTTAAATGCGTTCTTCTCAAAACTTCATTTTCACACACTAGGTCCCTTTTCTTAGGAGAAGGTCACATATATTTATAATCGATATAGCTAGGCGTATGAGTAATATTTAATACACTAATGTTCTACACTACGTATACGTGATACTAAATATTTACTACTATTCTATTTTATGCTAAAAATAAACACAAATTTATTAAAAAATATAAGAAAAAAAAAATCAAATTAATTTTATATAAATAAGATATAATTAAGGAAATAAATAAAAAGTATAAAATATACTAACTTTAAAATTGCAACAACTCTATCATAAACACAAAGAGACAACTGATTCATTACGACAATCGAATTTCCTGCCAACAAAAGACACAACTGAAATATATACCTTGTTTCAACCGAATTTGCAATGTTATAACCTTATTATTACTCCAAACAAGACATTCGGCTGTCATAATGCAACTGATTTTATCTGTTTAGATAGGGCGGCTACACATGTTGGTTTTGAAACTATGAATTACGACTTTCAAATAAAGCTATTTTTAAGTTTTTTGCGTGTCTACTCCAAAAGCGAGTCAAGGCAAATTAATGCAATTTATTCCCACTATAAAATAAAGACTTCTCTAATAAAATCAAATTGAAAATTAACGAGACACAGGAATTTTCAGTAATGTTTAACAGTCAAGTTAGTGCTAAACAAAAAGTTTGCCATATCTTCCAAACCCTTATTGCAATTTTACAGAAAAAGCTTTTATTTTGTAGTGAGAATAAGGTCCTACTTGTGACTTGTTGTGACTGTCATAAGACTATTTTTAAGACTGAAAGTCACTACTTTCCATACAAAATAACAATGAAATTAAAAAAATTAAAATTATTTTGTCAAAATTATGATTGTGTCGATACCAGGTCTTTATTTTTTCTTTGAAGTTTTCAAACAAAAATTTCAATTAATATTATTTATCGTATCTTTGCAACTACAAACACACGCGGAGTACAGTCACAACTAAGAGTCAGGGACTTTTCGTAGCAATGGACACGTAAAAATCCTTAATTTTTTCCTGGAACTGTGTCAATTTATATATAAATTAATATCATGATATACATTTTTGTATTCCACTAAATATAGGTTGGCCTCTTTTGCTACAAAATTATCATTATTTCTATTGTGCCATGCTTTTACTGTAATGGTATGCTGCCAAATTTGACCAGAAGATTCAGAAAGCTGTGCTGTCTCTATCGAAGACAATCTCACAGTAAATTTCCTCCTTTTGCCGCATCTACAAATAGCCTGACAAACAGGGAGCATTGCTCGCGCTGTGACATTTCGTGGCCAGAAATAATTGGAAGAGATCTGAAAAGCTTCCTCACATCTTTGGTTTCGGGTAAATCATTAGGTCCTTGTTAAACTTGGTGACCACTCTAGCAACATTACCTTGTCACGTGTATTTCTTCTGTAATTATTTTACAAGTCCAAAATGCAATATCTTGAATAGTTTGAATAATTTTACGGCATACTGGATAGAATACTTATTTTCGGGTTCTAAAGATCTAAACTGACTTTTCATAAAGTTTCTTGATTTGAACCTACCCAGCAAAATCTCAGTAATCAGTAAAAAATTTTAGTTTCATTATATAACCACTTATTTGGTAACGAAAGAGTTTGCTGGGTATTACTGAAAAAGTACCGTCAGATCTCTCTGTTTTCCGGCATTCCAGAGTTTTGATAAAAACAAAAAAAGTGGCACTTAAAATGATCTTAAATGAAGGTTCTGATAGCTTCTAATTACAAAAATTAAATCGGAATTAAAAAATATAAAATTGCGGATCCCATAAAGCAGGCATAAGTTTTTATTATGTAACCCTTTGATGTCCGATTTTTAATAACTATCGCCCTTACTATCTAAATTTTTGAAATGTATATTTTAGTTAAAGTCGACTTTAGTTAAAATATTGGATGGCAGTATGCCTTGACTTAATTTATTTTTGGAGCATTCTAATTGGTTAATTTATTTTCAACCACCCGTGTAAAAAAGTTTAGATCTGATCAGATCTTTTTGGATCTAAATAGATATGATTGAATCTAATTAGATCCTGTACCAGATCTCATCAAATATGATCAGATATGGCATATCTGATAATACCTTATGGCAAGATCTGATCAGATCTAGTGCCAAATCTGTTCAAATCTAAAGTGATCTGGACAATTGCGCCAGATATGCCTAGATTTGATCAGATCTAATTAGATCTCAAATTTGTCCCCAATTTTGAGATCTTATTAGATCTGGTAAGATCTACTAAGATCTGGCCAGATAATGCCTAGATCTGATCAGATCTAATTAGATCTCAAATTTGTCCCCAATTGTGAGATCTAATTAGATCTGGTAAAATCTACTAAGATCTGGCCAGATATACCTAGATCTGATCAGATCTAATTAGATATCAAATTTGTCCCCAATTTTGAGATCTAATTAGATCTGGTAAGATCTAATGAGATCTGGCCAGATCTGATCTTTTTTACACGGGCAATCAAAATGTTTGAAAATATAAATATTTTTGTAGGGTTTTCATACACAAAATAAACAAAACCGTATGATTAAAAATAAAGTCGACTTTAAATTTAAAATACTCTTTTATAGTAAGGGCCTATGAATTTTGTATATCAAGCTTTGTTAACTTTGCGGCTTTTTTTAATAACTTTGCGGCTTAGCAGCACCCACTTGCAGAGATATTTGGAACTATATTTCAAACTTTTAATGCTGCCGACCCCGGGTTAACGGATTAAGACTGTTTTTAAACATTTTAATTTTACATATTTTCTTTGCTTAAACTTTACATAAAACTTCAATAGTTTTTTTATTCTAACAATTATTTTAATTTTTATTTTTTCGGACTTTCTAGATTTTTATATATTTAGTTAGATTATTGTTCTAGCTCATGTCCAAATTCTAATTTTATATTGTCATATTTGATTTTATTTATTGTTTCAAAAAGGTTCTTCATTTTCATGATAAACAATACAATTGTACAACTGATAAACACAAATTGTATATTATTAAAAAGCATGTTGAAAACCCAAATACGAAAAACTAATAAATTGAAGAAAATTCGTACGAAATTTGTTTTGTTATATTTTTTTCTTGTATAAATGTAAACTCCGTTATCACAAAAAAAATTAAAATTGTGCAAAAAAAGTTATTGCGACAACTAGTAGAAGAGATTTTTTGCAATTAGGTTTATAGTGACTAAACTTACTTTTTGCTTCTCACAAATTTGGCCCAAAAACTTATCACCTTTTTTAATTTCACCCATGTATGTTCACTGGGTGTTATTCTGTAAATTTCATAGTGCGACGTTTTTGGCCAAAAGTATAAAAATTAACCCCATATGGATCACATTACATAAAATAATTATTTTTATCCAGTTGAGACATTTTTTTATCAATTTAATGGCTTTACAGTCTCGTAGTCATAATTAATATTAAGTTTCATGGGTCTTTTCTGACCCCAGGCCACCAAGGGTTAAAGATTTCTTAAACAAATGTAAAGATAAAATATAGTCTAACCAAATCTAAGTGATATTTTTCCGAAAACTATGTAAACTTTGATGAAAACATTAAAATTTT
Source organism: Leucophora obtusa (assembly GCA_949987735.1). Taxonomy (NCBI): domain Eukaryota; kingdom Metazoa; phylum Arthropoda; class Insecta; order Diptera; family Anthomyiidae; genus Leucophora; species Leucophora obtusa. Next base: position 223,449,327 of record OX465297.1, read on the forward strand.
GTTACATTTTTGACAAAATTAGCAATTTTTGTAAAATGTCCTGGAAAGCAGTCGCTCCAAACACAAACTCGAATTATCATTTTTGCAATTTATTTTTTTTTCTTCAATATCAACTATTATGTGGTACAAATAGCAATCGACATCTCCAAATTGGGCATTTTAAAAAATCTTTAAAATTAATTTAAAAAAAAAAACACGTTTTTGCATTTTTATCAAATTTGTGGGTCATTTTGGATTCCAGGCTAAAGTGGGTTAATAATATACCATGAAGTCAAAATTCCATGTCTGAATCATTTTGACTATACTAAATGCATAAATGGAATAAAAAATATATTTTTTCGAAATTTCGAATTTTGGGAATTTTTAATAGTAATACACTTTTTTTCCAAAATGTGCCATTTTCGCCCAACTTTCGGCACGGGTTAACGTTCTCCAAAAAAAATCGATTTCTTCCATTTAGGACCATTTCCAATAAAACTGGGGGTGTAATGACAAATCTATTTTTAAGGGACACCCTAATGTATATAAAAACTTTATAAACATATAATTTTGAAAAAAAAAATCCCACATAAAAAGTCGGTAAATCCTGGAAGCTACAAACGAAAAATTTTTTGGGTTATGAAAATGTTTAGTACTTACTCAAATCGGATACAATTAAAATTGAATCCACCAGTTAAACTATTAAATTTATGATTTAAGATTCATTACCGCCATCCCGGATTCGCAATTTTGAATTCAAAATTTTTCAATTTCTAATTCGTTATCAGCGGCCTTAAGACTGCATAAGGAATAATTTATTTTAAAATACATTACAACTTTAAATTTATGGCCACCATAATGGATCCGCCATGTTGAAGTTTTAAAACCTCATAACATAAGAGGTTTAATGAAAATACTGTTTGTCGCCAAATTGGATCCGCCATTTTTAGTTTCAAATTTTTAATTTCCGATTTGTAATCAGCGGGCCCTAGACCTACATATGCAGTTGATTATTTTAAGTGCGATATATTAAAAACTAAAAATTCATGGCCGCCAGTTTGGATCCATCATTTTCAATTTTAAGTTTCTTTATTTCAGATTCGCGATTAACAACTTCCAAACCCCCTTTGTAATACTTTATAGTCTCATAGTTTTGGCCATAATTCGATGATTTTTTTATGTAAAGTCGGAATAGAACAAAAACTATCAAAAAGACTATTTTTTAAATATATTATACGGTTTTGACAAAAACATCTAAACACCAACATTAACAGCATTAAATTACTAAGAAAAACGTTAACTTAATTCGTTTTTTTTTTTTGTTTTTGTCTTCTTAATGAAGATTTAAACATTTCAACATATAAAACTGCTAAAACAATATTTTTTTTGTTTGCTGAATTTAAATTAACTGAAAACATTAATGACAACAACAATAACAATAACAACAAAAAAGACTTACCCTCCAGCAACAAGTATCATCTGCATAATGGTTTAATGCTTTATTTTCATTCATTCATTCAATAATATGAAAAATGTGTTTATAAAGCTTAAAGGCTTTTAATTTATTTTCGCTTTTTTTTTTTTTGGTTTATAACATACTATTAAAAATTAGTACAGCATAAGCCTCATATGGAAGTCAGTGATAATAATAAAATAGTATATGATGAATATAATAATAATATCAATACATAAAATGCGTTTAAAAAGGCCATAGCAAAAGTTATTTTTGTTTTTTTTTTTTTTCTTTGCTTGCTTGTTTTATATTTTTCACAATAATATTCCTCTTGTTATGTGATTTCAGGAATGCAGATGCATATTTATTTTAGTAATCATTTAAATTATACATCAATACTACAACAAAAATGTATGAATTAATTTCGTTAGCAATCAAGATGGACAGACAAGATAGATATGTAGATATATATAAATATATTGTAGTATGCATTTATCTGATTATACAAAGTGTATCAAATCAAATTCAATTCATGTGACTACATACAATGAATGTGTTGAATTCCAGTAGAGTATAACCAAAACAAAAAGGCTTTTAATCCATCAACTTGTGCGTTCAAATAAAGGCTGGCGATTAAATATTCATAAACATATTTATTATTATGACTAAATGCAATACAGGTTTTAAAATATACAAACAAAAAAAAAACAATATAACTACCCTAGTAAAAATGATTTTTATATAATCAGATATGATTTTTATATAATCATTTATGATTTTATACAATTATAACTTGTCGAATATTGTGAAACATATATTTTTATATGGTTATATCAAAAGATATTTAATTATATAAAATTATATTAACCAGATCCACAATTTTTCGGATCAAATCATGTATGGGTTAATATAATTATATAAAAAATATTTTATCTGATCCGAAAAATTGTCGATCTGGTTACTATAATTTTATATAATTAAATATCTTTTGATATAATCATATAAAAATATATGTTTCACAATACTCGACAAGTTATAATTGTATAAAATCATAAATGATTGTATAAAAATCATATATGAATATATAAAAATCATTTTTACTAGGGTACTCATACATTTACATACAAACATGCTTATTGCAACTGTGAATAGTTTTTCGAATTGTTTATTAGGTTGAATAATTACAAAAGGTCATTTTATGATCCATTTATAAAAGCATTCACGGTAGATGTACTTGACGTACGTACTCGTATGTTGTATAGAAAATGATAAAAGTGCATTATAAAAATATATAAATAATAATTATAACTTTTACTTTGACAAACAACGAAAATTCAATTAAAATCTACATGAAATAAATTGTAACTTTCATGCGTAATAAAAGATAAGGACTACACTCAGAAAACAGATTGGTGCTGACAACAGAATTTGTTTCCAGGTTGTTATTAATGTAACTGAAATTCTCTTGTTACAGGCAATTAACTAACACACAATTAACACAAAACTGGATATTACAATTGAGCCATTCAATTGGCTACAAAATCGGTTGTTAGCATGAATCTGTTTTCGATGTGTCGCAAAATCTGATTTGATTTTGATCTGTCAGATGTTTTTATTTTCATAGCATTTTCCCAAAATCCTTTTTTTTTCTAAAGTTGCTCAGGGGGCGTAATTTTCTAACTTACTTACACAGAGAGAATTTCGCTGGACGAATTTTAATGAAAATTTTCAATAAACTGATGAAGTTTTCTTCATAAAGCAAATGAAAAATTTCTTAAATTTGATGAAAAAGCTTCATATATTTTATGAATCTAGTTTTAGTAAAACTTTTTCATTGAGTGTATCTAACTTTTAATAAATAAAATGACATTTTTTACAAAATTTTATGAAAAATTACGTTAATTCAATGAAAACATTCAATGGACGAGTTCCAGTGCAACTTCATTGGTTTTATGCTAAAATTCATTAATATCATGCATATAATTCTCTCAGTGTACTTACTAAAATCAAATAAAGGGTGGGAGGGACATAAACGTATTGGATAAATATATTCTCCATAGAATTTTTCTATGTTTATCTTTTTTTATGTGTTTGATGAATTCGATAGAGACAAAAATTAAAATACGAGCTGTTCTGACATTACCAAGTTGACATTTCTTATACTAGAACTGAAAAACATCATGATCATTTAAACTCGGTTTAATTTTCTTTTGAGATTAACTTAAACTGGGCCTGAGTGTTTTAAAGAGCGCTACGTTTAGGTCTGGCTAATCAAGGCTTAACATTATGAAATTGGAAAATTTTCAAGTGGTTCTCACTAGGGATGCCAATCGGGATTGATATTTGAAAATTTTCGAGACTACAGGATTTTTCGGGATCCCGGGATTTTACGGGATTTCGGGATTTAAATTTTCCTTTATTTGTAAAAATTTTTATGTTATGTAACTAATTTTTTTGTAGAATAAAGCGTTTTATAATTATTTAATAGTTGTTAATTAATAATGTAGTACATTTTATGAATATTGAAACATCTCAGTCAGAAATTGACAGTGGTACAAAAAATCAAGTACTTGCATATCACTGGGTAACCGCGATGTTAAAAATAAATCACTGGCAGAACACTCATTTGGGACGCTTTGCCAGCGTTTGCAAAAATCGTTTTGCCAGTATTTGTTTTACAAAACATCACGGCAGGGCAAAAAAAAGATACATATGAACTTTTTTTAAATTTTATTTTGGAAAATATAATTCCAAACCACCTATTTATTGGTTTTGGCAGCGTTTTGCCAAAATTAAAAATTTTGTTTCTCCAGTACTTTTCCGGCGCTTTTTGAACTGCCGGTCCTTTTGTCTATTGACGTTATCATATTGGAAATGAGAAAGAAATTTTTGTCAGTACTTGTACCACCTGTTAAAATACCTTGCCATCGCTTTCCCGTTTGTATTTTTCTGGCTGGGATAATATATGAAGGCCTGTCATTAAGAACACTTGCGCCCAGTATTTTGTAAGCAGATTTTAAAACAGATTCGTTGCGATAAACTTGCCCACTAAATCGTGTAATTACAGCAACAAAGTTATTTGGTTATCGTTATCAAATGTTTTCATGGAAGAATTCAAACTTACAGTCCCAACCAAAACTTACAGTCCCAGTTTCAGAAATCGAATTTCGCTTGGAAGAATAAATCGGTAAAATAACAAACAAACTTGATTTTTCGCATGTATTACTCAAAAACTTAATATTGTTTACCAAAATTTCAAATTTTTCTGCAAAGTCTTTGCATAGTTTACTCGAATAATCTACTTAATTTATAATTTTACCAATATCTTGGCATCAATTTCTTGTCAATATGAGAAAATTCAAGAAAAAACGTAGGTAATCTTAAATTGCTCACTTTGTTTATTTGCGTTTATATTAATATTAAAAAATAAGAAAATCCTGGGATTTTTCAGAAATAATCCCGGGATTCGGGATTTTGCCAATCCCGAAAATCCCGGGATTTCGGGATTCGGGATTTCCCGTTTGGCATCCCTAGTTCTCACCTCTTCTACAAAAAATTTAAAAGGGGACAAAAAAGATACAAATTTTGACAAAATATGATCTGAATTTATAAATTACAGTATTTATGCACATCCGTGGCATTTTAAACTCATACAATTGTAACAGGTCAAAATTCGGGTATAACTATGTAAGTCTGTATACAATTGCATCTATAGTACAAAGATATAAACCCATAAAATTGTATAAGTCAAAAACTGGATACAAATTTATCTGATTAATATTTAATTTAATCAGTTGCAATTCGATAAAACCTTACAGAATTTTATAAAAGCTGATAAAAAACTGATACAATTATATCGGGCAATTTTTCGGATGACATGGTATATGGACCACTCTAAAGGCAAACATACACGTTCAATATTATTGATCAATACCAGCAACAAATACTGCTTGCTTGGAAGCAGGTTCGTCAGGGAAAGAAAATAGTGTAGCGCTTGCATTATTGGTGATATGAGGCATGATTTTCGTTCGAGATAGGTCGCGTGAAAGCACTTGTTTCGATATCCGATATGAGCTTCTAGCATAGCTCCAAATAATGGCATGAAATCACAGCTTTTAGCTAGTAAATTCGGTTATCATTGTCATTCTTTCGTGCTTTGTTAGAGCGATAAAGTGTGGTAAACAAAACTCTATTGCCGTTTTTTAACACACTACTTCAAGCTATAAATCCTCAGAAGCAGTAGACGAAGCAGAAAAGCAGCACTTATCATTTTTACCGCTTCCGAATTTCTGCTGGGATGTTTTTCAAATCAACCAATCAGAACAAAGTATTTAAAAATAAAATGTTTTCTAAGTATGTAATCTGTGTTTAGTTTTAAGAAAATCTGTTGGCTAGTTTTTGAGTTGGAGAGATATTTGCAAAACGTATCCTGGTGTTATCCTGTGAGTCCTGGAGAAATTTTTTTAACTAATTTTACAATTAGAGACTTTAAACTAGCTTTGTTATTATCGGTAATGTACGCCAGATCGTAAATGTATTTTTGGCAATTTTTCAAATATTTTTTCTGTTTTAAAAAGTTAATTTTTTCAAATTTTCTAAATTTTCATTTTACATGCTTCTCGCTTGAAAACCGTTCCTTATACAAAAAAAAGTTTGAAGGCAAAAAAAGTAGCCAGTTACGTTTTCTATGGATATAATACAACTTGTTTAATAAAATATTGTTATTTAGCGAAAAACTATTTAAAATCTGAAGACCGCCTTTAGGCGGCCTCGTACATTAGAGGGTTAAATTGTATCGAATTATAATCAAAAAATACAATATATTAATTGGTATTATTACACTTTGTATTATTAAATTATATTAATCGAATTTACTAGTTAAATTAAATAAAAATTTTTTCGCGGGTGTTTTCAGCAGAGTCTGTGACATATTTTCCTTTTTCATATATGAGACTTTCCATACTAATTGTCCAGCTAAAAATGCTATACTGTAACAATTAGGCATTTCACAGACTTCAATTTCACTTGAAAGTGAAATTGGGTAAAAGCGTTTAAAATGTAAATTTTTTTTATTGAAATTGTTGAAGACACTTTAGGGAATACATACGAAGCACTATTGGAAAGCTTCTAAATATCAATTCCACTTTGGTTTTTTAAAGTGGAATAAAAACGATTTTTTTTTTCATTTTACGTTTTCTGGAGAAGCATTTAACGTTTTAAGTACCACTATAAAGCTTGCAGTATACTCGATACTTACCAAAACGTTTAGTTTTTTTTTTTGTTTATAAATAACGAAAATCAGATATTTAACTGTAGATTCATTTTAGAGAAAATATTCTTTGGATATTGTACATCTCAAATATTCCAAAACAATTAAAATATTTGTTTTATAATAAATTATAGGAATACCCAGCAAAACCTTGGTAATATGTGGGTACTACTGTGCATATTACCTGGTAATATATAAACCGCTTACCCCTGCATTTTTTGTAATACGAAATTCATACGTTTGAATGTTTTATTGGTATAAATAATTCGTTTTTCTAGAAAATTATAGAAATTCTATTTTTTGTTAAAAATCCGTGAATTTAAAATTGATATTCGGTTTAAAAAATTAAAATTTAAACAAAATGTTTTTGCAACATGTTCTAGGTAAGGAGTTACCTCGATGGACATGCCCTTGTTAAAATAATAGCTTTAGTAATAGAAAAGCAAGAGGTTACCTACCCTTATTTCTTCTTACTAAAGTCATTACCGGGTAATAGAAGGTTTTGCTGGGTAATTTAAACCATACGCTTTATGGTTTTTTTTTTTTTTTTTTTTGGTATTTATATGTTGATTATTTAAAACACCGGACTTTTGAAATACCGGTTAACGGTTGTTTTTTTGGGATTTTTTATTAAAGGTAACACATACATTAAAAAAGCATTACAATTTTTTGAATGGCTGTAAAAAATTCAAATAACGACATTAAAAACAAAAAAACGAAACCGGTTCGTTTTGAAAAAGTGAAAAAACCGGTTAATCGAATTACGGTTTTGGTTTTGAATACTTTATATACATATATGGAGTTAAAATGTTCTACGAAAAAATGCTGGTAAAATTTTATTTCAAACACAGAATTAAGCTCATAAAAATTGTTTATTCTTTTTTCTGTCTTATGTCCCTTGGACAATTTTGGAAAAGTGGTGGAAATAAATTTGCAGTTTATTATCTATTGGATCGATTGTAATGCAATTTGATGTAGTTGAATCCCATATAGACCTCACATGATCCCCCAAAAATGAGAAACCTCGTTTATTTTGACCCTACTTCCACGTTTGATACTTTTTTGCTCCAACTAAATCAAATTTCATTACAATTTGCCGCAGAACATTTTAACCTTTAATATTATCGTCTTAGGGTAGTTTTAAGGTATTTCGTGAAAAAGGACAAAAATGTCCCATAAAAAAGGCAAATATAAGATTCAAATTTTATACAGAACAAGTATGTAAGAATAATAAGAATTTGTAGACCATTTTGGCGTCTTATTTCACACAGTGTTGGCCAACAGAATCAAAACTTTAAATGATCATTTAACTTGACTGTACCACACAGCGCCAACCCTTGTATAGAAATCATCGTAGCCAGACCAGGAGAGGCAAAACCTTGCCAAAATGAGCCAAACTGTCTTGTAAACAACTTCGTACAGTATTAATTTACCGGGTAATAAAAGTTTTTGATATAATTGAATATAATAATTTTTATTGAATATTTGCGATGTACCATACGAATATTTTCGCCAAATCGAAGCCTAGAAACATGCCGATGAAAAACAATCAGAAAAGGAAAAACAAAACGTAAAAATGTTAGCTGCTTGTTGGATAAGTTGGCCGATTTGAATAATTTTTTTTTTCAAATTGCCTATAAAAACTCTATTGACATAGTCAAATTTCTAACATTTCCAAACTCCACTAAATTATTAAAATTAATATACCAGAAATGAGTGTTAAATTGGTGAATATGAAACCACGCCCACTTCGACTACTTATTGGAAAAATTTATAAAGTTGTTCCATTTTTTCTTCATATTATGCAGCACAACTAATACTGTAAGTTTGATCCATAGCAACTGTTCCTGTAGCAGCACAATTGGCTTGGAAATACTCACACATGTGAAACTAATATACACTGCAATGTGGACGTATGATAAATATTGAATGAACAAATATTGCTCATACGCAAACATAAATTGCAATTCATTCATGTTTGTTTGCAAATACTTTGGCTACGTAGTTATAACGTTTTTTTTTTTACCTGTTAACATTTATGAAGTCATAATAATTCAATTATTTTGTTATGCAAAAATAAATAATATGTTAATAAGTTTAATATTAAATATAAAATAAACTCAAAGAAAATTGAATTAAATAAAACAAAACGAAAAGGGGGGGGGGGGGGTGGGGGGGAAAGAAACATCACATAAAAACATTCATTTAATTGGCATTCAATACATTTAATTCATATGTTTGTATATTTATCTCAATATGTCTTCTCATTATTATTATCATTATTTTATTTATATAGCCATCACAATGAACAGAAATACAGAAGAAAATAAGTATTATTATTATGTATGTATGTATGTAGGTATGCATTGGCAATTGTATGCAAATAGTAATTATTTATGAAATGTATAATTTATAGTTACAATTTATTTTATATTTCTTTTGTGAAACTAACATTATTTTTATTGTTTTGTATTTGCATCCTCAGACATTTAGCTGTTGTTGTTCTTGTACACAGAATTCAAAATCATATTGCTTGCAATTTCAATTTACAAAAGTTTATAAAACACAACTAATATACATAAAAGGTTTTAATTTGAATGCACAGTTGGAAATTATTATTGCTATAAAAACAAACAAACGAACGAAATATTAAAAGTATTCCAAATTGTTGTAGATTAATTGATGTTGTAGTAGTGTACCGTTAACATCTGTTTAAAGATGTGTTTGTGTACACCTCATCCACTCTTCCACTATTGAACAAAATACCACAGCAGCTCAATATTTTAAAACGCGGTCTTATACTAAGAAATGGTGTATTTTTGTTACTGTAATTTTTTATTAAAGTTATGTTTTCGTTTTTGGCATACGAGTAGTTAGTTTTGTTTTTCGTATTATGTGAAAATACATGTGTTGAAAAAAAAACCTACTAACACAGTCAATTGCACAGAGGGAGTTAATTGCTGGACGAGTTTTAATGAAATTTTTCAGTAAACTAATGAAGATTTCTTCATACAATAGATGAAAAATTTATTTAATTTGGTGAAAAAGCTTCATATATTTTATGAATATAATTTTAATGAAACTTTTTCATTGAGTGTATGAAACTTTTAATAAATAATAACATTCCATTAATTCAACGAAAAGTTTCAATGGACGAGTTCTAGTGAAACTTCATTGGTTTTGTGCAAAATTATGAGTTAGAATAAAATTAAATCGGGTTGAATTTTTTATACTTTTACACAATCAGTTTTCTTTTTTTATTGTTTTATATTTTCCATTTGCATAAACTTATTGATTTTTGGGCAATTTTATTGCATTATTATACCCTACACCACTATGTGGTCAGGGTATTATAAGTTTGTGCTGATGTTTGTAACACCAAAAAATATTGGCCCCAGACCCACCTTATAGTATACCGATCGACTAAGAATTTTATTTTATTTCGATTTAACGATGTCCGTCCGTCTGTCTGTCTGTCCATGCATTCTTGTGCGCACTCTACAGGTCGCAAATTTTAAGATATTTTGATGAAACTTGGTACGCAGACCTATGTTGGCCCAAGGACGAAGCCTATTGATTTTGGTGAACATCGGTCCATGTTTAGACCTAGTGCCCATATAAGGGTCCCCCAAAATTATATTGTTTATACGCTGCAGCTCGCAAATATTAATATATTTTGATGAAATTTGGTACACAGACCTATGTTGGCCCAAGGACGAAGCCTATTGATTTTGGTGAACATCGGTCCATGTTTAGACCTAGTGCCCATATAAGGGTCCCCCAAAATTATATTGTTTATACGCTGCAGCTCGCAAATATTAATATATTTTGATGAAATTTGGTACACAGACCTATGTTGGCCCAAGGACGAAGCCTATTGATTTTGGTGAACATCGGTCCATGTTTAGACCTAGTGCCCATATAAGGGTCCCCCCAAAATTGGCTTGGTTACAAACTGCAGGTCGCAAATATTAAGATATTTTAATGAAATTTGGTGCGCTGACTCACATTATAGAAAATTTTGACACAAGCCCCATTTTAACCCATTCGAATTTCGGATCCAAACATTAGTTGGCTTTCACCCAGACTGGTGTAGGGTATTGTATAGTCGGCATGCCCGACTTTAACCTTTTTACTCGTTTTTTTCTGATTTTCTGATAGTAGTAATCTCTCACAGCAGTATTTGGTGTTTGCTACTTTCGTCGGAATAAATAAAGCATTTGGATTTACAGTTTATGAGAATTAGATTCTTTACTACAAGCACAAATCGTTAATTTTTGACAATAAAATTTTTCTGATTTTGATTTCTTAGTTTACCCAACAAATCAGTAATGATGATAATTATGTGACCAAAAACTGCAAAAAAAAAAACAGCAGAAAATAACGAACAGGAAAGAATACTAAAATTAAAATTCACTTCACAAAAATATGAATTTGAAATATTAGTTTGAAGAAAAGATCACAAGCACACAAGTTCATAAAGAGTGCTTTCCCTTTCAATGATTATTCATTTATTTCTACTGAAATTATGAAAAAGAAGAATGTCTCACAAAATGTTGGTCAATAAAATCCTTATTTAATTAATAATAAAAAAACTTCTCAGAAGGAGTGGAGAGCTTAACAATTCTTAGGCAATATGTATTTCAATAAAATTTAATTTTGAGTTACTATGTACAAATCTCTTGCTTGGAAGAATATCTGGACTTTTTGGTTGTACAAGGAAAGGCTCCCACCGCTTACACGTTGATTTAGATGAAACTGGGGTATGTGATAGAGAATCAATATCCAAGGTGAAGATAATAATTTTATTTTCCATCTCTGGTAAATTAAGAAGGTAAAAAAGAGTAAGAAAAAAGGTAATTTTTGATACCTCCCAGCAAAATTTTTTTGAACTGGTTGCCTTTGAATCTGTTCTAGAATAGGTGTTTTTGCCACCGGTTCCTGGAAGTCAAAATGGAAGGCGTCACTGCCGCAGAACCTGTTCTAGAACCTTGGCTTTATTGATGACATCAGAGCGAAAGCTTTTAAAATCCAAAAAAAGGCATTCCATTAATGTCCTCATCAAAAGAGACATTTTGATATACATCCCAGTGTAGAAATGGTAATGACATATCATTATTTTTCGGATTACCAGTAATGACACCGATTTACTTTTTGCATTATTTTAAAACATATAGTAATGAGTTACTAACAACTAGTTACTTTTTCCATTATTTCAAAACAAAAAATAATGCGTTACCAGTAATGCCTTATCTTTTATCATTATTTTAAATATAATGTTCTAGATTTTTTCTAAATTTTTTTGAAATCTATTTTTAAACTCAATATTTTTTCAACACTGGTAAAGATACACACAGTATGCCGACTATATGAAACCCTACATCACAGTATGATTTTTGCTTATATTCTGTGAAGCGGATAAAATTCCGGGAAGAGAATTTCAATTAACAGTGCAATAATTAGGTGTAAAAGAAAGTGGATCAAGTAGTGGCTAACATCAGCACAAAGGTACTGTAATCCTATACCACATAGTGTACGGTATAATTCTATAAAAAAAAGGGTACATAAAGTTCAAATACCGATTTCTATGATATTGGATATTGTATTTCTGTTTCCTAATCAATATTGTACATTGCATAAATATCGGCTCCAACATTTCTTAAACAAAACAAAAATGGCAACCAAAAGTAGATCAGCAGTAGGTAAGGCCTCGAGTTCTACTTTTCGACTCAGTGAAGAATTTTATACCGAAGAGTGAAAGAAACATAAAAGATCCAATTGCTGTTCCGGAAGCAACTCATTCAAAGGAACTGTAGCCGTATTTTGTTTTCCAGAATAAGTACTATTTGGTGCCTATTAGAGTGGGCCGATTTGTATGAACAAAAGTTTTTTTGATATTGTGCCTTCGATTTTTCGATAGCTTTTGGCATGAGGAAAAAAAGTTCCACTACGACATATCAAAAAAATCATTTTCGAGGAGGCAGAATTAAATTTTTTTATAATTTTATTTTAGATTAGCGCCATCTTGCGGTGGCTTTTTGAAACAACTAATGAAGTTGTAAACAATATCCCTTATGATTCTAGAGCCCGTATTTTGAAAATTAAGTAAATAGTTATAAAACTGCCGATTTCTTGAAAACGGTCTAATGAAATCGTTTTCTTGCCAAATTTGCAATCCAGCATACAAAAATTTATTATAAAATTTGTGCTGCAGCCGGAGATTTTTGTGGTGTTGTATTTACACTATTTTTTATATTTTCTTGCTATAGTTTTGAAAACCACTGAATATGAAGATTAACTATAGAAAGTAAATGCTTCTGAATTATATACTCTTAAATATCGATATTTATACTGCATTAAGACTTCCCCTGCAACAGCATTTAAAAAGTTGTTGAAATTGTTTTTTAAATAAATTTAATAATCACTGACATTTTTATGAAAAATTGGAGCTAGTGAAATAAATTTGTTTCTCTTTTTTTTTTAACAAGCCATACGTCATGTTTTTATAATATTTTCACTTCAGCTGGTGATGAGTTTCAGCAAAATTGTTTTAATTTTATAAAAACTATAATATAATAACTGACCTCTACCAGAAAACATAAATCAAAGTCACTCAACACATGTATTTCACACATTAAAAAATAAAAAAGGAGTACAGAAGGTCTTTTTTTATTTTTTTTTTTTTTCTCCACTATATGAGGTTTGGCTTCACAGTTTAACAATGATATGGAGATGAAAAATATGTATCAGAAGATAAAACAAAAAACAACTATACACTTTTTCCAAACTAATATAAATTTTAGTTTTTTTTAATAAATATTTGTTTGATTTGAAAATATTTAAAATAAGTCTATTTAGTTTAATCACTTAATATTTGTAAGAATTATTTTAGCGTTTTTTATCGATGTCGAGCATCTTTTATAATAAACACTTTTTTTAATTTGTACTTCAATTTCAGTTTACTCTTCGAGTTTTTCTTTTTATATTTTTCATATTATCTGTATGAGTAATTATTTTATCTTAGTAGTTATTGTGTTATTTAAATATAAATTTTCCTTTTTTTTCAATTACACTTAATTAAATTCGTTGTTTTTGTTTTCTCTATAAATTTCAAACGGTTTTTTGTATTATTTTTTATTATATTTATTTGTTTAATATTTAAAGCACATGTTTCTTCTTTATTTCCAGTTTTTTTCTACTTCTTTTTCATGCTTTTTTTTCTTTCTTCTTTTAATATGTGTCTTTGTGTTATGAGCACGAAACTTTCTTTTTTCTCTTTCAAGGTCGCTTCTCTACGAAACAAGGTACATTTTGACATATATTTGTCTCATTTACCCTAAAAAACACTCACACGCTCACACAAGATGATGAGAGAGAGAGAGTGTGTGTTTTACGAGAAAAGGGGTAAAAAAATACATGTGTTCGTTTTCTATTGTTTTATATGGAGAGTAAATTAAAGTGTTTGTTAAGTTTATAATTTCGCACTTAATTCGTTGTTTAAAGATGATTGTATAAGCAGCCGTTGAGATAAATAAATATTTGCACATGTTATATTTTTATTTTAAAGAGAATTCGTTAGAAATTATCAATACCATGAACAAGACTTTTTAAAAAAAATGTATGAAACAAGAATATGAATATTAAGTATACGCACTGTATGACAAATTAATAGAATAAAAAAGTTACTTATACTAACTGAACTACATTTAAATATTTTCAATTAATATTAACACTTGTACGTCTTTGTGGCACTTAAATAAAAATGAAATGTTTTACTTCAATGTTATACCCATACGCCGAAGGAATGAAGAGAAACTACATTATGTACTTTTTAAACAATTTAGTCATCAATTAGAAAAACTTGAAAAGAAAATGTCATAGTTTTGAAACACAGAAGCAAGTAGAAGCCAACCAACAATAAAAGTTATTATCAACAACAAATTCATGTCTTTCCTAAAATGAAATAGAATAAAGAATAATAAAAACAAAAACATAAAATTAAAAGTAAAACGTATGTATATAATGTCATCATTATCAACAGCTGCCTAAAGGCAGCAATGGTACGTACATACACTAACAAAAAAGAGAACAACAACAAAACAAATAATATAATAAACTAAAAAAAAAACAAAATAAATTATAAAGGATGACATTATAAGAAAAGTAATATTGTTACAAACAATGATATAGAATGTAAAACCAGAAGAACAAAAACAGCAACAATACACTAATAAAAGGTATAGCATAAAGAAAACAAAATAGTTGTTTACATTATGAAACCGGGTTACCAGCGACAAGTGTATAACAACAACAACAAAAGGAAATATAACAAAAAAAAAACTCAACAACAACAGAAGAAGCTAAAGAGTTGTCTCTTTTCTTAAGAGCGCATGTTTGTTGTTGATAATGGAAAAATAGAAAAACCAAAACGACGTTCTTTGAAACTGGCAGAATTATCCAAACCCCCAGCTCTGCTGTATTAAATTTGCATAAAATTTCTTTTGATTGAGAATATATTAATGCAAATAAATTTGTGCATATGATTTATGTCTAAGAAAAAATAATAATTATAATGATATCAATTTGGGAAAATAGACAAATAGGAATGACTGGCATTTACTTTAGAAATGTAACTTTGCATTTTTTCCTAATAATAAAAATTTCATGGCATAACAGTCTAGGCCTTGGAAAAATAAAAATATACACTCAATAAATTTTGTGGTTAATCAACTGAAAATGACAGTTAAATCAAAGGTATATGCACTGGAAAAGATTTCAAATGTATTAACCTTTAATATAACTAAAAACGTAGTTATTTTAAACTGTTGTAAAATAACAAACAAATGCAGAAAAAATAACTAACAATGTCGTAAAAATAACTACATTTTTTTAGAACCGGTTACATCTCTGAATCTTTTCTTTTCCAGAATAGCTGATTTTACCAACGGTTCCCTTGAACAGGTTATAAAACTGGTTCCCAAAAGACTAAATATAAGGCTTTGGTGTCACACAACAAGTTCTATAACCGGTTCTAAAGCAACCTGTTCTAGTTCAATATAAAAAGAACCGGTTGCAGTATAATATCTCGTAATGTTAATTTTAGGGTTTCCTAAATTTTTTCACTTGCTAATTTTGCGAAAGAAGAAAAGAATAAAACTCAAACGGCGCTGATTATGGGAAAAATAATATAATTTTTTAAGGGAACCGGCTAACAATGCTTGAAGTTGGAAAAATTGGGTTAATTTTATTTAATGTTTTTCATAAATGCAAAAATGCCAAATATTGAATTTAAATAATCTGTTTGGCCACATGTTATTAAAAACAATTATATATGATTTAAAAAAATGTAATACAGTTGTCGACCAAAGTCGCGTTTTCTAAATTTTATAAATATTTTTTCTAAATATGCTTAAGATTTCCAAAGTTTTTAGCCTCAGTTTGACCAAAAATTCGAAAAAAAAATTTGACCAAGAATAACGCAGGAAATGCGCAGAATAAAAAATTGGTAACCGAGGGTCCATTAGCTGTTTTGTATGATGTACAATGTAAAAGAGATAGTAAAACTATAATCGGCCAAGCCAAACCACAAAGTAGTATGAATTGAGCCATATTCCGGGAAATGGGCAAATTACTGAAGGGATGTGATTATTATTGTACGGGCGGGGAAAAATTAACAAAAATGTGGTTTCATGTTATACGAATAGTAGACCGTACCACCTTACAGGCAAAAAAAAAAAGTGCGACGTACGCTCTCCACTATGAAGTATTTTTAGGGGTCGCCATTTTACATTTCTCGTTATATCTTTGGCATTTACAGTCGCATCTTAAAGTATGATACATCGATGTTTTTCTCTCGACGAGACCAGGGTTTTGCTCTAAGGGCCATTGACCTCAAGTATCCCGTTCTAGTAGTTACCCACCAGAGTTCAGTTTCTACAACCCAAATATACAACCCTAATGTACTTTTCGTACAATCCTAATGTACTTTCGATAAACCCAGTAGAATTTTTTTTTTTAATTTTTTGGTTGCCGAACGTAGGAGTCGCCTTTTTAAATTTTTTTTCGTTGGATTTTACCTTTATAGCAAAACACTGGTCCCCTTGATGCAAAAAAATTGATATATCACACTTTAAAATCTGACTTTAAATGCCGAAGCTATAGCGAAAAATTAAAAAAGGCGTTCGGGAAAAAAAATTTTTTTTTTGAAATTGCCTTGCAAAAATTCTTCATATTGGAGGGTGTAAGGCGGACTTGAGGTATGGTCTAAACGGACATAATTTAGTCAGCCCAAAAAGTTCCTCTGAGCCGATCGAAGCAATTAGTTTTTTAGTTTGAAACAACCATAGCCCACACTTCAAAGCAAAATAAAAGGTGGAAGTAATGCTTTACAAACTAGTTCTTTCACTGCTTCACATATAACCATTAGTGTATTTTTACTCCTTCTTTATAAGCAATTCTGAATGACCTCAAAAAATCACTTCTTTCGTTGCTTCCAAAGTATCCGTTAATGAATTTTTACAGCTTTTCTAGAATTACGTCTGAACAACATCCAAAAAGACACTTAACTATTGCTTCTAATGCATACTCTAATCTAATAATAATCTAAAAGTGATCCTAAAAAGTGATTTTGGTATCATTTGGTATTTCTAAACAGATGATTGTGGGTTCAATTCCTGGAGCGACCAATATTTTTTAATTTTTTGTTATTCTTTTTAAATATTTATAATTAATTTGTTCAAATTCAATATATTTTGAATTTTTAAAAATATATAAAATAAAAATTATGAAAAGTTGCTTTTTATGCGCTTATGAAAATAGTACTGAAAGCAATACTGAATTGCAGTGGACTTTTTGCACTTGTTTAATAAGTTTTATTGAAGAGAATAAAGCACAATATTTCGCAATGACCAAGTGGTGTTTTTATGCCAGGCAACTTTCATATCAAAGAATAGCTCAGCGGTAGAGAGCTAGGCTAGCAATCATGAGCTCGCAAGTTAGATACCCGGTGGCAAAAATAAAACAAAAAATTGTAAAATAAAAAAGATATAAGTTTTCTCGAAGAATTTTTTAAACTTTTAATTAGTGAAAAAGATCTTCCTTTGCACTTGTTCGAAAAATACTGAAAAAATTTTGAAGTGGGAGCACTCCTCTCCTATGACAACTCAATGTTAAAATCATTAGTGTTTATGGTAAAAAAAGAAGTACATCTAGATCATCAATTGTAGTGCTTTTTCTACTGCTTCGGCATCTCTTCTTTTGCTGGGTTATTATACCCTTTCCACCTACAATTAGTGGTCTAGGATATAATTACATAGTACAAAAATATATGAAAAATTTTTTGCATCGGGTTTGCGACATCGTTTGTAATAGACTTTGGGACGCAGATAGCGAATATGGCCTTAGAATTTCAAAGTTAGCTAGAGGCCAACCATGAAAAATCTTTTTCAATAACTTTAGCTACTTAATTTCTGTCTAATTTGGTATGGATTCCGAAAAAAACAACAAAAAAATCGTATCACCCACCAATTTCTCACATTTCAATATTAAATAAAAATTAATTTTATTAACCAAAATGTACAATATAATCAATATTTTTAACGCTGAAATATGTTTAAATTGGTATTATGTTCTAGTGTTATAACGTTAGCAATAATATCGTTACGAACTTGGATTGGTCTAGTATAGAAAACTATGGAATTTTCTGCAAGAAAATATCCCGAGAAGCGGGATGTACTGAACACGTCAAACTGGTAACAATATGTTTAAGTATTCACCATAGCCTATAATGTTAAGTGCTATAATCATAGATATTGGAAGCTTCTAGCATGTTCTACAGCCACGACTATTAGACTATAAAAGAAAAGGAAGTTGCGCATTAACATTTGTGACATAAAGTTGTACTTCAACATTTGTGCTGTTAGACTGTGTACAGTGAGTTGCATATAAAGTTTGTATGGATGTCATATTGTTGTATTTAAAGTAATACAGTGTTAAATAAAGCTCAAAAGAGAGGGTGTTATTTTATTTGCAAAGTACACCAACCCGGTTTCTCTAAAGGAGATAAACGTACGTTTTTGAAGGTAAACGTAGCATTTGATGTCAGCGGTGGGATTGATTATTGTGATTGCAAAACAAAAGAACCCGGTTTACTTAAAGAAATAAACCAACATTTTTAAAAGATAAATACATCGGAGAAAAAGCTATGCAAGAAACTTTACAGAGAAAAGAGAGAGAAAATACAAAAAAAAATAAAAATAATCATCTAATATTTAGTAGTTTTAGTAATATAATATTTTCGTAAGTGAAAATTGTAACCTAATAGAACATTTAATTTTTAATTTTTATTTACCAAATTTTTCCATATGTTTTGAAACATTATCATATTGTGAGAGAATGGTGGCTGATAAAAAAAAACTGATATCGAATGCGGTTTTAGCATCCAAAAATATACAAGATTAAGATAATTAAGTTTAAAAAGTTTTTACAAGCATTTTTTTTGTTGCCCTGTGATAAACTACACTAAACTATTCACTTTAAAATTTCAGTATTATTAACTTTCTTTTAAAATCGCTAAAAACAAAGAAAAATTTAGTCATGTTTAAAGTGCTGCGATTTTAAGTCTGGCGACTATTTGTAGATAAAAACGAGTAAAAAGGTTAAAGTCGGGCATGCCGACTATAGAATACCCTACACCAGTCTGGGTAAAAGCCAACTAATGTCACCAAAATCAATAGGCTGCGTTATTGGGCCAATATAGGTCTGTGTACCAAATTTCATCAAAATATCTTAATATTTGCGACCTGCAGCGTATAAACAGTATAATTTTGGTAGGACCCTTTAATGGGCACTAGGTCTAAACATGGACCGATGTTCATCAAAATCAATAGGCTTCGTCCGTGGGCCAAAATAGGTCTGTGTACCAAATTTCGTCAAAATATCTTAATATTTACGACGTGCATCGTATAAACAATATAATTTTGGGGGGACCCTTATATGGGCACTAGGTCTAAACATAGACCGATGTTCACCAAAATCAATAGGCTTCGTCCTTCGGCTGCCATAAGTCGGTGTACCAAATTTCATCAAAATATCTTAATATTTGCGACCTGCAGCGTATAAACAATATAATTTTGGTAGGACCCTTATATGGGCACTAGGTCTAAACATGGACCGATGTTCACCAAAATCAATAGGCTTTGTCCTTGGGCCAACGTAGGTCTGTGTACCAAATTTTATCAAAATATCTTAATATTTGCGACCTGCAGCGTATAAACCATATAATTTTAGTAGGACCCTTATATGGGCACTAGGTCTAAACATGGACCGATGTTCACCAAAATCAATATGCTGCGTTACTGGGCCAATGTAGGTCTGTATACCAAATTTTATTAAAATATCTTAATATTTACGACCTGCAGCGTATAAAAAGTATAATTTTGGTAGGACCCTTATATGGGCACTAGGTCTAAACATGGACCGATGTTCACCAAAATCAATAGGCTGCGTTATTGGGCCAATATAGGTCTGTGTACCAAATTTCATCAAAATATCTTAATATTTACGACCTGCAGCGTATAAACAGTATAATTTTGGTAGGACCCTTATATGGGCACTAGGTCTAAACATGGACCGATGTTCACCAAAATCAATAGGCTGCGTTATTGGGCCAATATAGGTCTGTGTACCAAATTTCATCAAAATATCTTAATATTTACGACCTGCAGCGTATAAACAATATAATTTTGGTAGGACCCTTATATGGGCACTAGGTCTAAACATGGACCGATGTTCAAAAAAATCAAACTTGTTCGTCCTTGGGCCAACATAGGTCTATGTACCAAATTTCATCGAAATATCTTAATAGGTGCGACCTGTAGAGTGCGTACAAGATTGCATGGACAGAGAGACAGACGGACGGACGGACGGACGGACGGACAGACGGACATCGTTAAATCGAAATAAAAAAAAATTCTGAACCGATCGGTATACTATAAGGTGGGTCTACGACCAATATTTTTTGGTGTTACAAACATCAGCACAAACTTATAATACCCTGACCACATAGTGGTGTAGGGTATAATAATGCAAGACTTAAGGAAATTTTATAGGATTTCCAAAAATATGCAGTTTGTGCAGAACCGATCAGTACTGCCTAAATGTTACTACACTGAGAGAATTATCTTTCATGATATTAATGATATAAGTTCATAGAATTTTTTTCGTAGAACCAATGAAGAATTTCATTATGTATATAATATTTAATTAATATTATGAAATTTTTCATAACTTTTATTTCATAACATTTCATAATTTCATTAAAAAAATTTAATGAAAATGTTCTTTATATTTATGAAAATGTTCAATAGTATTTACTTTTTTTAATTTTTTATAAAATATCGTCATTTCCTGAGACATATGCTACGATTTTATTACACCTTTTGCACTTGCTAAGTACATTTTATTTATCCACTCAAGCTTAGCAACGACAACAACCAACTATAATAAATAATAGTAAATGAAATTGCTTCATAGATTTTATGAAGCTCTTCATTGGCTGAATGATTTATTCATTGGATGAGTGGCCTATTAATTTTATGAAGAGTTTCATTCATTTTATGAACTTTTCATAAACATTGACTGTAATGAAACCTGTTTTATAGATTCTATGAAAAGTTTCAATGGACGAGTTCCAGTGACAATTTTCATTGAAACTATGAAGAAATTCATTACTGAAGTGATGAAAATTCTCTCAGTGTATGTAATTTGATAAAAGGTTGATAAAGCTAAAAGCCACGCCCACTTAAAACAAGTGACAAAATGAAAAAAAAAAAAAAACATTACGTTAAAATACTGTGCCTTTCGGCCGAATTTAGCCACTATTTTGATCTTTAAAAATAAAGGCAACGAGAATAAAATTAGAAAAAACTTGATTCGTTTCTATTATATTGGCCACCACTGTACAAAATTATTTCAATTCAAATTACAAGAAATTCTTCATTCACACACCATGCACAGTAAAAAGTGAGCCGTACACCTTCAAATACAAAGTATTTTTGCAAGGCAATTCCATAGAAATTTAGTTTTTGCCGAACGTAGGGGTCACCTTTTTCTTTAATTTACTGTTGTAGCTTCGGCAACCACTACGTTCGGCAAAAAAAAATAAAAAATTGTTTTGAAACCTCCTTGCAAAAATAGTTTAGATTGGACGGTGTACGGCGAACTTTTTTTTGTTTTTTTTTAGGTACGGTCTAATGCATCGTGTTCTGAAAATTCAAAAAAACATATTTTCAATATGAAAAAAACAAAATACAAGATAATTTTTGTTTTCGTTTTGTCAGTTAATTGTTGAAGACTGTTTAACATACATTCGATTGTTTTTATTTCTTTCATAGATTATTCAAACAATGTTTGAAAATAAATAGCACAGTATTTTCAATTAATTTAATATACATTTTTCGTTGTTTTAACGAAATAATATTGTGAGTGTATAAACCAACAAATTGGAGTTTATATTAAATGCATTTGTAGTCGAATCATACATTTTAAATTTGAAATTATTATTGCTATTACAGTCAGGATTTGTTTTAAACAAAAATCAATATTAAGGGGAGAAAATTTTATCCAAATATATTTCATGTTTAAATACAAATGCAATAAGAAGTTTAAATAAAGTTCATAGACAATAACAACCGGTTTTTAAAATAACAAAAAAACAACAACAACAACAACAACAACTGACATACTAAACAAAGTTTATTACGTATATACATATGTATACTATATGTGTCAAAGAAGGAGGTTAAAGAGCCAACCAAACATACAACACAGCTAGAATTTTGTTATTTAAACAAAACCAAAAAATACAAAACCATACGATACGATGCCAATGTATTTTCTACATGGTTTTTCCAATAGTATTTTACACTTTTAAAATGGGATATCCTTGCACTATTTGCACAATATATCGATGGTCATAAGATGACAACTCATAACTACCCACTAAAGATTGCCGTTTGAGAAAAGGATGCCGAAGGTTTCAGTATGATGAAGATGTCTTTTGGCATTCCGTACTCAAGCTGAAGTTTAAGTGTTAGTTTCGAGCTGTCAACTTTTGACCATCGATATGTATAATAGTAAAAATGAAGAAAAAAACTAGTTGGAAATTTATATTGAGACAATATCGAACATATAATACCCTGCACTAGACCACCCAAATTTCAAAAAGTATTTTTTTGTTTGCTCCACCGGCGGTTTCCGATAGATTGGACATAAAAAATAATACATGTACAAAAATTGGATCTCTCGGGCTCATACAGGCCAGTCAGTTTGAACTTTTGACCCTAAAAATGAACTAACAACACTTCAAAGATTTTTTGCGCTATAACTTCTAAATTTGACGTTTTTCGCAAAAATACTATATAAGTGTTGTTATGCAGAATAAAAGGACAAACACTTTCTTGATACTAATTTTTGGCCTAAGTGTTACTTATCGTGGTGTTTTAAGCGGATAAAGTAAAAATTTGTGTTAAGAATTCATTTTTAACGGCCCTCGTTAAAATTTGGACAGAGCCAGTGAGGATTGGTTTTAATTTTTTTTGTAGAGTAAGATATGTTGTTTTTATAAACCAATTACATTTGGAGCATATATCTGTTATTCCATGAAAGAGAGACCAAAATCGGGCTGAAGTACCGATTTAATATATGTTGTACGCTAGACCGACTCACAAAAAAAGTAAAAAAAAAACAATTCCCCCTCAAAATAAACCTTGGTTTGTTATAAGATGATTCCCAAAATATTTAAGGTCTAGCAATGAGATCTCATGAGCTGGACCATTTTTAAAAAAGGTATTTTTTGTAAGAAATTTGCATCTTAGTTGAAGACAACATACTCAATATGGGTATCAATATGAAAGGTTTTTTTTGGCGCGTCCAGTGGTATATATAACATATTCAAGCATATCCTGACATATCCTATTTTCAAGGATATTCTAAAAAAAAACAAATTTTTGACTCTTTTGTATGGAGATATTTGTGACTGGAATGTCAAACTTACATATCATAATCTATAGACAATTTAAGTGAATACGTGTTTCAGATTTTTTTGAAGTTCGCGATTTTCCGCGTTTTATCAGAAATTCAATATGGTGGAAACAATATTGAATTTCAATTCATCGATGAGTGAATATAGATTAGAATTTTGCAAATTTAGTACATTTTTCACGGTGCTCTGGACCAAATTTTGATAAATATTTTGAGCTACCCCAATTTAATAAAAAAATTTGTGAAATCTTTTGTAGGTTTATTACACAGCACAACACTAAAAATCCATCGGGCATGCGACTTATCAATTCTGATAGATTTTATTATGAATATCACGAATGTGAATACCAAATTTTAAAATTAGCTCTAGTTTTTGAAAGATTCGTAAAATAAATTTTTAGCAAAAAGTCAGTTTTTTCGTTAAAATTTCTTATTTATTCATATATCTGACTAAACCATGAATAATTCTAAATATGGTTTAAAAGTATAGACTTTGGGCTTTTGCACACATACCAACTTATTTTGATTAGGTAACGGATCTATGATCTAATTGCAACTCAAGTGAAAACTTCTCCAAGAGTTTTTGGAAGATGCTGAATACGAATCTGACATTATGGCGAAATTCCATATTTTGTGATACGAGTATTTGTTATTTTTTTTTTTTTTGAAAAACTTTTTTTGTTTGTACAAGGTGGCGCAAAAGTAATCCTCCTATCAGAAAATGCTATAAATTTTGCGATTGGCCCCTAATGTCAGTTCTGTTTTGACATTTGTGTAGTAAACACATGCGAAATACACGTTAATAAACAATGTTACGCTACACTGCTCCAGAACGCGGAATATTGGTGACTATTTATTTGACCAATAATCGGTCGGTGACTTTGGCACAACGTGAATTTCGTCGCAGATTTCCTAGCCGTCCAACGCCTACTGGTGAAACACTGCGACGTTTAGCCGCTCGCCTCGAAGAGACTGGCACAACACGAGATGCTGCCAGGCGTGGCAGACCCCGGAGTAGCCATTCTGCAGAGAATATTGCTGCTGTAGCCGAGGATGTCATGGAAGCGCCGTCGACATCGACCAGACGACGTGCCACGCAAATGGGTATCAGTCGACGGTCTTTACAGCGAATTTTGGTACAAGATTTGAAGATGTTTCCGTACAAAATCCAGAAGGTACATCAGCTGTTAGCTGCTGACCGCCAATCGCGTATAACATACGCTCAAGCCATCCTTAATCACCACTAACAGGAAGATGATTTTTCATCAAAAATAATCATGATGAGGCCCATTTCCATCTTAGCGGGTACGTAAATAAGCAAAATTTACGCTTCTGGGGCACTGAAAATCCGCGTGTAACCCACGAAGAGCCATTACACCCGCTCAAAGTCACTGTATGGTGTGCTGTTTTCGCTGGAGGAGTCATCGGACCTTTTTTCTTCGAAGACGTCGCGGGCCAAACGGTTACTGTGAATGGTGAGCGCTACAGAGCAATGATCAACGAGTTCTTTTTACCGCAACTTGATGAATTGGGATTGGAAAACATGTGGTTCCAACAGGACGGTGCAACGGCACACACTGCACGTGCCACAACCGATATGCTGAAGGATGCATTTCCCGGGCGCCTAATCTCCCGTTTTGGCGATTTGCACTGGCCAGCAAGATCGCCTGATTTGACCGCTCCAGACTTCTTTTTGTGGGGCTTTTTGAAGTCGCGGGTTTATGTCAACAAGCCTCAGACTCTTGCAGCTCTTAAAGACAATATCCGTCAAGAATGTGAGGACCTATCGCCGGAAGTTTTGGCCAAAGTGATGGAAAATGCCATAAAAAGGGCTCAAATGACAATCAACTGTGGCGGCGGCCATTTACATGACATCATATTCTCGACTTGATGTAAAAAAAATTAAAAGAGCAAATAAAAATAATCCACAAGAAGAATCAAAGTTTTTCATTTTTTTTTTTTAAATTACAGCCAAAAAACATCGGAAGGTTATTTTTGAGCCACCTTGTATTACATGTTAGATAAGATATAAAGCTCATATGCATAATCACCTTTCAATTTTATAAGTGACTTATGAAACAAATTTTCCATACAAAATTTATATTAAGATTTTCAAATTATTATGCATAAGCACTTAAATATGTAATAAATTTGATAAATTCATATATTTATAATCTTGAAATTTTGCCCTTTTTATTGTTATATCTAAAGTCATGGAAATTATGCTGTTTGAATCAGATTATGCCGTATTTGAATTGAAGCTGATCAAGATATCCCGTAATTTTTTATGGTTGGTAATTTTTTATGGTTGGTAACTTTTTATGAGCATCCCAGGAAAATTTTCAATTCCAAAGAATCGGTTGTAGAATATCTACTTTCCAACACCTTCTGCTGTCAATTCTAACACCGATGATTTTTGTTTGAAACTGTCCCAAAAGCAAACGCTTTTATAGCTTCAAAATGGATCCAGTTACCATAGAATCAGTTCTAGAACTAGTTCTAGACCTAGTTCTAGAACTTATTCTAGACCTAGTTCTAAAACTGATTCTCTGTCAGTCGTACCTTCCATATAAGATCCGTGGAACTGGTTGCGGAACCACTCCCATGAAATAAGTTGCAGTCTTGCAGATTTTTGAGTGGTTGTAAAAAATTTACCATGGATGTCCTGTAGTACGCAGACTATTTGGTAATGAAACTTCAGATTATGATGTACGTATGTGTCTAGCTATCCTCGTAATAGAATAACGGAGACACAGTGGAACCTAGAAAGTTCAAATTGGTAATGTGGGTTCCTTCTCCGGCGTAGATATACAACAAGATGGGATTTTTGGAAATTCCCACACGAAAGTTAAAAAAATGGAAAAGTCTTGTCCTTCATGGTGTACCTAAAACACTTTAGCTAGGAGCCTGAAATCCAAAAAATATATTCCCTTGAGTATGGGATAATTCTCTGAACAGCTACTTTTTTATTTTCTTTAAAAACGTGGTAAGAATTGGCATTTAAGGGCGAAATTGGTTCGAAGGTTTATCCTTCCGCATAGCTATTTTGTATCATTTTCCGATTCTTCCCCGGTTACTGTATCTAAAATATACTGAAAATAGGATTCGATGGAACCATGTTTTCGTGATCATAAAACAAACCATTTTTGAAATCCTAAGGAAATTTCTTTTAACCATAACTTAAGGGACACCTTAATATTTATATATAATTATACTCTTTGCCATAATATTTTGATATCATACATGATGAGATAAAGAAGATTAACTAATATATAATCACATGATTTAATGACCCAGTAAAAAAGAGATGCTAAGCCAGTAGAAAAAGCAATAAAATTAAGGATCTAGATATACTTCTTCTTTCCAGGGATAATAACGATTTTAACATTGAGTTGCCATGGAATGGGAGTACTGCCACTTTAAAATTTTTCAGGTCTTTTTAAATGAGTGCAAAGGAAACTCTATTTCCTCAATTGAAAGTAAAAAAAAAAAAAAATTCTTCACAAAAAAAAATTATATTTTTTTATTTTACAAAAGTTTTTTTATTTCCGCCACCGGGTATCGAACTTGCGACCACACGATTGCTAGTCTAGCGCTCTACCGCTGAGCTATTCTTGGATATGAAAGTTGACTGGCATAAAAACACCACTTTGTTAATGCGAGATTTTTTTCCTTATTCTCTTCAATAAAAGTACTTATTAAGCAAGTGTAAAAGGTGCACTCAAATTCAATATTATTTCTATAAGCGCATAAAAAGCAATTTTTTATAATTTTTTATTTTATATATTTATACACTCAAAATAATAAGTCTGTTGACTGAACAGAAAAATTTGTTACTTTAACAAAATTTATTCCTGTTTTTGGCTTAAAATAAAATTTGTTGATTTTAATACTTTTTTTGTTAAATTCAACAAATCTAAATTTAAGTAAAAAATTTGTAAAACTACAGTTCTTTCTGTAATTATACTGAGTCGTAGAATTTATTCAAATTTAGGATCTCGGGATCCACCCCCGGCCTATTCCATATAATGCGAGGGCATATAGGGACATTCCAATGGAGCAAGCATTTTGTCCGTTTTGCTCTATTTCGCTTAGTTTTCGGGATATAGGCCATTTTATGAAGTGCAAAATTTTTATTAAAAATTTCCGAGGGTCCAAGGCTTTGCCAAGGTCCATTTTTGGATAGAGATAACCAATTGCACGGTTAGGGTAGTCGAAATTTTCATCAATTTTGCTCTATCTCTGTTAGTTTCCGAGATATGGGCCATTTTAAAAAAATCGGCAGGAAACAAAATACGCCATCTTTAAAACTTCGGATACATTGGTGGCGCCATCTATCGGGTAATAATAGTAACATGAAAATATTATATTTTAACAATAAATTTTGTAAAATTTAACTAATGGATTCTTAAAAATTAGTTTTAAATAATTTTGAAAGTTAACACTCAAAATTAGTTAAAATACTGAGGATTTTTAGTATATTGGTAAATGAAGATAACTAAAATCTTTGCTTAAATCAGTGTTTCAACTAAAAATTTGTTAAAAATTAGTCAAATCGATTTGAAGCCCGTTTGACAGATTTTTCTACTGACTTTTATTTTAAGTGTAATAACTGAAAAACTAAAAAAGAATTTAATTTAAACAAATTAATTATAAATATTAAAGAAAAATTTTAAAAGATTTTAAAAATTTTAAAAAAATATTAGTATTTAAAAAAAGCTGTAAAAATATACTAACGGATACTTTGGAAGCAATGAAAGAAGTGATTTTTTGAAGTTGTTTAGATCTACTTCTAAAAAAGCAGTAGAAATACACTAACGGATACTTGCGAAGCAGTGAAAGAAGTAGTTTGTAAAGCATTACTTCCAATTTTTTTTTTTGCTTGGAATGAACGAAGTGGTTTGTAAAGCATGACTTCCACTGTTTTGACTTCCACAGATGATGATATCAGCGCAATATTAAACTTTTTGTAAAAATAAGTATGAGATATAAATATATATCATTACAATGGTCACATATATAAATATATTAAGTTATTTATGGCTAAAGATGTATATAAACTTCTTTCGTCGAGAAAAAATTGTTCTTTTACTTTTTCCTGCAAAAGACTACATTACTATTTTACTTCAAAATTAAGTATCAATTCATATTTTTTTTTTTTTTTGGCAGACTATTAATTGTTTTTTGAGAAATATATATATCCGAAATAATATTGCAACACTAAATTGTATACTATAATCTATCGAATAAGGCCATACTGCAGAAAATTTCGATATGTTGTGTATATTTAATTGTGACTAGTTTCCATCTGTCTAAACTTTATCTAGACAGTCGGTAAATAAATTGATCAGCACTCATTTAAAATTCACTCTACCACAAAACGGCGTAGGGTACAAAGAATGGAATACGTAAGGGTTAGAGTAAGTTTAAGTTTTATTATTATTGTACACAAGATACAACAGTTTTTGAAAAAAAAAAAAAAATGAAAATGAAAAACTATAATGCGAATATTTTCTTTTGACACACATTTGTATAATATGATTGCATACTTTTCTTTAAGATATAAATTATTTCGTTTTTTTTTTCTTTTTTATCTTGACTTCCAAATTTCAAAAAGCAAAAACAATAATAAAATATTACTTTTATAAATTAAAATGTAAAGAAAGATTAGGTTGATATTTTTGCACTGCAATATAAACTCTATTGAAAACCAAATACCGTTTAAATGTGATTACGAAATATTAAAGTTTTTCCTATCAAAATTTTCTTAATTTTTTTTTTTTTCATTCTTTTTTAATACTTTAAACTAGAGGACGGAAGCTGTATATAACACGAACAAACAAACAAAGCAGACGTATTTTAAATTCAATTTTAATACACGCACACGTTTTTATATACTAAAACAAGAGTAGAAATTTATCTGAACGTAGTAACAAATATTGTGTTGTAATCCCGTTTCGCATAAAAGAAAAACAAAATGAAGCACAAGTGATGAAACACAAGTGAAACAAGACAACCTAATACTTGTATATACAACATAAAAATGTAATCTATTGTAGTAGTACAACATAACAGACATGACATGACCATACCAAACAGCAACCAACTTGTGTGCTATGATGTTTGACGCACAAAATATTAATGAGCATTAAAACTCCCGAAAAAAGCGGGTGTTACGGTATAAAATGGAATAAGCAGCAAAAACAACAATAACTGTAAGCGACGATTGATACTACGACGACGACGACGACTACGATAGCGACAACAACAACATTGACTGTTTTAAACATAAGTTGACGACACGATGACGACAAGTTGGTTGATGCAGAAGGAGAAGAAGAGGAGCAGTATATGTGTATGTGTGTTAGTGTATTTACACTATATGTGAATGAACACAAGTGTTTATGTGTGTGTTTGTGAAAATAAGAGTTGGCAGTCAGTCTCCAAAGACCCTTAAAAAAATAATGAAAACAAAAAAATTTAAACATGAGGCCAATAATGATGATTCATGATGATGTTTTTTGTTGTTTTTCATTGCACTTTTGCACTTTTTCCAAAAAAAAAAGAACATTTTTCTTTAAACACATTTACAATTTTTCAAAAAAGTTCTACAAAACTTTTATTATTATTTTCATTTCTAACATGCACTTCAAACTTTGGCGACATTTATATCCTTTTTTTCGTTTTTTGTTTGATTAAATTTATTTTTATATACTAGATATATTCTTTTTTTTTTTTACTATTAAATTTTATTTTTGATTTCCTTTATATTATTCTAATTTTTTCGTATTATTATTAAAATTATTTTTATTATTTTAATGTGGTTTATGCAACCAACCAACTACACTAAACAGACTGATTGTTTTTGGCACCCTTTTCTATTACGAACTAAAACCCATATTCACTCTTCTTCTACAGCTCTACTGTTTTTTATTTGTATGATATTTTCATTTTCAATTTTGTTGTTTTAATTTTATGTATTGCTTTTGTTGTTGTTTGTTTTTGTAATAAAAGTTCCTTAATACAGTTTAGTAGATTTTTAACTTTCATTATACAGTAGTGTTCGGTAGTTGGTATAAATACTAGTATCAGCAGTAGTGGTAGAATTAAAATACAGGGTGCGGATAAGTGACTGTTACGAAATCAAACGCCACAACACCACAAATATTTGGCCCTTAAGTAACTGCAGTATTAAAGGAATTAAATATGCTAAAATCCCAAACGTATTTTACAATTGTGTGTTGGAGGCATGTCCCTATCCGGATTTCATTCTTGCCTAAGGAACTCGTCAGGGGACGATGTTTTTAGAACTTCTGGAAATATTTGTTAAGTTAAATTACAAAGTCAATGAGAATTTCTTGTTCTCGTCTAAGAGCGTTATTAAACATTCAAAATTCAAAAGTATGTTTTTCAATGAAAAAATTAATTTTTTTACTACTTATAGTCAAAATAAAAAAACGCAATTTTCTAGTAAAAATTATTTTTATATACAATAATTGTTTATGGTCGTAGTGTAGAAATGGTAATGACATATCAATATTTTTTGGACAACCAGTAATGACACCCACTTACCTTCTGCATTATTTTAAAATATATAATAATGAGTTACTGGTAATGAATTATTTTTATCATTATTTCAAATAGAAAATAAATTTATAGATTTTTTTTTAATTTTTGGAAATCTATTTTTAGACTCAATATTTTTTAAACACAGGTAAGGATATATGTAACCACATATTTTTTGATTTTTTGTATGTTGGCGAGTAAGATTACTTGTGTGCAGCAGGTCAATTATGTTTTTGTCTATTAAATATTACACGTCGATATAGCTCAGATGCTAGAGCTATTGACTGGCAATCTGTAGACCCAGGTTCGATTCCGGCACCAGCAAATTTTATTTAAAAAAAATACAATAAAAAATATTTTTTTTATATAATTTATTTTTTTGAAAATCTATTTTTAGACTCATTATTTTTGTCACTACTGGTAAGCACATAGGTAACGATATATTTTTTGATTTTTCGTATGCTGTTATGTAACCATAACTCATTATTTTTCGCGATATCGCCATATAAAGGTAATAAGAAATGTAATAACAAAAGTAACTAGTTACCATTACAAAGTATGTACCCTGTAGCAAAAAATACTAGTTCGGAACCAGTTATGATCTCGTTTATTTTAACCAGGTACGAGTTCTACCGCCTCTCCATACAAACAACTGTAAAATTTAACATGGAGATGTCATAGGAATGGGGGCAATTGTCGCCAAAATCCCACTTTGGTACTAGTTGTAGAACTAGTTTGAAAATAACAATTTTAGAACGAAATATAGGGAGCAAAACTGGTGCTTATGTAACACTCGCGGAACCAGTTCCAAAGTGACTCTATGGAAATAGTATTGTACTAGTTGGTTAAGACCTTAATTATATATATATAAAAACAAAGATTTTTCTTTGATGAAACGTAAATTAGACCGATAGTTTCCTCCTACTGGGATAATTGGGTCCATTTACCAAACGGAATTTAAAATATTTTATGTTTACGATTTCTAATTAAAATAAAAAAATTTAGTGTTTATCTGAAAACTCAAGACTATATTATTAAAAACAAATGTAAACAAAACTAGAATTTCAAAACTGTTATTTAAGTTTAATGTTCTGAAATAGTCTCTGCATATTTTCAATAAAAACAATAAATACACACATGGTTCAAAATTATTGTTTTAGGAAGAAAAACAGAAAGCTTTATTGGTACTTATGAGAAATTTATCAAACTAGTTCTGCAGAGACTCTTTTGTACCAGTTGATTTGCACCTAAATTCAATTCACAGTTAAAAATTCTAGTATTTATTTCCAAACTCTGATTTTTTTTATTAAAAACAAATGTAAATAAAATACGAATTTCAAATCTCGTATTTAAATTTATGTAATTTTTTAAACAGGTCCTACATAGATTGGGTTTAACTAGTACACAACTGGTTCGAAATGATTATTTTGAGAACTAGTTTCGTAATACCAGTCAAAAAACTAGTACTTTTTAAAACTAGTTCGACCATTTGCTACTGGGTAGTTACATAACCACATGTCTGGTAATGATTTTCTACACTGGGGTTTTAAATTATGTAAATCAAGTGTACTAGTTTTCAGCTATTTGTTTTGCTGGAATTCTGTTTTCAGCAAAAGTTTTTGTTATATTTTTTTAGCACTAATCAAATTTTGAACTAATGTCTTACTAATATATTTTGGTACAAAAATTGTGCTGACAACCGCACAATAATGTGGACGACAACCAGATAGACATGATGTAGATGTCGCAGCTTATCTGGATGTAGTACAGACAACGAAGACAATTAATTAGAAAAAAAAACTTCACAATTTATATATATAAATTTTCAGCAAACAAATTTTTTCAGTCTACTAATATTCAGCAAAAAGTTTAGTGATTTTAGCAAGGATTTTTCTTCATTTGGAATCGACTAAGTGTTAGCAAAACTTTTGCTCAGATTACAATTTTTTTGCTAAAATTACCAACTTTTTGGCAAGTTCGTCCTTTGCTGACACTGCGAGATGTTTTGCTGACTTTACTGACTTTTTTTGAGTGTACCAGTCTGGTTGAAAGTCAAGTAATGCTTGAATCCGAAATTACTGTGTTATCAATGAGCTACTACTAACATATTTTTTCAGACTATGTTGAAAAATATGATTTTTTTTTTCAATTTTTGTTAAAAAAAAAATTGTCTCTCAGTGCATTAGTCATGTTTTGGTTATTTATAAAATTCTTTAAATCAGTTCATGTTTATTGGATGACCCTTTACTAATGCACTGAACAAATTTTTATAAAATTTCTACCAATAAAATAGTACACTCTAAAAAAAAAAGTCAGTAAAGTCAGCAAAAAATGTTGCTGTGTCAGCAAATTTTTAGTCAGGAGCGTGCTGGCAAAAAAAGTTAGTAATTTCAGCAAAAGTGTTTGCTGAAAATCAGCACGCTGATTTTAACCAAAAAACAAATAGTAATCTCTCAAAACACTTAGTCGATTGCAATTGAAAAAAAATCCTTGCTAAAATCACTAAACTTTTTGCTGAATATTAGTAGACTGAAAAACAATCAAAAAATTAGTAGAGAAATTTTACTTTAGTTAATTTATTTGCTGAAAATTTAAATATTGAAATTGTGTAGAGTTGTTTTTTTTTTTTAATTATCATTTCCGTTGTCTGTACTACATCTAGACAAGCTGCATTCAAACAAATTTTAGAATTAAAGTTACTCAGGTTCTATTAACTTTTTTTTTAACCTCTTAACAAAAATAAGAAATAGAATTATAGGCTTTTTATAGCCCATAACTCTATTTCTTAGTCAATTTTGCTACTTTATTCAATCACTAACTTATTTAAAGAAACAATTTGATTTGTGTTTCCTTCAATCGCGGATAAAATTTTAAAAAAATTTAATTCATTAAAATTTAATCAATATAAATTTATATAAATCATATCTCACTTTATTTAATTTCAAATCCTTGATTTAAAGTGATTATGATTCAAATAAAACAAATTCTGTGCGATTTGATTTAAAACAGAATTATATTTTTCAAGCTGTGATAAAATATAACGTAAAATTTTAAAATTAAACATAAAATAACAACGTAAACAATATTATTGTTGCTTTATGGGAGGTTTTATTGAATTTTAAGACACCATAATAAGGCAGATTTTAGTGAAATTGATAAAATATAGAGCTCATTAAAAATATATAGGGTCATGTGCATAACCATTTTTTAAATTTATAAATGAATTACTGGAAATTGGTCATTTGAAATTACTCGAACAGAAATTCGTCGATTAATCGAGTAACAGTTAACCGACCCTAGTATTTAAGATATCTTATCTTTTGTCACATTTCTTACAAACTTTCTTTTTGTAAAGTTTTCCTATTAGATGTTTTAAACAAATATAATACCAATCTACCTAATATTTTCAAAACACATTTATATATTGAACGATAAAAATCACAAATATAATTCGGATGACAGCCCTATTAGTTTGACCAAACAATTCATTAACTTAAATATAATATATAATTCGTTCAGTGTAATAGTTGTGTTTGTATTTACATTTATTTAGGTGTATAGGTGGACAAAGTATGTTATCATCATCAGTAACTATATTTACACGTATGTATGAGTATATTCATTCAACTGTCTGTATGTCCACACAGACATTATATAAGGACTGTAACAGGATATTTGACGAAATTTTAAAGTTTCAAACCACAATTCAAAATATTTAAGAAAATAATAAAATAGAAATATTTACTACACCTTTTGCAATTGTAATTCAGAAAATATTAATTGAAAATCAGAAAATATCAATTGAAATTCAGAATTTCCATTTGAAATTCAGAAAACATCAATTGAAATTCAGATTTTTCATTTGAAATTCAGAAAATATCAATTGAAATTCAGGAAATATCATTTGAAATTCAGAAAATATCAATTGAAATTCAGAAACCGTCATTTGAAATTCAGAAAATGTCATTTGAAATTCAGAAAATATCATTTGATTTTCAGAAAACATCAATTGAAATTCAGAAAATATCAATTGATATTCAGAAAACATCAATTGAAATTCAGAAATTATCAATTAAAATTCAGAAAATATCAATTGAAATTCAGAAATCGTCATTTGAAATTCAGAAAATATCAATAGAAATTCAGAAACCGTCATTTGAAATTCAGAAAATATCAATTGAAATTCAGAAAATATCATTTGAAATTCAGAAAATGTCAATTGAAATTCAGAAAATAACATTTGAAATTCAGAAAATATCAATTGAAATTCAGAAAACATCAATTGAAATTCAGAAAACATCAATTGAAATTCAGAAATTATCAATTGATATTCAGAAAATATCAATTGAAATTCAGAAATCGTCATTTGAAATTCAGAAAATATCATTTGAAATTCAGAAAATATCATTTGAAATTCAGAAAATATCATTTGAAATTCAGAAAATATTATTTGAAATTCAGAAAATATCATTTGAAATTCAGAAAATAACATTTGAAATTCAGAAAATATCAATTGAAATTCAGAATTTCCATTTGAAATTCAGAAAACATCAATTGAAATTCAGATTTTTCATTTGAAATTCAGAAAATATCAATTGAAATTCAGGAAATATCATTTGAAATTCAGAAAATATCAATTGAAATTCAGAAACCGTCATTTGAAATTCAGAAAATGTCATTTGCAATTCAGAAAATATCCTTTGATGTTCAGAAAACATCAATTGAAATTCAGAAAATATCAATTGATATTCAGTAAACATCAATTGAAATTTAGAAATTTTCAATTAAAATTCAGAAAATATCAATTGAAATTCAGAAATCGTCATTTGAAATTCAGAAAATATCAATAGAAATTCAGAAACCGTCATTTGAAATTCAGAAAATATCAATTGAAATTCAGAAAATATCATTTGAAATTCAGAAAATGTCAATTGAAATTCAGAAAATAACATTTGAAATTCAGAAAATATCAATTGAAATTCAGAAAACATCAATTGAAATTCAGAAAACATCAATTGAAATTCAGAAATTATCAATTGATATTCAGAAAATATCAATTTAAATTCAGAAATCGTCATTTGAAATTCAGAAAATATCATTTGAAATTCAGAAAATATCATTTGAAATTCAGAAAATATCATTTGAAATTCCGAAAATATCATTCGAAATTCCGAAAATATCAATTGAACTTCGGAAAATATTATTTGAAATTCAGAAAACATCAATTGAAATTAAGAAAAATGTAAACAGAATTTTTTAAAGAATACGGCGAGGTAGATAATGTTATACCCTATAAAAAATATATATATGGATTTTATCAAAATACGTTTGATGAATAAGTGGAAGTAAAATTCATTTTAATTACGCTGGTGAGGATAATTTAAATTTTGTGTGCCTGATTTTTTTTAATTTTATTTAATTAAGAATTTATAGCCAAATAATTGTCTTTAATATCAGCGTTACATTTTAATGTCTAATGGAGCCATAATTCGTTACAAGAACGAAATTAGTCTACATAAAATCATTGAGGTACACAAATTTTAAATATTTTTCACTTGCGTGAGTACAATGAATTTTACTTATTTTGATAAAACTCATATATAAATTTTTTATAGGGGATAGCATTATCTACCTGGATAGATTCTTTTAAAAAATGTGTTTTCAATTGATATTTTCTGAATTTCAAATGATATTTTCTGAATTTCAATTGATATTTTTTGAATTTCAAATGACGATTTCTGAATTTCAATTGATATTTTCTGAATTTCAATTGATATTTTCTGAATTTCAATTGATGTTTTCTGAATATCAATTGATATTTTCTGAATTTCAAATGATATTTTCTGAATTTCAAATGATATTTTCTGAATTTCAATTGATATTTTCTGAATTTCAAATAATATTTTCTGAATTTCAAATGGAAATTCTGAATTTCAATTGATCTTTTCTGAATTTCAATTGATATTTTCTGAATTTCAATTGATATTTTCTGAATTTCAATTGATGTTTTCTGAATACCATTCAAGAAAAAAAGATTTCGTCAAAAAGTTATTACTACAAATACGATAAACAAAAGAACTGTCAAGAATCTAAAACAAAACAAAAAATGCAGTGGAAAAAGCAATAAATCAGAAACCGTTTGAATAGGAATGCTTTTTGGACATTGTATATCATAACAATAAATAAAAATTTCACGATAACTTGATTTGTTTTTTTTTTTGTTTATTTATTTATTTTTTCAAAAATATAACGTTACAATCCTTAGAAACTAGCACATTCATTATTATACAGTGTTAGTTGTTTTTGTATTTTAAATAATTGTTATAAAATTTTGTTAAAACTTCGTCATACTTTTAGTATAATGTGTTTAGTGTTAAATAGACCAATTCACAATTAAGTTGACTAGATATGTAAATGTCAAGTTCCTTAAACACATAGAATTATAAAATGTTACCAAGGCAAGTAATATACTGAAAAAATTTGCAGATTTAAGGGTTCAAGGATTTTAAGTATCCCTTTCTTATTTTTCTATATTTACTTTGAAATTTGTTTGTTCATGCATGTCCATATACGATTGTGAATAACACTATTAGTAAGTTTTTGTTTTTTTTTTTACTGGTAAAGCTTATATGTGTGCATTAAGGTTATAACGTTTTTTTTTTAATTTTTGTTGTTTCTATTTCGGAACAAAAACTTCCCGCCTGAAGAATTTCTTAAATTCTTAAATTTTTTTTTAAAAATGAGCGCAGATCGCTGTAAGATACATTTTAAAGGTGTTTATTGATCTGTTCAACACGCGAAATAACTCCATAACATTTTTTTAACAAAATACGCGGAATCCGCCAGATTTAGAAACCCTGTCTAAAAATATCCTTGTAGATCCATAAACATCGTTTGGGTATAATTACTTTATCTGAAATATGAAATTACATATTCCAACCGCGAACCAACAAATGGCAAAACAAACCAACCGCGAAAAAAAAATTATCGTGTTTCTTAATATTTTTTAACCGATAGGATAGATAAAATTTGTTATTTTCCTTAACAAAACATCAAAAGTCATAACCCTAACCACAACAGCCAACAAAGTATTTTACTTTCAGTTAAGAAATAAGTTAAAGTATTTGAAGTGTTTAGGATGTTTTGTGTTCAAAATATCCTTAGCAATAATATTGGAGGAATTACCAGTACCTACCACTACAGCAGTACCAGTATTAGTGTAAATAGCACTACCAATAGCAGTACCAGTATCAAAGCAGTAAAAAAATAATATTGAAAAAAGCTTTCATATATCCATTAGAATTTTGTGTTTATGTGCCAAGTATTACTTTGGTTATTAAAATTTGATTATACCTGAAGTTTAAACATGCAATTCCCTTAGGAGGATTTATATATCATACAATACACAGTGATTTGGTGCTCCATTTCGAACAGCTTAAGGGTGAAACACATAATAATGTAAAACAGAAAATTTAAGTGAAAAAAATATCTTTAATGACGTTATTACTGAAAAGGTCACCTACCGGGTCATCCAAACTAATAGAAATAGAAACAAGTCTATAAAAATGTGTGCTACACTCTAAAAACGCTTGTAAATTTACTAATTTTAAATACAACTTACAGTAAGTAAATATAAATACAAAATGCATAAAATATAAAATAAAACCAGGGTTGGTAGACAATACAGCTTAAATGCCGTTATAGAATCAAAAATCCTTTCAACTGACTATCATTATACTTAAAATAGCGTTACCGAAATAACCGAATTACCATTACCAAAATAACTGAAATACCATTATCATTAAAATACCGTTACCAAAGGAACTGAAATATCGTTATCCCTAAATGTACCGATTCCGAATTAAATGAAATACTGTTAACCTTAAAATACCATTACCGAAATAATTTAAAATAGTGTTATAACTTTTTTGCACATTAGTCGTTTTTTGGAGATATTTCATATTTAATTGATGTCCGACTTATATCGGACCAAATCACTTTTACCAATCTACTCAGAATAACTTTTTGATTCTATTTAACAATAAAAGTATGTGTGTCAATTGATGACTCCCGTAATAACCCAGCCAAACCACACATTACCAAATAATGGGTAAAGTAATGTATCGCCATAGGGTTGCACTGATTACTTTATACCTTACTTCACTGATGAAGTAAGTTTACAGGTCATGAGCCTTAAAGTAATGTGTGCATTGTTACCAGTACACTTACAAAAAAAAATGAAGAGTAATGGGTTACTTAGTTGCAGATAGGGAATGAAAAAACAAATTGGTTACTTGCTTTTATCCTACATGCGATTTGAATAAATATTTTACAAATAAAATTTTATTAAAAAAATATTTACAAAATTAAAATAAAAAAATTATCGATATTTAATTATAATGCATTATGTAATCAACATTCGGCAATGTATTACTTTATGTTTTAAAATAATGGCAAATGTAATGAGCGTACATTACTAATAATGCATAATAATAACTCATTATTCTGTGGTTCTAAATAATACTGAAGGTAAGGATTATTCATTACAAAGTAATGCATTATGTATCCCATTGGCGGCAACTAATTACTTTATGTTGAACAATAATTACAATTGTAGGGAGTACACATTACAAGGTAATGCATGAGTTTGTCGCACCCATTACCAAAGTTTTCCTGGGTAGTCCTAATAAAAGGAACGATAATAAAA
The DNA here is from genome assembly GCA_949987735.1 of Leucophora obtusa. Lineage (NCBI taxonomy): Eukaryota > Metazoa > Arthropoda > Insecta > Diptera > Anthomyiidae > Leucophora > Leucophora obtusa. Next base: position 223,489,341 of record OX465297.1, read on the forward strand.
ATGCCATTTAAACCACTGTTTGACGAATAGTTCAGTTTTTTGTTTTAAATCAACAAACATTTAAAACTGACAAGCAATATGACCGCCATGACTGACAAGTGGAAATTGTAAACAAAAAGTACTATCTCGTACCAAACTACTGGTACACGTTCACAAATACATTCGCATTGTTAACGTGTGGTGATACAATCAAACCGCTAACCAAAACAGACATTACAGAGATTGTCTTCTTTCACAAATTGTTCTACAAATGAATGCATTTGAATGTCACATTAATGTTACACATGCACTCGCACAATACATTAATGTGAACACAAATTGCAGACAACGCATGTTCATTTCATTATAATTTTATTAAATTAACTATTAACGTAGTCAGACAATAAACCCAACACCTCTTAGAAAATGATTGCATTCTCTTCAATGCCAGAAGATACGCTACTCTACATATACGATTGCAAAAAGGTTGTATATACATTAGAGTATTCAATTAGTCGACTTTTTATTTTATTCGTTTAATCGTGGAAATAATTACTGGGGTCTTTTCTAAACCGATTAATCGAATAAAATTTAAAAATTAATCGATTAATCGAACTAAATTTTATGTTACGGGGCATATCGACTCCAGGAAAAATTTTGTTTTCGATTTTTTTTATATTTTATTTGGATAGAGCATACTCTTCAGTATATGCTCCGAAAATATCAATAAAAAATTCGAAGAAATAAAATTTCCACATGTTTTTTTTTTGTAGAATTTATTTTAGTCACAAAGTAATATTCTATGCATTAAATTTGCATAAAAATTTTTTCAGACCATTTTTATTTCATTGTCTTTATTAGACATCATATTTCGCATAATACAGCAGAACAAAATATTTACATCCAAAAATGCAAGAATTGCACGCAGTCTTTAAAGAAAAGCCAATGACGATTCCCCGATTGTGGGCTAAGGCACGTCATATGAGGCAGGTATTGATGGCTAAGAAACAAATACAAAATAAATTAAAAAATGTAAAAAATTATAATTTTTCTGCTATCGTTTTTAAGAATATTAGGGTTAGTATATCAACTGCCCTTTAACCGATTCATCCCAAATTTGGTGCACATGTAGAAAAGTAGGAGATATAACTTTTCCTCATACACGATTTTTTTTAATTTTGCTGTTTTCTTAGCTTAAAATTAACTTTAGACTTCAAACGCGTTTTTCTCACAGCCATGAGTTCAAAATCCGCTGCCACTGTACAACCAAGGTGGGTAACCGATTTAGATCGGGCTTTTTTCTCTTGTAGTCAACAAAAAACTGTAGTCCTTACCGTGGCTCTTTTTTTGAATTTCAGTAAAATAAATTTTATATTCCCAAGCAAAGTTGTTTTTTCTTGCCTTTTTAGGAATTTTTAAGTTTGTGTGGCAACTTTGTTAAAAAAAAAATTAAACAATAAAAGTCCGGCCAGGATAAGGACTGGAGAATTTATCTGGTATTAAGAATCACTTTATGTTTTTAATTTTTAATAATTAATGAAGGCTGCACAGTGGCAGCCGATTTTTCCTTTTTTAAAAAATGCCAATAATGAAGTGGCAACCCTAGCGATTTTGGTTAGCGAAATTTAAAACTAATATTTTTTACTACAATTACAATAACATATATCTTAAATAAAAAAATAATATAGTAAAAATATAGTTGTTTGAATTTTTGACGATCGTTTAAATATGCCCCTTAAAATTCTGTTGTTATAGTATTTACCCCCCTTAAACAAATTAGATGAAAGTTTTTAGTTGTTTTTTTTTTCTTTAATATTTAAGACTCAGTTCCTCGTTTAACCTAAAAAATATTTCTAAGAATTCTAAAAAGCCATCCCTTGAAGATTTCCTTAGGCAAGAGTCAAAAATCCAAGGCAACAGCAAATTATTTTTCAAATAAGATTTTTTAAACATTTTGTAATTTTTTCAAATATCGATTAATCGTATTGAAATATTCGTTATTACAAATTTGGACATTATAAATTATTCCGAGAATTTTTAAGCAAAACTTTTCGATTAAATGAACAACGATTAATTGATTGAGCACCCTAATATACATACATACCTACAGTATGTAGTTTTTCCTTTCATTTTACAAGGTGCATGCAGTTTTTCATTGCAACACACTGAGTCAGTCAAGTCAGCCTTTATATGTATGTCTTATGATTTTATAACTGTTGACTGAATTTATAATGCCAATGTGCTTATGTAGGTTTATAAACAAAATATGTTTGTAGAAAAAGAACAAACAGTTTTGTTTAAAATGTTAAAGAGCTTTTGTTACTATTTTTGTATTTTGTATTTTTTTAGTCCGGGCTAGTGCTAAAACTGCATTATTATGCAAAGGGATAGAAACAAAAGCGTTTATGTCAAAGTAAAATGAACAACATTGAAAACCAGCTGATCTAAGCTTTTGCTACCGATCATACCTTGTAACACTAAACCGATATAAGCTACCTTAAGCACGGTAACCCGACTAAAAAAGATGTTATATAATCATATATCATCATATATAAACCCATATATACGTCCATATCTAATTTGATCCGAATATTGGATTATATAATTATATCAAGCGAGATACGCATGTCATCTAACCTGATACAATTTGATCCGAAAAATGGGTCTATCTAACTGCATCAAATTATATATAAATACATACAATTTGATGAAAATTTTCAAAGAAAATTTTAGTACATATTGTTGAGATCACTTATTTCATTCGTATTAAATACCAATGCTTAATGTTTAGAAAAATTTTTTCTAATAAACTTGGAAATAGCTGACAAAATAAAACATTACAAAAATTTGTCGGAACAACTTTTTCTAGGTTAGAGTTTTGGTCTTTCTTATAAAATGTGTCTTTCTTATAAAATAAAAAAATTAACGTCCACAATTAATTTTTTTTTTTTCACGGAAAAATAAATGAAGTTAAACCATATTTATTTCAACATATGTTTGTCTAATTTTTATTTTTAAATTTAAAAGTAAAAATAATTATTTCGACCTTTAAAATGAAACAACAAAATTTTTTTCTTTTTATTTCCCTAAAATTATTTTTATTTTAATACAGAGTATTTTGCCAACTATTTGAAAAATATATGGTAATTCAATTATAAACTTCACAATTTCCTTGAGCTTAAGGTTTGTTTTTTAAATATAAAAAGTTTTTTATTTTTGATATTTCGCTACTGCCTTGTGAAGCATCTCCAGAATGATCCAGATCCACAATTTATGAGTTTTCTTTAATTTTATAGTTCAATTAAACTTTATAAAATTTTGTATAATTAGATATCATGTCAGATATAATTACATATAAAATTAATACAATTTTCTATTAACTTTGTTATATATTTTGATATAAGATTACCCAAGTAGAAAATTACAAAGGGGCCAGCACTGACAAAGCAACGAAGTGGGTGGTATTAGTGGTTGTTAACAGTGATTTCCCAATGCCCAAAAGCCCTGAGAAAGCACCCAACTCCCAAATAAAAAAATTAAAGTGCTTTCTTGGTACCCAAATGATAACACTGATCTATTTAATTCTTTGCAAAGTACTGAGATGGCACCAAGAAACACAAAAATCAAGTGTTTTCTCTGCCACCATATTATGAGCCCTCATCACTGAAGAATTTCAAATTACTCTAAAAATAGATGATTCTTGGAGTTATTGTATTGTGGAGTCAAAAATTATTTAAATATTCACTCGCTTCTTTTTCATGATTATATATAATGTCATATCAAACATATTTATAAAAGCAAAGTGTTAATATAAATGTATATGGTTATATAAAGCCACGCATATAAACACTTGTTATTATATCAAATCATATACGATTATATGAAAACTTTTTTAGTCGGGAAGTTGTTTTTCACATGGAAAATTATCACTCGAACTTTAAAGACCTAAAAATGCAATTTCAATTATAAAAATTAACAGTTTTTCAATTTTATACCAAACACGCAGTCATAAAAGGTCATTATTTGAAACAGTAGAAAAAGTAGTTATTAGTAACTCATTATTTTATGTTTTAAAATAATGGAGCGAATAAGTCGGTGTCATTACTGGTAGTACAAAAAATAATGATAATTCATAACCGTTTCTACAATACTGGAGTCCTGTTCAGTGACTAACCTTTGCCGTCAACGACATTTTAAAAATTAACTTATAGCAGATAGTGTAGCCACCTAACAAATTTTCATGGTGTTTCGGTAATTTTCGATTTTTTCACTGATAACACGAGTACATATTGTCAACTTTCACCAATTTACTTGCATGTGAAAAAGTAGGGTAACACCAAAAAAATGTAGAAATTTATTTTTACACTGTTGTTCTATAAAACGGAGCAAATGTTTAAAGATTTTTTATTTTTTTGTTATAATTTCAGGCTCAAAAATTAAAACAAATATGGCTAAAATAATGAATGGAATGGCCAAGTCAAAATTTCTCCGGCTAAGCGTGTTCACAAATGGCTAAATTCAGCCATAAAATGACTAAATTGACAACACTGGCTGGCTTTAAAACACCACTTTGTCATTGGGAGTTATTGTATATTATTCTCCTCAATTAAATTACTTTTTAAAGAGGTGCAAAAGGTGCATTGTAATTCACTATTTTTCAGTACTGTTTTCACCAGTGCATAAAAAGCAATTTTTCAACATTTTTATTTCATCCGTTTTTGAAAAATTTTAAAATTATAAATATTAAAAAAACTAAAAAAATTTTAAAATAAGTTAAATAAATATAATAAAGAAGTAGAGAACCCGCCATGAATCGAACTCGCGTCATATTTTTGGAAATAAACTGTATCTAAATCACATCCTAGCATCACTTCTAGAGCAATAATGCTTTAGAAGCAATAATTAACAGATTTTTTGGATGTTATTCAGAAGAACTTCTAAAAAGCTTTAAAAATATGCAAATGGATACGTTGGATGTAATGAGAGAGGTGATTTGTTCAAGTTTTTCTGAACTACTTCCAACTAAACAATGAAAATATACTAACGGATACTTTGGAGGCAATGAAAGAAGTGGTTTGCAAAGCATGATATCTAATGTATTTTTGCTGGGTATTTAATAGTTCTAGTTTTAGTGATTTTTTCTCCTACTTTCAGCAGATTTTTCTGCAAAGTCATTATTACTGGTTTACGTTCATAAGCGTAGAGATTGAATTTGATAGCTGTAATCGAACTTTCTTTTCGCGTATTTGAGAATGTGTCGGAATGATTGTTATTGTTGGGAATAAAAGTACTCTTATTCAACATGCTGTAGTCTCTTTTACCAAGAAGATAATGAATATTAATAATCTAATAGTTGTTTGTAATTAACATAAATTTAAATGTGTCACAATAAATTACAATTTAAATAATCTTTGAAACGTACAAGTGTTATTACAAAAAAAAAAAAAAAATAATAATTTAAATATTGATTTCAATTGATTGAAGATCTTAAAAATTAAATCATAACCAATAATACATATCCATCATATGTAGTTAGATAGATGCTATAATCAAATTACCAAATTCTACAATCTACATGCATATTTAATTTTGTAATTTGTGAAATATAACTAAATACTTGGCAAAGACATAAAGAAAGATGGGACACAAAAAAAAACTCAAATTATTTACAAAATGTATCAAGTTGAATAGAAGGCATTCTTAGAAAATGACAGTGGTACTATAATACAAAAACGTTAAGTAAAGTAGAGAAATAGTTAGTTGAAGAAGAAGAAAAAGACTAAAAGATAATGTGATTGTATGTGTGTACTGAAAATTAAGCTTAAGTAGTAAAGGGGTCAAGTCAAATCTTTACTAAAAAAAAAAAAAAATTAGGAAAAATATTAAGTTTTTTATATTAGTTTACTGTTGTTAAGTGCATAGATTAAATTTTATTGTGATGGGTTTTTTTTTTTTTTTTGTTCTATTTCAAGGAATCACATTTAATTACATTTTCTCGATTTCATTTCTTATGGCATGATAAATAAACATGTTGTTGTTGTTGGTATTTTATGTGTAGGTATGTTACCAATTGAAATTTCTCCAAAATATTGAACTATTAAATAACTTGAGATTTTTATTGATTTCTATATAGAAAAAAACGAATTATTTCTTTACAACTTCATATAAAATATCTTCATTTTTTCAACTTTTTCGTTTACCACTTCAGAACCTCTTTTTTAATAGACGTTAATAACATTTAATACATTTTACTTATTTTAACTTCAAACACCCACTTCCGTTTCCTTTTTACATATTTTACATTTTTTTTTCTGCACTTAATTTAAAATATTTTTCTCTTCTTTTTTTTTTTTTTTGATAATTGTCCTTTTAATACATTATTTGAATATAATATTTTTCCATCATTTCACTTCTTTTGTAAATACATTTAAACAATAATACAACCGTCTTGTATACAACTACGACGACTTCCACTACATTGCACACTGAACATTTTTTTGGCAATAGAAAAAATGTCACTAACGCTGCAACTATGACTGTGTGCTGTCACTTTTTTGGGGTCTCATCCATATTTGTAGTTTCGATCGTCCGTCGTCCTTTATTTTTTTTTATATTTATATATATTATTATTATTATTATATTTTACTTTTCTAAATACACTTACATTGGAATTTTTAGTAATTGAGTGTCATTTGACAAATGTATGCTTATATTTTGGGTAGGTTCTACTTGTATTTTTTTTTTCTTCTTTTGGCTTTTATTGTCCATGTACTATAGTGTTTTTTCTTATTTGGTTTTTAGGTTTCTTTTTATTGGCCTTTTATAAAAAAAAAAACACAAAAATCAAGAAATTTTAAATATGTTTGTTGTTATTTGTTTACTATTTGCAATTTGTTGTTGTTGGTATTTCTATATAGTTAGTGGAGTAAATTTTTTTTGTCAACTCATACTTATAATGCAGTAGTAAAGTAAAATACTTTTGCTTACATTTTTACACACAAACAACATTGAGAAAATAAAAATATTTACGAAAGAAATCAGTGTCATCATTAGTCTCATAGGATTTGTATTGCACAAAAGCAGACTTTTTCTAAGAAACCCAAAAAAACTACATATTGTAAGCATGTTTTTACATCTATGTTTCGATTTACAGGAGGATGCCAGTTGAATAAAATTTTGCTTTAAATATAAAGATTTGGAAAACAAAGTACACTTTTACAAAAATAAAAATTATTTCACAAACTATCGAGTGACATAATACATTTATTATCATTAACATATTTATCTACAAAATTATGCTGTGCCTAAAAGAAATTCATAATGGGTCTGTTTATTTGCATTTCTAGTAAAAAATAGTAAACTTAGAAAGTACTAAAGATTTGCCAAAAAGGAATTGCTTTTGGAATGCACGAAAATGATATCAAAAGTAGTAAATCAAAACAACTGAATTAAAAATTTTGCATTTATTTCGTTGAAAACTATTTTAAGATAAAAAAACTACAATAGTAAAAATAGTAAAAACTAACATGTAAACAAATAGACATAGGCCAAGGAACTTATTTCCAACATAACCATGGAGAAACGTTAACCACAGATATTTCCATATAAAATTGACATTCATAACTATGGTTAAGCACTAAACTCAGTTTATTTTGAGTTAAGTTAACAGGTCATAATGTGTTTTTTTTTTTTAGTTTTTTGTTAATGAAAATTTTTCGGAATTTGAAAAATTTGATATTTAAAAAGTTATGGTTATAGTTTACTCGCTAAATTTGACTACGTAAAAGGTCGATATCGCTTATTTTTCATTGAAAGCCACGCCCACTTAAAACGTTAAAATTCTGCACAATATTCTATACTACTTATTCGCCTTTCGGGGCGAATTTAGCCACCATTTTGATTTTTTAAAATAAAAGCAACGAGAATAAAATTATAAAAAACTTGAATCGTTCCTATTAAATTTGCCACCACTCTTTATAAAATTAGTAAAAAAAATTGATTTGATTTTGTTCTTATTTCATTAAAATATCTTTATATCTAGGACCTGTAGCATTCTAACATGTATAAAATCTGATTTTTGGCGGACCTTTATATAGGCACTAGGTATAAACAGGAACCGATTATAACCAAAATCAATCCGACTAAAGTCGGTGCACCAAATTTCATTAAAATACTTTAATAAATATTTGCGACCTGCAGCGTCAACACAAGCATAAGAGCAATTTTTATGGAATCCTTATATCGGCACTACACTTAGAGAATTATCTACATGATATTAATGAATTTTTGCATAAAACCAATGAAATTTCACTGGTAACTTTTCATTGAATTTTTCATAAAATGTTGTGAAATATTTCATTTTTTTTGTTAAGGTGTCATACACTTAATGAAAAAGTTACATTCAAACTAAATTCATAAAATATATGAAGCTTTTTTTTATCAATTTTAAGAAATTTTTCATTTATTTCATTAGTTTACTGAAAACTGGCGTTAACCAAAATCAATAGGCTTCGTCCTTGGGCCGATAATAAGTCAGTAAACCAAATTTAATCAAAATAGAAGAACATTTGTAGTTATTTTGAAATTTTTTGTTAAATAAAAATTGAAAAAAGCGTCACGGGTAAAAATTGTAGATCTACTTCATCGGGTTTTAACATCAACTTTTATTTTTTAATACCAAATGTTCACCTCCAGCGCTGGAATAAATATAAAAAATAAAACGCTGCAGACAAAAACAATTTTTGCCTGAAGCGGTATGATTCATGATTTCCCTTTTGGTATTACTTTATTTTCTTTAAGCTTTTATTTCACTGACACCACCTTTATATTATTACATTGATACCACCTTTTTAACCCTTAGAAATCCGATAAATGTTATGCTGTAAATTTCCTAGTGGATCTTTTTTTTTAGTGAAAAGTGAAAACATTAACCCTATATGGATCAAGTTACACAAAATAATAGTTTTTATCAAGTGAAAAAAAAAATTTTTTTTATTCATTTAAAGTGGGTCGTTTTTGGCCAAAACTATAAAAATTAATCCTATATGGATCATGTTATATAAAATAATTATATAACATGATCCATATACAATAAAAAATATTTTTTATTGTATTTTTTTTTTTTTTTTTAATAAAATTTGCTGGTGCGGGAATCGAACCTGAGTCTACAGATTGCCCGTCAACAGCTCTACCATCTGAGCTATATCGACATGTAATATTTAATAGATAAAAACATAATTGACCTGCTGCACACAAGTAAGCTTACTCGCCAACATACAAAAAATCAAAAAATATGTGGTTACATATATCTTTACCAGTGTTAAAAAAATATTGAGTCTAAAAATAGATTTCAAAAAATTTAAAAAAAAATGTAGGAAATTATTTTCTACTTGAAATAATGATAAATATAAGTAATTATCAGTAACTCATTATTACATGTTTTAAAATAATGCAGAAGGTAAGTGGGTGTCATTACTGGTGGTCCAAAAAATAATGATATGTCATTACTGTTTCTACATTGGGAGGTGTTATATAGATTAACCCTGTAATATATAATTTTGTTTACTACTCGATTTTTACGTCCGATATCTCCAATTAAAGCTAAAGGTTTCCTCTTTCCAGGAAAAAAAACTGCATTGAAATGCGTCCTTCAAAAGTTATGGATTTTTGACCGCTTCCAAAACCATGCCGAGTAACACATGTGCACTTATTTAGAAAAACAAATATATAATGTAAAAGATTTGGCCAATTTTTATATAAATTGAGTTATCTGCTCACTAAATATACAGAACTAATTCTGAATTTTTACAAAAAAATATAATTTTATTGTGTAGCTGCTACAGTCAAATTAAAGCAATTCAAAAATTCTTTTAAATTATAATAAATAATATATTTAAAATAATGACTAAATTGGCCAATATTAAAACACCCTTACTCCTATTACTTTTTCGAAAATGTTTTCTTCTTCTTAGCTAGAAGAATATATGTTGCCTCATATAAAGACCGGCTACAAAAGGCTGCTTTATATTCCCTAAAAAAATCGATCTTCCATGCTAACCGAGAGACGAGTGTACTTTAAGAAATCGTATGATGAATTTGAAAACAAAAAACGTCCAAAACCAAACACAGCAAAGTAAACAAACAAAAATTTAAGAAAGTTATAAAAAAAACTATTAAGAATTTATACAGAATAGAAAAAATTACTTCAAATAGTTGTTGAAATTAAATATTTATTAAAACACGTTCTCTTTAACATACAAAAATATATAGTGTTTGTTGTTAATAATGCTTATTCGAAAATTTTAAAAATAAAACATTCTCCAACATAAATATTTCATCTCTCCACAAAACGTCCACAAAATGTTCTTCTTTCTTTAATACTATAGCAAATTGTTAGTTAAATCTGAATTCTTCCAATTCAAAATTTGAAATCTGCTGCATATAATTTTATACTGAAACAATGGCGACATCGCGAAATGTATGGCAGCAAGTTAGACATATTCATATAACGGATTTCAACTAAAACCAACGCTCGCTCTTAGCCGTTTTTACATTAAAATCTTTATAACAACAATTTTTGCAATATTTAACAGTCAAGTAAGACTTATATGTTATTAAAAATGTATTAGATTTGCTAATGAACATTGCTGTCAAACTCACGAAGAACTTGCAAAATCATTGTGAGTCACTCAAGCAGCAATTTCAAAACGTTTGCAAGCAGCAGGATTCATCCAAAAACAAAGAAATTGGGTACTACACGAATTGAAGCCCAGAGGCTTTGAAAGACAATTTTGCATGTCCGAAATGCTGCTTGAACGTCATAAAAAGAAGTCATTATTGGATCGAATTATTACTTTCTATGAAAAGTGGTTCCATTACGATAACCCGAAGCTCAAGAAATCGTATGTGAAACTCTGCCAACCAGTCAAATCAACGCCAAAGCCGAATATCCATCGAGCCAAGATAATACTCCGTGCTTGGTTGGATTATGAGCTGCTTAAATCGGGCCAGACGATCACAGGAAACCTGTATCGAACACAACTGATTCATCTGAAGCGAGCATTGCCCGAAAAACACCCAGAATATGCGACCAGACATGAAGCCGTAATATTCCATCATGACAACTCTCGGCCACATGTTGCAAGACCGGTTAAAAACTATTAGAAAATAGTGGTTGGGAAGTTTTGTCGCACCGACCTTATAGTCCAGACCCTGTCCGTCTACCAACTGTTTCGATTCAGAACAGGGTATCCTAAATTGGGTTGATTCGTTCTTGGCCTCAAAAAATGAGCAGTACTTTTGGCACGGAATCCGCATGTTGCCAGAAAGATAGGGAAAGGTCATAGCTACCCAGGAAAATTTTTTACAATCGGTAGCCAACCACACCCATTCTACAACTGGTTCCACTGCAACCGATTCCATGGAACTGGCTCCGGGATCCTATATGGAAGGTGTGGGTGATGTAGAATCAGTTCCAGAACTAGTTCCAGAACTGATTCCAGAGCAACCGGTTCCACTTTGGAGCTATAAAACGTGTTGCTTTTGGGACAATTTCAAACAAAAAGAATCGGTGTTAGAATCGACAGTAGAAGGGGTTGTGAATGAAAAGTTGTTCTACAACCTTGAATAAATTTATATTGTAAAAATATTTCACAATAATCACCCAAATTTGCCAAAAATCCAGCAATATTATTATCAAATGTATAGATAAAACAAAAAACACCACTTCACCTTTTTCAGTCCAAAGTTAATTTTTTTATTTTTATTTCTAAAGCTGGGGAATAATTGAGTTCGTATTTTTGAGTGTAAAATATAGCGATAAAATAGACAATGAAACATTTATTATTAGATTACACTGATATACAAAACATTAATGTCGGACCAAAAATGTGATTGTAAGAAGAAAAATAATTTAAAATTCTGAACTTGTTCAAAACCTCGATCAGATGGAAATTTGAGATTAAAAAAGCGGTTAAAAAAAGGAATATGTTTAAAAATAAGTTACCGAATGATAAAGCTGCCGGTAATTTTCTCGAATATGACCGATTTTTTTTTTTATTTTGAAAATTAAATAAAATGTATACTAGATTTTGTACAATTCTTGAAAATCAAACAAAAAATCATAAATTGTAGGAATTTCTTCATACATATTGCGACCTAAAATCAATGAAAACAATTTATAATTCTCGTATTTATGCACAATTTTGGTTCTTCACTAATAGAAATAAATCTGTAAGAATAGCAGAAAAATTTACTAAAAATTAGTTAAAAATTATGCTGCAGAAAACACTGCTAAAATTAGCAGATTTGTTTGCTAAATACTAGTAGAATAAGAACAACAAAATTAAAACTGTTAAATTTATAGAATTTTAGTTATATTTAAGTTAACTTTTAGTTAATTGAAAATAACAAATTGTACTGTAAAATCTGCAGAAAATGTTTGCTAAATATTAGTAGACTAAAAATAGCAAAAATAAACTGTTGTATTTACAAATTTTTTTATATTTTTAGTTGAATGAAAGTCGCAGTCTATCCTGCTAAAATCAGCAGAAATATTTACTTAAAAATTTTGTAAACTACTGTTTTTAAAATGCATTTAAAAAAAATCGAAAAAAAAACTTCGAAAATTTTAAATTATTTGGTGATTTTTTAGGCAACTAATTAATAAGCAAAATTTTTTACTGATTTTAGTAGGTTCATTTGCTATTTTCCATTAACAAATATTTAAATCGAATATAACTAAAATTCTGTACATCTAGCAGTTTTATTTTTGCTGTTCCTATTTTACTAATATATCGCAAAAATAATCTGCTAATTTTAGCAGTTTTTTCTGCAACATCATTTTTAGTAGTTTTAACTAAATTTTTTACAGACTTTTTTCTATTAGTGTATGTATGTATATTTCTTTTCGTAATCGCTAATAATAATTGCATATTTTAGGATATAAAACAAAAAATGCATTTTATTAATAAAAATATGTTAATAAAATATTATTTTATTTATTTGTATAATCGAAACTGAACATTGAAAAAATTCAAAAAAAACCATAAAAACAAATTTTTTTTTTTGGTAATATATAGGAACAAATTTATACACTTAATGAAAAAGTTTGGAAAAAATTATTCATACATGTTCATGTGATTCCAGGTACGAATTATGCATTTCTGTGCATAATATGAACCAATTTTACGACCCAGTATAATTACAAATAAAACTGTATTTTTACTAATTCTTCTTTTCTTTTTTGCTTAAATTTAGATTTGTTAAATTTAAGTAAACATGTATTAAAATAAACAAATTTAATTTCAATTCAAAAAAAAAGACAACATTTAACTAATTTTTCTGTTGACCCATAAACATATTATTTTAATTGTACACTCACAATATTTTTTCCTTAAAATCAACCGAATATGTACATTAAAACAATTGAAAATAAGTTAAAAAAAGGACTACCCACTTTTCGTTCAAAACAATTGTATTTTGTCGTTTATTTTTAATTGTTAATTTATTAACTGGCAAAGTCGGTAAAATTAATAGATTTCTCTTTTATTTTAAAATTAATCGTATTATAACAACTGATTGTTTTTAACAGAAAATTTTGATTGAATATTTTAATTTCTACCGAAAGTCCGCATTTTGTGTATTTTGTTTATTGAATGACTGATAGAAAAAGTTAAAAAATATATTTCTTTCTAATTTAACGACTTATTCAATTGAAACAATTTTACTGATTTACTTTTTAAACAACTGTTGAACTTTTACGGTAAAGTTATTGTGAGTGTACAATTAATTTAGGTTTCGACTAAAACAGATATTTAAGAATTTTCTTAATTTTCTTAATTTAGGTCCCACATAAATTCAAATTTTTTTGTAAATCTACTGAAAATAAAAAAACTAACTTAAACTCCTGCTGGGTCCTTAGAAATTTTATAAACAAGTTTTTGTAGCAAGAGTATTAAAAAATTTGAATAACAAAGATTTTTTGAATGTTTTTTCGTTACATAAAATAGTACTAGAATATTAACACACTATTGAAATAACAGATAACGTTTATATCATATTTACATTATGTTATTTACATTTTAAATATTCATACAAAAGCTTTTGTAAAGCTATTAGATAAAAAGCTTAGTACTGATGGTCTAGTAAAGGTATTTTGGTGGTATGCAACGATTTTAGTTTACCGTAAATTAAAATGGAACTCATTGTTATATCCCTACGGGAAATTTTAACAAACTGTCACCGAAGTGGCCCCTTTATATGAAATAGACTGCTCACTTTTACATGGCGTTGTCATAGGAGGGGGAAATTGACCCCTTGTGACATGTCATTAGACAAATTTCAGGACAGGTCCCTGAACTTTGTTTTTTATGAGAGTTCAGTAACCTGTCCCAGGATTTGTCTTGTGACATGTCACAAGGGGTCAATTTCCCCCTCCTATGACAACGCCATGTAAAAGTGACCAGTCTATTTCATATAAAGGGGCCACTTCGGTGACAGTTTGTTAAAATTTCCCGTAGGGATGTTATATGCAGGGCTCGGAAGTTCATGCAAATGCATGTTTGTTGTAGTTTGCTGGAGAGCAACGTAAACCACATATATTTATCAATCAATAAATTTGCAATAAAATGACATGGATTTGTTGATACATATTTTTGCATATTTTGCTATAAATGCATATATTTACATATTTTGCTTTAATGGATATTTTAATGCATATTTTGGCATATTTTGTTGCATATCATACTATAAATGCATATTTTTTGCGTATTGTGCAAATACATACAAATACATAACATGGAAATGACCAAATAAAATTATCGTATACACATAGAGAATTTTTCTAGAAGAGTTTTAACGATATTTTTCAGTCAACTAATGAAGTTTCCTCCACAAAGTAAAAGAAAAATTGCTTAAATTTGAAGAAAAAGCTTCATATATTTTATGTATCTAGTTTTAATGAAACGTTTTCATTGAGTGCAGGAAAGTTTTAATAAATAAAATTAAATTGTTCTCAACATTTTGTGAAAAATTCCAATAATTCAATGCAAAATTGCAATGGACGAGTTCCAGAAAACTTTATTGGTTGTATGTATCTCAGTGTAGGGAGAAGTTTTATATTTTTATGTCAATAATAGGGCAAGTTCTTTTTGGCATTTGCCAAAAAATGCTATTTTTGACATTTCCACTTAGTTTGTAAGAATGCTATTTTAGTGGAGCCTTGCCAAGAAGTAAAAAAAAAAATGATTTAAAACATTCAGGCGATTTTTTCGACTTTTCATTACAAAAATTCAATAAAATGCAGTAAAACCCCAACTTTGTATATATATTTTTGGAAAAAGTATCCAAATTTTATTCCGTTTTTTTTTATATCAACGAAAATTTCAAACCTTAACCCTTTCACTATATTGTATCCATATGGATACTCTAAATTTAGGTGGATATGATAAACTCCACATCAGAGAAACGAATTAGTTTTAATATTTTTTATATTTATTGCCAATTTTGTTCCTGGATTATAAAAGCAAATGTTTTATAAAAACACTTAAATTAACTAGTATTTTTAACACTTTCGGAATAAGCATTTTTTGTTAAATTTTTTGTTCCTGCTTATTACTTTTGTAATAATGAGTTGTGCTTTCATACCAGCATACGAAAAATGAAAAAATATTGTCTAAAAATAGATAAAAACAATATTTTTTGATTGTTAATTTTTTTAGCAAAATTTTCTTGTGCCTGGAATCGAACCTGGGACTCCAGATTGCCAATCGGTAGATCTACTACTTGAACTACCTCGACCAGCATACAAAAAGTCGAAAAATATATGTCGTATATCCTTATAAGAGTTTAAAAAATACTGAATCAAAAAATCGATTTTCAAAAAAAAAAATTAAAGAAAACCAAAATAATTACAATATTTAAATTTTTCATTACAAAATACCAAAATTGATTTTTCAGACTTTCTATATTTTCATATATTTGGTTAGAATATTGTTCTACTTCAAATCCAAATTCAGGTACGATATTGTCATATTAGATTTTATTTGTTGTTTCTAAAAGATTGACGACCATTTTCATGATAGACAATACAATTGTTTCATGGGCATCACCCCAATCTTCAGTTGTCTGCAATAAGAAAATGATGATTGGAACACACCAACCGAGACAATAAATAAGATACAAAAATTCAACGGGGCGAGAATTTTGTACAATACTTTTGTATATGAACTATTTGATTTAGGTAAATGTTGCTTTTCAAAAAGTGTTGATTTATGACAGGTTTTACCAAATCAGACAGTTTATACACAAAAGCATTGTACAAAATTCTCAAGTTTTTTTAGTTAATAGAAGATAACAAATTAATCTGCTAAAATTAGCAAAAACTTATGATAAATATATTACTAGATCAACAAAAATTAAAAAAAATTATTTTTTTTATTTTTTTTAATGCAAACTAGCCTTTTGAAATCAGCAGTTTACTCTTTTTTTAGCAAATATTTCTGCTGATTTTAGCACGATATACCAATAGCAGTCTATCATTCTAATAAATTTAATTTAAAATTAACAAAAATTCAGTATATTTTCCTATTTTTAGCTTACTAATATCTAGCAAAATTTTCTGCAGATTTTACAGTATAATTTGTCATTTTCAATTAACTGGGAGCCATCTTAAATATAAATAAAAATCTGTAGATTTACCAAGTTAATTTTTGCTGTTCTTATCTGCTAGTATTACTAGTATTTAAGAAAAAAAATCTGCTAATTTCAGCAGTTTTTTCTGCAAGGTAATTTTTAACTAATTTTGCTATTTCTATAGTTTTATTTCTATGAGTGTATAAACTAGAAATGTGAATCACGCGTGAGTGTGAGTAGGAATAAATATTTTAAAATTCTATTTTATTTTAATTTTTTTTTTTTTAATTAACCGAATTTTGTACAACACAATGATTTTGGGACTCTGAGAATTGCCCGTGAAAGTAGCCCCAAAAATAAGAACTTCTGCATCATTCGTTTTGTCAACTTGGCTGCATTAAAAATTTAATGGCTATACGAATTTTTTGGCTCAAGGCGGATTTTTAGCACTTTTTCTATATTTTAACACGGTATACCGGTATTACTTGGCATTCCGTACGGTATACCGAGATATAACCGTGTTAAAATATAGAAAAAATGCTAAATATCCGCCTTGAGCCAAAAAATTCGTATGGCCATTAAATTTTTAATGCAGCCAACTTGACAAAACGAATGATGCAGAAGTTCTTATTTTTGGAGCTATTTCACGTGAAATTCTCAGAATTGAGTCCCACATCAATGAGCTGAAAAATGTTGTACTGTGTTATTCGCTTCTAACGGAATCATACCCAGTACACGAAAATGTAAAAATTGTAACTCAAAAAACAGCCTAAAAGCTAACCACTACCCAAAGGCAGCCTAGTGCATTACAGAGTTAAAATAACGACAACTAATCAAATAATTGATGTTCACATCAGTTATCATCCACACAATGTTCAACAAAGTGTTAAACATTTTAATTAACATTAATAAATAAACTATAGCCCACTTGATGTATAATTATTGTTAATTACATTCCAGTGAAAATATTAATCATACGCTACGTTATACCAAACATATTTTGTAATATAATATGAAATGTTTTGAAAAGTTTAAAAAACTTTTCTAATTAGTATGAAATTTTAGTGACATCATATACAGTTAAAACTAAAAGAAAAACACAAAATATACTTTCAGCAACTAAATCTTGAAAACTTTGAACAAAAGCAACATAAATTTCTTAAAACTAACTACAATATGAACTTTGTTTTCCTTTTTTTTTTTTTTCTTTTGGCATTTTGAAGAACTGCATAAACAGTAAGAAAATTCTCGAGAAAAAGGCAAATATAACAAAAGGAGTTGAAAACATGATAAACTTTTGAACAATTTTTACCGCAGCATATGGCTGGTGTGTGATAAAATTTCATGAGATTGTAAAAACATTTTATAAACTCAACTCAATCATTTTTTGTTTACCCCCAATAAGTATTTAAACGATTTTCTCGAAATCTGATTAATTTAAATAAAAATATATTTTTATATTTTGCCTTCTAACCTTGACATCCAAAAATATTGTTTAAATATATGTATGTTGCTATTTTGTTCATCGTTGTTGTTGCTGTTGTAAATATTACCGTTTAAAATACCGCACATAGTTACGCCTGTGTAAGTAAGCACATTAGACCGAGTCAGGAAAAAAAATTACACCTTAAGATATATATATGTACCTTGGTTAATTTTATGATGATTCCCAAAATATTTCGGGTCTAGCAATGACATCTCACGAGCAGGGACGTTTTTAAAAAAGCTCTTTTTTAGTTTTTGAAAGAGTTGAAAGATTTTGGCTAACCATAAAATACACAATATGAGTATCATATGAAAGGTATTTTCTAGTCTCATACAACGGTATATATTGCATATATATGCATGTCCAGACATGTCCCATTTTGAAGGATATTCTATACCAAAAAAAAAAACAAACTTTAAAGTTCTTTGTACACACAGATTTGTGATTTAAATTTCAAATTAACATATATGAATGTCTGTACAGGGCTGGCAAAACTATGACACGCGTGTCAGTAGTGGCACGCGAGTGGATTTTAAGTGGCACGCGACGCATTGTTGGATATTTTTGAAAAATTTAAACTATTAGAAGACCAGCAAAAAATTCAGTTAAATGTTAAATTTCGCTACAAAAATGTGTGATTTAACTCCATAATGGTGAAATTTTTCATAGGCTTGTAAATCGTCTTTTAAAATGAATAAAACTATATTGCCACCACTTTTTTGTTTAAAGAAATGTGGTTAATACAGAACTCGCAAATTTGATTATCAGAAAATTCTGGAAGAATTTCTAAAATTCTAGATTGAAAGAAGTTTAAATGTTTCGATGAGAAAAAGCCTCATAATCGGAGAAATAAAAATACCAGAAAATTGCACAAAAATGAAAAACAATTTGTAATAAACTTGGATCTAAAAAATTCAGTTTTTTTTTTTAAGGGAAAATAGGTGCTACGAAATAACCCTCAAATGAAATAAAGGCTGAAAATAAGTTTCATACTGAAATAACCCCCTTTGTTTGTCTGAAATAAAAATTTCTGTGATCAAATCCATATTTGCTTTTTATTTATTATTATGATGATAAAAACCGCGCGATTTATTTTAACAAAATTAGATTTTTCCCAAAGCACAATTTTCAACTAGTTTCTTAAGTACTTAAATAATTTTTGGCGCCCAACAATTTAGCTTTTTTTTTAGCAAAGTGAAATAACCACCAAAAATGGAATAACTCCCCAAAAAAATGGAAACGCAATAATGTTTAAACTGTTTTAATTTTATTTCTTTGGGGATTTTTTCATTATGAAATAATCTCAATATTTAGAGATTAAATAAACCCCCAAAAATTAAATAACCGTCAAATATTTTTGTCCCCGGGTAAAAAAAATAATATGATGTCATATGTAATGATATCTTATTTAATATAATTGGAGATATGCTATGATCCGAAAAATGGTGGATAAAATTATATCGGATAAGATCTAAATATATTGAATCATATAGAATCTTATCCGGATTTTGACCCGATATAATTATATCTAATTTGATGTAGAAAGACATAATTATATAACGCTTCATACTTCAAGATCAAAACAAAAACTATTAAAAAGTACTGAAAAATAACACCCTTAAGTTAAGAATTAAAAATTTACCCGAGTAGAAAAAATAATATGATGTCATATGTAATGATATCTAATTTAATATAATTGGAGATATGCTATGATCCGAAAAATGGTGGATAAAATTATATCGGATAAGATCTAAATATATTAAATCATATAGAATCTTATCCGGATTTTGACCCGATATAATCCTATCTAATTTGATGTAGAAAGACATAGTTAACGCATTATATTTCAGGATCAAAACAAAAACTATTAAAAAGTACTAAAAAATAACACCCTTAAGATAAGAATTCAAAATTTAAATACCATTTTAATGTGTAAATTCATAAATGTTTTATAAAATGTTGGTTTTTAATTTTTATTTAAAAAATAAAAATTGTTTTTTTTTCGACCTTTTTAATTGATTAATTAGAAATTATGTTAACTCATAATAAGGAAATTGGCCTCGAACTGAATTAATAAATTTCTAATTAATGTTTTATAAAATTATAGGAGGTCACAAAACAAATTTTCTATACAGAATTTGTTTCATAAGCCTTCTATAACTTTATAAAGCATTTATGAATAAAGTATTTAGAAGTAGTTGTACATAATTGTAACCAAGCATTTTAAGCCTTCTCATATAAACTTGTATTCTACCCGTAAACTGTGTAAACCTGGTATGTTTATGAGTTTAATGTCAAATTCCATACATAAAAAATATGGCTTGTATTTATACAAGGTTTACAAGGAATTTACGAGTTATAATGAGTACGCCTTTTATATTTTGAAATCATACATACATAAATATATCTCAGAAAAACATATAATTTTTTTTTTACATTGAGCTATACTTAAATATATCTAAAACAACTTAGAAAAAAAATTTAACATTGAGCTATATAAGACTTTATATGTTTAGCGATAAAGCAATTTTTAATTATATATGACGCTGTATTAAAATTGTCATAGCATATGTAACTAAATATGGTATACATTAATATATATGGGGAAATATATATTTATACTGATCTATATATGACATCATATAAGACATTTTTGGAAAACTCAAAGCTATACATAATTATATCCACAAAGATATAGTGTCACATTTGACAATATATAAACATATTAGTCCATATTAAATTATATAATTTCCTATATAACTATTTTTACTCGGGTCATATCTTGGATGTTATTTAATTTTTCCCTTTGGATGTTATTTCATGGGGGTTATCCGTAGCGCTGATTAATATGTACATCTGCGATGATATTTTTAAGAGAAATTTTCCAAATTTAAAATTTTTTAAAAAAAATTATTACCAAAATTAAGGTGGCACGCGAGAAATTTTTACAAAAAAATTTGTCCGCTTCTGGCACGCAGAGAAAAAAGTCTTGCCACCCCTGGTCTAGTATATGAAGGTGAATATATGTTTCAGATTTTTTTAATGAAATTAGGTGAAAATAATTTGTTATAAATAGGGCAATACGGGCATCCAAATTTTTTTTCGACAAGTGCATTTTCGTTATGAAAAACTACAAACATACAAAAACTTAAATTCTTTTTTTTTAATAGAATATTCTTTAAAATGGGACATGTTTGTACATGCTATATACACCGTTGGAAGCTCCTTGCAAATACCTTTTATATGATACCCATATTTTTATTCCAGAAACTAAAATAAAAAAACTTGTTTAAAGACGGTCCAGTTCGTGGATATCATTGCGTGACCCAATATATTTTGGGAATTATCATAAAACAAACCAAGGTATATTTTGAGGGGGTCCTATTTATTTTTTGCTTTCTTTTTCTGTCCATATAAGGTGAGTCGGTCTGATGTAGAACATGCACACTAGGGTTATGACTTTTTGATTTTTTTTTTGCAAATATCTTACGCAATCTTACTTTTTCGCTGCTGTCAAAATAGTTCCCGCACCAAATGGATGGAAATTTGGTCTATATGGTTTTAGTTTAATTAAAATATTTCTTCGAAGTTTTAAACAAATGAGACACAAACGATGCTTATTGAAAGATGTTTAAAGTAAAAATAACGAGACCTTTGGATACATTTTTTGTTGTTTACAATAATTATACCCTACACCACTATGTGGTCAGGGTATTATAAGTTTGTGCTGATGTTTGTAACACCATAAAATATTGGTCGTAGACCCACCTTATAGTATACCGATCGGTTCAGAATTTTTTTTTATTTCGATTTAACGATGTCCGTCTGTCCGTCCGTCCGTCTGTCTGTCCATGCAATCTTGTGCGCACTCTACAGGTCGCAACTATTAAGATATTTTGATGAAATTTGGTACGCAGACCTATGTTGGCCCAAGGACGAACAAGTTTGATTTTGGTGAACATCGGTCCATGTTTAGACCTAGTGCCCATATAAGGGTCCTACTAAAATTATACTGTTTATACGCTGCAGGTCGCAAATATTAAGATATTTTGATTAAATTTGGTACACAGACCTACATTGGCCCAGTAACGCAGCCTATTGATTTTGGTGAACATTGGTCCATGTTTAGACCTAGTGCCCATATAAGGGTCCTACCAAAATTATACTGTTTATACGCTGCAGGTCGCAAATATTAAGATATTTTGATGAAATTTGGTAAACAGACCTATATTGGCCCAATAACGCAGCCTATTGATTTTGGTGAACATCGGTCCATGTTTAGACCTAGTGCCCATATAAGGGTCCCCCCAAAATTATATTATTTACACGATGCAGGTCGCAAATATTAAGATATTTTGATGAAATTTGGTACATAGACCTATGTTGGCCCAAGGACGAAGCCTATTGATTTTGGTGAACATCGATCCATGTTTAGAACTAGTGCCCATATAAGGGTCCCCCCAAAATTGGCTTGGTTACAAACTGCAGAAATTTGGTGCGCTGACTCACATTATAGAAAATTTTGACACAAGCCCCATTTTAACCCATTCGAATTTCGGATCCAAACAATACACCAGACTGGTGTAGGGTATTGTATAGTCGGCATGCCCGACTTTAACCTTTTTACTCGTTTTTGTAATAATTCGTTAGGTAAATTAAACAAAATCCGCGAACAAAAATTATTTTTAGAAATTGCATTTGGTGCGGAAGGTTTTTTCGCCGAAATAACCCGAAAACACGATTTTTATTATAAATTTAGTATTGCCTATTGGTAAAATTTTTTTTAAAAATGAGTCATAACCCTAATGCACACATATAAATAAACAAGTCGGCAAGCAAATACGAGTACATTATGTAGGTATTCCTGAGTGTGTATTTAAAAGTGATTATGACCTTAACACCGGAAACATGTTATTTACAGTATAACACCACTGCCACCAACAATAAATGTAAATATGTTCGTTTTCTCTTTGTAGTTATTTGTTGTTGTTGTGTTGCATGTAAAACTACATTTATTTTTTTTTTTTTGTTTTCAAGAAATGTGTTTGCCAAAACTAGAAATTCTATTTTGAATTTAAATTATTGATTTCACCACAAGCAAAACTAAAAGAGAAAAAAATTAAGTTGAAATATATTGACCTTAGTATATAATGCGTTTGACTTGTTCTTTGCATTATTGCCTGTGTTAAAAATAGATAAAAATAGATTTAAACCAGCCACTGCTGCCCCTTGCTTTGTACTTAATCCATTGGGGGACATTAAGGAACAATAATAAGTGTATACGCATGGACGTACTTACTGATTCTAAAACATATATCTGAATTTTTATTGAATATTTGCAATATGGGCAATTTCAAAAATTTCTCTTATTTCTCAAGTCTTCTCAACTTACTAAAATGATTGATAGAGTTAGGTAGACTAAACTTCAAAACTACCCCAATAGAAAAAGTCTGTAAAAGATTTAATACTAAAAATTTATTAAAAATGATGCAGCAAAAAAAACTGCTAAATTAGTAGATTTTTCTTGCTATATAAAGGGAGGACCAACCATAATGCACGATGTTAATTGTAGTGGCCGTGTTAAAAATAAAACTGTTAAATACACTGTGGAACAAATTCAGGTTAGCAAAAGTTAGGTCGATTCTGAGAGTGAGGGGTGAAAATAGAGGCTGAAATAAGAAGACCCGTATCGCGGCGGTTGCTTATGTTAGTTCGAATTTTTTATATAGTTTTTTGGCTATAACTCGTCGACTAATTAATATTTTTTAAATCTGTAAAAGCCAAATTATAGCTAGAGACCTGAACAACAATTAAAATTTTCAAAAAATAGATTTTTTTTTTTTTTTTATTCTTGGCTGTTACAGATTTAAAAAATATCAATTAGTCGACGAGTTATAGCCAAAAAACTATATAAAAAATTCGAACTAACATAAGCAAACGCCGCGATACGGGTCTTCTAATTTAGCCTCTATTTTCACCCCTCACTCTCAGAATCGACCTAACTTTTGCTAACCTGAATTTGTTCCACAGTAATATACAGAATTTTAGTTATATTTGAGTTAAATTTTTGTTGATAGAAAATAACAAATTAACCTGCTAAATTCAGCAAAACAAATTTTTTAAATAATTAGTAGCCTAAAAATTACGAAAAAAATTTAAATTTTCGAAGTTTTTTTTAATTTTTTTTAATGCAAATAAAAATCAAGCGTTTTGAAAACAGCAGTTTGCAATTTTTTTAGCAAATATTTCTGCTGATTTTAGCAGAATAGACTGCTATTTGCATTCAACTAAATTTAGCTTAAAATAGCAAAAATTTCGTAGATACAACAGTTTGTGTTTGGTATTTTTATTCTACTAAGATTTAGCAAAATCTTCAGCTGATTTTGCAGTACAATTTGTCATTTTCAATTAACTAAAAGTTAAAATTCTGTAAATTTAACAGTTTTATTTTTGCTGTTCCTATTTTACTAGTATTTAGCAAAATAAAATTTGCTAATTTCAGCAGTTTTTTCTGGAGCGTCATTTTTTACGAACTTTTAATTGCTTTTTTTTGCTATTTTTACAGATTTAGTTCTATGAGTGCACAGCACGCAAAATTTAAGGCAATTTAAAAGAAGAAAAATGAAAAAATTTTCTTGAAATTTACAAGACCTTTTGCATTCGTTTAGTATTTTTAACCATCAGATCCAAATCAACACATAATGGAGTCACTAGACTTGGCGGATAAATTTACTAGATAAATAGCGTACATATCGTTGTTTGGCGAAAATTTGCACAGTGCTATGCAAATGAAACCAAAATTTTGCTATTTTTAAGTTTCCGCATTTTTTTCTATGTGGTGCAAGCGCCGCACACTGGTATATATTTAGAGAAGGTGGCCAAATATCATTTTTTTTTGTAGACGCCTTAGAAACTATGGAGCCAAAAAATTTTTACTATTTCGCAGTGTAATTTTCACTATTTCGTAGTGAACAGGGTGATCCACAATACCCTTTTTCTGTTTTTTTTTTTTTTTTTTGTAAAGTTATAAGTTTTTAGATTTTTCCATTTTTTTTGTTTTCAGATATATTAACTTCGGCTAAATTTGTTTTTAATTGTCCGTTAAATAAACTGTTAGCAGCTATAAATTTTTTTATTCTACATTACTCAGTAATCTTTTTATAATTTTTTAGTTAAAGCCATTTTTCGATAAAAGTACAAATTTTTTTAAGTTATTTCCGAATTTCATAGAACATTAATAAGTAATATAAATAACTAAGTAATAACTAAGTAAGAGAATTATCTGCATGATATTAATGAATTTTTGCATAAAAATAAGGAAGTTGCACTGGAACTCGTCCATTGAAACTTTTCATTGAATTAATGGAATTATTCATAAAATGATGTAAAAAATTTAATTTCATTTATTAAAACTAGATTCATAAAATATATGAAGCCTTTTCATCATATTTATGAAATTTTTCATTTACTTTGTGAAGTAAACTTCATAAGTTTACTGAACAATTGCATTAAAACTCGTCCAGCAAAATTCTCTCTGTGTACTTATACTAAATTAGTCTTTCTACCGAATTTTAAAAAAATCCGTCCATTTATTTTTAAGTTAACGGAATGTCTTTTAAAGGTATCCTAATGGAATCCTGTCATTGAACCAAAGTAAGGAATTTTTGGAATAGCTTAAGCTTCAATCTTACTTTGTGGTCATTATCAACTCTTTTAGTCGATTTAAATATGTTTTTAAGATTTCTGAAAATTTTATCCCAATTTTACGATTTCGAAATTTTTAACCGTGCACGGTATACAAAAAAAATCTTCGCGAAAAATTCAATAAATTTTGTTTTCTATTGAAAAAGCTTAATTTCTTATTATAAAATACTCATCTGGCGCATTTGTGGCCAACATAATATACCCCGCCTGAAGGTGGGCTTGCCGATTAGAGGGTTAAAGACCCAAATTTTTCAATATCTAAATTTATGAAAAATAATCAATACTGGCTAAACTAGGAGACGAAAATAGCTATTGATGAAAAAAAGTTAACCGATCTAAACAAAATTATCAAGATGTTCAGATTAAGGTGCCTATTCCTACGAAAAGTCTGTGACTCTTAGATGTGACTGTATTCCCCATGTGTTTGTTTTTGCAAAGTCACAATAAACTGTATTTATTAAAATTTTTGTTTGAAAAATTCAAAAAAAAAATTAAGACCTGGTATCGACACAACCCTATAAACAATTTCACTGGAATTCAAATTGAAAACAAGTTCAATTCCAGCCCTATTTTCCAGTTTCAAGGCTTGAATACAACTTTAATTACATTTTATTTCAATAGCATACTCCAGCAAAAGGGAAACAAAAATTCAAGTGTCAAATATTTTTGTTAAATATACAAATGCTAGAATTTGAAATGTATTTTACTTCAAGCTAAATTTAAAGCACTTGAATTTTTAAAACCTATGTGCTTATTGGGAATTATAACATTGACAAATAAGTTTTGAATTTTTTGAATTTTGTTGTTGTTTTGTATGAAAAGTTAAGACTCTCAGTCTTAAAAATAGTCTTATGACAGTCACAATGAGTCACAAGTAGGAATAGGCCCGAAAGTCTAGCAAAGCAAATTAGGAAGAAATTGTAAAAATACACTTTGCTAATGAAATAAAAAATTATTTTAAAGCTGTTTGGACAAAATCGGACAGTTCATACATAAGTACAAAATTCTCTTTCCGTTTATCATACTGTCTGTATGTAATGTCTCGGTTTGTGTTATCCAATCATCATTTTATTATTGCAGACAACATATAAATGCCCAGAAAACAATTGTATTGTCGTTAATTCTGTAAACTAATGTAGACCAAACTAGCTAATATTAAAATTTTATAAAGAATTTAAGTAAAATTATGCCCTCGGTTTTTTAGGAAACTACTTATAATCTCCTTCCTTATATAACAATGCAAATTTTCTTCTTCTTTTAGTTGTAATTATTTATTTCTACATAAAATTATTGCTGTGCTATTATTTATAATGAAAATTACCATTCTCATCATCTACGTCACTTGATTTAATGACCAAATGAAACAGACGTTTATAAATACTTTCAAACACACACACACACACACACACACTGAATATGGGCTCAGTTGGAGGTTATTTTCTTTAAAGCAAACAAAAAAGCAAATGTATATTATTCTTCTAGAAAAAAAATAAAAATCTCAAGGTCATTCCGTGTATCAAAACTTCATAAAATAAAACTCCACCACAAATGTACTGTAGTGGAAATGTAGTTAAGTACACTGACTGCACTGTTGGTACTACAACTGCTACTACTACTACTCAATGTACTAGAAATATAAAATAAAACATGAACACGAAATGAAATTAAACAACAAAAAAAATCTATATATATGAACCATCATGTTGCCAAGTGTAAACATTGACGTGCAATTTCGTAATTGTGATTGAATTTTTGATTTTTTATTTTATAATAAAGCAATAGGTTGTGCAATCGGTTAATCATTACTCGATTAATCGATGAATTAGTTCAAATCATTGTTCGAGTAATTTAAAATGGCCGATTTCGATTAACGAGTCACTCGAGTAATTTTGATAAAACTTGATAAAAATAAAAAAAACTTGTCCGTTCATAACTTTTTATTAAATTTGTTTAATTTTTTTTTTTTACTTTTTGTATAATTTAAAGTGATGTGTCCATTACAGTTCGGATTTAGCCCTAGTTTATGTATAACGAAAGCAAAGTAACGAAAATTTGTTTTTGTTTCCCATGTATTTTTGACGAAAGTGGTTGTCAATTACTTTCGTTTAGACTATTTTCGTAATAGATGAACAGGCCCTTAAATTCTATATATTTTTAGTGAGCTCTATATTTTATTAATTTCACTGAAATCAGCCATAACATAATGTTTTGAAATTCGATAAAACCTGCCATGAAATTGGAAAATTCCACAAATTTTTTTACGTTGTTGTTTTAAATTTAATTTTAAAAACTCACGCTTTATTTCATCAGCGCTTGAAAGCAGTAATTCTTTTTAAACCAACCAAAATTTGATTCTCATTACGAATCAGTAAATAACACTGTGAGACAAATGGTAGGGGTCAGTGATTGGGAAGGGTTCAAACTACCGGAGAAAGTTATATCGGTAAAAAAGAAGTTATACGTGTCCCGGCGTTTCGCTGGGTCAGCCCTAGGAATCGAGATATATCGATTTGACCTTTGATGGTCTTTTTTTTGACATAACTCGAGAACCACTAGTCCGATTTTGCTCAAACAATTTTAAAAAAATTAAAAATTACAATTCCTTTAATCTGTTCATATAACGTTTTTCTATATACTCAACAGTTTTGCCGGTAAAAATAAATGTATGAAGAAAAAAATATTTTTTGCCTAAAATATTAAAAAAAAGTAATAAACAAAAGGTTATTGATTTTTATGGTAGCGGTAACAAACATTTATTTTTACCGGCAAAACTGTTGAGTATATAGAAAAACGTTATATGAACAGATTAAAGGAATTGTAATTTTTAATTTTTTTAAAATTGTTTGAGCAAAATCGGACTAGTGGTTCTCGAGTTATGTCAAAAAAAAGACCATCAAAGGTCAAATCGATATATCTCGATTCCTAGGGCTGACCCAGCGAAACGCCGGGACACGTATAACTTGTTTTTGACCGATATAACATTTCCCGTTGGTTTCATCCCATCCCGATTTTGACTGTCGCATAGTGTAATTAATAATTAATTTAAGCCAACAATTTAAAATTGAATTAAGTGAGATACGATTTATTTAATTTATATTAGCCGTTTTTTCTAATCACTTGGATTTAATAAATCCAAAAAGTATTTCTAAAAGTGCTCAACAGATGGCGTTAGATTCTCCCTGTTTTAAAAAGAATTTTCTGTCCGACACTTCTTTCTCCCTAATTTTTAATACCGAATTCGATGATGAAGGATTTTACTTAAACTTTTAATTTTTAATTATATTTTATATAAAACAGCGATAAACAGTCTGCCTTTTCAGTTTTATCACTTCAATTTATATTTTTACACAATTGAAAAATTCCATTGCAATATTTTATATTCACTAATTGGATTTAATTAAATTACTTACTGTAGAGTGAAAAATTGCCATTCCTATTTCAGCTATTTCTCCATATCCAAGATTAAAAATATGCATGTGGTGAGGTGTAGTTTTTTTTCTAAACATATTTCATAAAAAAAAATTTAATAAAAACCTTTTATTTGTTAGTTTTTCAATTTTTTTGTTTCTCTTTTAATTTTTATTCGTATTTTTTTCTGACAATAATTTAATAGGCTGTTTCATATATTTGTGCTTTTATTATAGATTTATTAAATCCAGCTTTTTTTTGGATTTAACAAATCCACTTTTTGTATGAAAAATTCTAAATCCAGGTGATTAAAAAACACGCTAATTAATTCAATTGAATTATTTGTTTTATGATTTGATTCGCGATTCAAGGCAACCATTATTGGTTAAATTAATTTCCTTAAAATGAATCAGTTCAGTTGATTCTATTAAAATAATAAACAAAATTCAAAATAACTCTTTGAGTAAGATATTGATCGAATAAAATAGCAAATAATTTAATCAATAAAATGAGTTTTACGTATCGATTCTCTGAAAACTTAATGAGATTTAAAAATCAAATTAATAATTTTTTTTAGATCTGTATTTTATCGCAATTGAAGATATTCCAGTCAGAAAAACACAAACCGGAAAGCGATAGCGAAGGCACTTCAAGTGGTGGTACAAGTTCTGTTAAAAAAAACGCCGGAAAAGCACTGGAGAAACTAATTTTTCAACATTGGCAAAACGCCGGCAAAACCAATAAAAAGATGGTCTGGAAATAGATTTTTATAAATAAAATTAAAATAAGTTCATATGAATTTTTTTGGTCCTGACGTAATTTAAACCCAGGATGGTAGATTTTCACACGACAGCTCTATCCACTGAGCTAACGACATATATGAATGCTTCACTTGCCAAATCGATTAACTCCATAAAGAAAAATTAATGAGCCTCAATGAGAAAAGAATAAATAATGTTTTTTTTTTTTTAATTCTTGTTAAATTATAAATTTTGTCATTTAGTAGTATTAATATTTATTATTAGAGAAATTTATTTTGAATATTTTACAGTTAGGGGTCAATAAAGTGTTTTGAAATTAAAGTTTTATAAGATTCTCAAAGTGGAGTTAATCGATTTGGCAAGTGAAACATTCATATAATACTTGGTGGTTTAAAGCAGCTGGATAACTGGTTGGGCAAAAATGCTAGCACTGCAAAAAAGTTTATTGAAACAACTTTGCCAACATTGGGAAAACAAAATTGGTCTTAAAGCAGCTTCTCCAAAAACAAAAAAAATCAATCTTATGAAACAACGATTTTTTTAAATTAAAAATATACAGTAAAAAATAAATGTTTGCCTGAAACCGGATTTCAACTCGGAACCTTCTAATTACAAATCTTTTATAACAAAGCGTCACCATTTTTATAAAATCATTGCTCTACCAGTGCATTGATTTTGTGCCGTTGGCAATTACTGGCTGGATAGTACTGAAAACACTTTCTGCCAGCGTTTCAATAGTACCCTAACCCAATTTTTGTCAGTGGTTTTAAACCACTGAAATTTTTACAGAACAAATACTGGCAAAATGCTTTTGCGAACGTTGGCAAAGCTTCCCAAATGAATGTTTTGCCAGTCATTTATTTTTAACACCACGGTTACCCAGTGGTATACCAGTGCTTGCTTGATTTTTTTTACCACTAGCTATTTCTGACTGGGATGGTGTAAGCGATCTAGTTTCCTAAAAAGCAAAACACCTCAACTACATATTATTTTTAAAAGATCATATTAGAAGATCTCCTTATTTTTAAATAAAAACATTTAGCACCTGTTGATTTTAAAAAACTTCCAAATCCATGGATTAGTGGAGAAGGATAAAACTTAAGAAAATCTGAATAACTTTGTAGAAAAATTTCTTTGAATACATTATTTATCAAAAAAAAATTTCATTGAAAAAATTTTATATCCATAACCGTTCATTTTTTTGTTTTATAGTAAACTTTAACTATAAAAAATGTGTAATTTTGAAGAAAACGTAATGAAATAAAAGTGTTGAAATTATTCGAGTTCCTCGATTAACTGAGTAAGTTCAAAACCACGAAATCTAATTACTCGGTTACTCGAACAAGCCAGAGCCGAGTAATTTGAATACCCTAATAAGCACACACTCATATAAAAAATATTTATTTCATTAAAACTTTATATAAAATTTAATTATTATTATAAATGTAGTGGTGATAGCAAAACCACATTTATATTTACACAGTTATTCCTAAACCTGAGCGCACACTCGCAAGGGAACTACACCAAGGGGTACATGCCGATTTCGATGAAACTTATTTTATTATATGTTATAAAGAAGACAAAAATCTAAGGTTGACCTGGTTTTTTTTTTTTTTTTTTTTTTGTTAGGCTTAAAGCTTAAGAAGTGTGGTCAAAAATTACCCCATTCTTTGTTTTTAAGACATTTCTTCCAAAGAAACTGTAGGCAAATGTGGTATCCATGGAAAGCTATATTTAATGTGCAGTTTTTGGTATATTTTTCTTGTTAAAATTTGATTTATTTTTTAATGTTGTTGGAAAATAAACGAACTAATTTTAGGATACATTATATGGGGATATATACCGGTTTGGCGTCCAAATTTACATATATGTATGTAGTAATCCCTATTCTGTGTAAGTGGACACGTATTTTCTCTTTTTTGCTATCATGTCCAATTGGGAAATTATTTAGAATTTTCAGTCATTTTATTTTAAAAAATTAACTATAATTGGTTTTAATACCTCTTTGAAAATTCAGAAGTATAAAAAGTGTGCTGAAATCATATTTTGGAAAAAAAAATTTTTTATTTTATCTAAATCAGAGTGAACCAAACTCTAGGGGTTCCTTGCAAGTTTTACGATCTTTAATGTAAAACCTGGATGAGGCGGACGTAAATGCAGCGCTCTATAATTCATTCAATGAGTTCAATGCGAATAGATCATATCGTATTTTGATTTTTGTCTCTTTCGTATGTATCGAGCAACGAAAATTTAAATCACAATCAACCAGAAAAGTATGTAATGGCTACTGAAAATTTTGCTTTTATTACTGGAAATTGAACTGTTTTGAGGCCAGCGGTATTTTTTGCTAATTTTAGCAACACACGTCTGCTGATCTGTAGTACAATAAAATTAGTAGAAAAAATTAGTAGCCGCTACTAAATTTTAGTAAAATTTATGTCAAATGCAATTTAAAATCGATTTGCTAAAATCAGTTAAAAAACTTACTAAATATCATAATTTTAGTACAATGAAATTAGTATAAATAATTAGTTGCAGCTACTAAATTTCAGTAAATTGCTGTAAACTGTAATTTAAAATAAATCTGCTGAAATTAGCAAAAAATTGTACTAAAAAATAAATAAACTGTAAAATCTAAAAAAAAATTTATGAAAAAAAAACGTTTTTTCTTTCGATTGTAATAGGCGTATAATTACTTCATCGTACTTGAAATTTGGAGTCAAAATTGCAAACGGTTCTCCAGTTATGACCTTTTTATGCATTGGAGATGCACAAAAATTTCCTGGGTGTTATTTCCAAACTAAGAATATATCAATATAAACTAAACACGAATTGTAAAAAATCAAAAAAAATATTTTTAAATTAGTATATTTTTCTGCTAAATTTAGCACTCGGTTTTGAAAAATTAGTAAAATGTTTTGCTGAAATCAGCAGCGAAAATTAGTAAAAAAAATCCGTCATTTGTAATAAGAGAATAGTAAAAATGATTACTAAAAATAAAAATTGTACTAATAATCATTATAAAAAGAGTATAGTGCGATTGGGAACTGTTTACAAACTTTTTTATCTGAGTGCAGTCTTTTAAAATAATCAAAAAAAAAAACCACTTAATTCAACTATTATATTTAAAAAATGTTGACGTTTTTGTGGACAATTTATTGTTTTTTCGTATTGTTTTGCCCTGGTATATAATTATATATGTTCAAATATGATCATATCTAAACTTTTATCACGTTATTTATTTTGTGCAGTCTCCACATAACGCATTTTATCAAAACTACAGGTTATCTAACAAAAATCGAACTTAATGAAAACAATTTTTTTTTAAGTGTTGCCATATTCATGCCACCAAACAGATAGATTCCTGGCTGTTGACATGTTATGTATTTCCTACAAAAAAATATATCAGTGACTAACATCTGAACTTTCCTTTTTGAAACAAAGGAGTATTGTGGGTTGATTAACTATTTTTTTTAAATGTATGCAAAATAAATATAGTAACTGTATGAGTTTTTAATTTTGTTTATGGACATTGCGTGAGTTACATTTAGGTACATCTGTGTCAATGTCATAAACATTTACAAATAACAGTTTTTGTAAAATGTTTTAAATATTACATTTAAAGAAACATTTAGCAGATTTATATCCACAATTTGTTTGACCATGATTACAAAAAGAATATTATTTAATAAGGAAACTATTAATGTAGTGCTTTTTAATAAACTTGCTACAAAAATAATTAACACTGAAAACAGAATAAGAAAAAATTAAAGTCTTGGAAAGATACATACTGTCTGTCCAACACCAAATATAACACAGTACAACAAAATAAGAAAAATTATACCATTTAAGCAAAATCCAGATAGGATCCTTCAATGGTACCTATGTTAATATGAATTGGATATCACAAATTCCAATACACGTCTTTAGACGCCTATCACCTAACTGTCACCTAAATATCTTCACATTACCAACATGCAGTTGAATTACAAGGTTTGCATGGACAGTGAGGAACGGATATTGCAAATTCGTGTCAGAAAGTAATTCTGAGCCGATCGGTATACTATTACTCAGTATTTTTGGTAGTTACCAACCCTAATGTACCACATGATCCAATGAGATTAAAAAAGTCAATTAAAAGATATCAAGTTGTATAAAATTGATTTGTTGACCGTAGGCGTATTATTTACTACAATCAGATCTGTGATTAAAATGCAAAAAAAAAAAATGTTGACCTTACTTGCTTCTACTTGTAGTTGTTATTGTTTTTGATTTTAATAACAGTACGACGATACATACTTAAGTCATAAATAATTCATAACTTTCAGTTCACAATTCATTGCTAAAACTATTCGTGTTCTGTTTGTTGCGGTCACGTGATTTAGCTGGTAAATAGAAAAAACAACAATAAAATGTATATATTATAAACGATGGAACTTCCATTCGATATTAAAAAAAAAAAAACAAAAATGTGAAAAGTGTAAACATAAGAATCAATAAATATACGATAAAGAAATTTTAAGTTAAATGGAAAAAACAACAACGTTTCCAAAAACGAAAACAAAAATGAAGCAAAATAAATTACAGCAAAAAATTAATTGCTGTGATTAATGCTGCCAGCAATAATTTGTGGAACCAGCAAGTAATGTCTTCTGTATATATTCGGATACTCTTGATGTTCTCGACATGATAATTTAAAGTGATTTAGACATATAAAAAAAAAATACTTAAAAAATCCTAAAATTCAACTTTTTTTGTACACCTTTTTTTGTAAAATTGATGACAAGCGAACACTGTTGCCAATTTAATTATTTTCTCGTCTTATCTAGCGGCATTTCGATGCATTTAGGGATATAAAACATGATTTAGCTATAAGCTGAAAATGCGGGATTTTTGGAAAATTTTGGGCGTTATTGTGAAACGTTGGAACGATATAAATTTATTCAAAGTGTTGCCCACCGTTAGCTATGACCTTTTCCCATCTTCCTGGCAACATATGGATTCAGCGCCAAAAAAAACTGCTCATTTTTTGAGGCCAAGAACGAATGAAGCCAATTTCGGATACTCTCTTCAGAAGTGAAGAGTATTCCACGGTCAGGACTATAAGGCGGGTGAGGCAAAACTTCCCAACCACCATTTTCTAAATAGATTTTAACCGGTCTTGCAACATACATATGGCCGTTGTCATGTTGGAATATTACGGCTACATGTCTGGTCGAATATTGCGCGCGTTTTTCGGCCAACGCTCGCTTCAGATGAATCAATTGTGTTCCGTACAGGTCCCCTGTGATCATCTGGCCCGTTTTCAGCAGCTCAAAATAGATGGAACCCTTCTGGTCCCACCAAATACAGATCTGGGCGGTATTTGTCTTTCGTGTCAAAATTAGCACTTCTGAACTGCACGAACCATTTCTCGCACGTTGAAATCGATAGAACATATTCAGGATAAGCTTCAGTGGGCAAGCGATGTGCTTCAGCTGCACTTTGTTTTTCAAATTGAAGAAGTAAAGCAAAACATCCCGTAAATGGTGTTTTTTTGGCACAAACTTCGACTATTCGAAGCAAATAAACCTTGTTGATTACACTATTTCGTTCAATGACTAATTAAGAATAAGTGACAGATGTTTATACTCCAAAATGCCATATAAGTTATTAAAGACACAAACCACGTGTAAAAGAAACGCCATCTGTTGTGAATCCAGAATTTTTAAGTTATACACCCAATATTATAAGCAAAAAGCTAGCATTTTTTTGCAATTATTTACTTGTCACAATTTTTGGATCATTATTATTAAATTAAGTTTTTAAATGTTTCTAGCGATTTTTATTTCGCGATTTTTAGGAAAAAAGCAGGCTACCGCGTCCGTCAGATTTTTAACTAACCATCTTCGAAACGATGTTCCAAATAATACAGTGATGCTAATCATTTTCAAAATTAAAGAGTTCATTTTTGAAGCTTCTGAAGCCCAAAAGCGTTAATGCTTTTCGACGAAAGTAGGTTATACATAACCTGACGAACCATCCCGATTTTGGCGTGATTATCCCACTTTTTTAAGGCTGACCCGCCTTGAATTTTTTTACCGCTTTTAAAACGAAAATCTCACCTTTTATATTTTAGATCTTCTAAATACATTTTTTATAAATTTTTTCATAAAGAACTAAATTCTTTAAAAACGTTGAATGCTGATCTTGTTATTAAGGGGATAATTTTCTAAAACACTTCGGTGAAGTGTTGCGTATTTTCTATAGAAATTGTATTTGTTACAAAAACAACCCAGTCAGAAATCGCCAGTGGTACAAAAAATCAAGCACTGGCATACCACTGGGTAACCACGGTGTTAAAAATAAATGACTGGTAGAACACTCACTTGGGACGCTTTGCCAGCGTTTGCAAAAAGCGTTTTACCAGTATTTGTTTTACAAAAATTTCGGTGGTTTATAAAGAAAAAAACCACTGGCAAAGAATTGGCTTAGAGTGATATGCCAAGGTTTGCAACCAGTGGTTATCCAGTGCTACCTAGCCAATGCTACCAGGCTACAAAAATCAATTCACTGGTAGACCAATGATTTTATAAAAATGCTGACGCTTTGTTAAAAAATGTTTGTAGTCAGGAGGTTCCGAGTTCAAATCTGGTTGCAAGCAAAAAAATTTTTTTGGATTTTTATTAATTTAAAATTTTTTTTTTTTATAAAATCAATTTTTTTGATTGTGGGAAAGCTCCTTCAAGACCAACTTTTTTTTTGCCCACCCAACATTGGCATACTAGTTACAAAAAATTGTTTGCCAGTACTAGCATTTTGGCACAGCCAATAGTTGTCCAGCTATTATCACACTCGTTGGTTCAGTGGGTAGAGCAATCGTCTGCCACTCTGACGTCCTAGGTTCAAATTACGGCAGGACCAAAAAAATACATATGAACTTTTTTTAAATTTTATTTTGGAAAATATATTTCCAGACCACCTATTTATTGGTTTTGCCAGCGTTTTGCCAACGTTTAAAATTTTTGTTCCTCCAGTGCTTTTCCGGTGCTTTTTGAACAGCCGGTCCTTTTGTCTAATGTTGTTATCATTTTGGGAATGGGAAAGCACTTTTTGCCAGTACTTATACCACCTGTTAAAGTGCTTTGCCACCGTCTTCCCGTTTGTATTTTTGTGACTGGGAATGTACATTGAAAGTTCCCTTCACTTCACCCAAGTGTTTTACGAAATTAGGTACTAAATTTCATAAAAATTTTTCTTCTTTTTTTTAAGTCAGAAGGTCTTTTGTTCGATTCATGTCACGAACAATTTTTTGTTTTCTTTTTTTTTATTTTTTCATATTTTTCTATAAAATTAAATTTTTTCACCAAGAAAACAGATTCATTGTGACAATTTAATTGTTTGCCAACCAAATGATTTGCTTGGAACCGCCGATATATGTTCGGTAAACACAAGAGAATTTTCGTTTAAACAATATATTTTAATCGCTTCAGGAAAGCATTTAATTGCGACAACCAATAATACGGTTTCCAACGAAACTAATCGGCAAGGAATTACGTTGTCTAATGAATCAGATTTCTCTGTGTGACAATATAATTCAACAAGCAGTTCAAACAAGAAATAATTAAACTCTGTCTAACTTTGTAGTCATATGTTGTCGAACTAACAAAAGTTTAATAAAATATATTTTATTAATGAAATAATAATAATAATTATAATTACCTTTTTGCAACCAGAAATTTAAGAAATATATATATATTTTTTATTATTTAAACATTAAAGCTTGACGGATTTTCGAAAATACAATATAATGGCGCCAAATGGTCGCTGAAATAACTGATTCAGCAACATTAAAAACAGAACATAAATTTCATACGAAAAAATAAAAAGTCATACACTCAGTTTGGCTACAATTTGGCACCGAAACGAATTAAAACGGCGCAGGAAGATAGAAAGGAAAATAAAACTAAAACGTTATAGAACATATAGTATGCGTATATGGCAGCACACAGGACTAAAAGAAGCCAATATATAAGTTCAGTGACTTTTAATCGTATGTAATCGAATTTATGTAAATCTAAAATCGCACACTTTTTAGTTGCATGATATATTCGAGACCCTTTAAATTCATTAACAATAAATCAAAATTTATACGTTATAAACAATTTATATTAATTATCAATATTGTTGTTGCTTGTGGTGTTAAATTTATTTATACATATACACTTAAACATGACATCAACCTTCATAACAACAACCCCAAAGTCAATTCAATTATTTGATCAATATTAGCTTGTACTAGTAGATTTTAGACTCTATGTATTTATATCTTTTTTGCAATGACATTTTTTTCACCACAACTACCACCTGCGATGTGCCTTTTATATATGGGAAAAATAGATAGTAGTACAATAATTTTTTTAACCTTTTTGAATATTTAATTAAATTTTGTTCTAAATAAATATTAAATTTAGAAGGTTAAATATGATTTATCTATAAGTATAATGTATATGGACAGAAGATTGCAAACAAATACAAACAATAATTCATTACTAAATTTCAAATGCATACTAATATACTATACATTAGGGTTCATCATAAAAATTTGATTTTCGGATATCATCACTTTTTTTTTAATTTTTGCATAGAAAAAAAGAATGGCGTATTTTTTTATTTTTTATTTCAACTCCTTCCACTGGCGCAAGTCGACAAAAAACGCTGATTTTAAGACCCTTTTCCTCTAGCTCAAAAACAGCTGCATTTATAGGAAATCTGACTTTACCATTCGATTTTACAACAAAATTTAATATGAAAAACATTTTTCTTTTGCATTTTCAAAATACACCAGATAGCCATTAGAGTGGTTCAAAAATCCACTTTTTTCAAAAACTTATAAAAAAAAAAAGTTACTTTTTTATTACAAACAATGAAAATGTATTTCCGGCTGAGTAGATGGGTACAAAAATTATTAGCTAATCAAATTTGGATATTTTTTTTAATTCAATGAAAGAGTATGTGAGCTAATTAAAATGCAGCTTTCAATACTCACTGCCGCATTATAAATTTATTTTTCAGAAAAGACAAAATAATTTGTAAGTTTTGTAATGTTTATTACAAAGATTTTTTTTATTAAACGTAACTGATTACTAAATAACTTTTTATTGGGTTGCGGTATATCAACAATTTTTGTACCAATGTTGTCAGCAGGTAATACATTTTCATTGTGTGTAATAAAAAAAGCAACTTTTTTGAAATTTTTGAAAAAAGTGGATTTTTGGACCACTCTAATGACTATCTGCTGTATTCAGAAAACGCAAAAATTAATTATATTAATTTTTGCTGTAGAATCGAATGGTAAAGTCAGATTTTCCGGAAATGCAGCCGTTTTTGCTCCGCAGAAAATGGGTCTCAAAATCAGCGTTTTCGGCCGACTTGCGCCAGTGGAAGGAGTTGAAATATAAAAATAACAAAAACGCCATACTTTTTTTTTTTTTGATGCAAAAACTAAAAAGAAAATGATGATATCCTAAAATCAAAGAAATTTTATATATTCCTGATGAGTACATAGATATTTGTTCGTTCGTCTGTAAATGCTATAAACGCACTTACCCATACAAATAAACGTTATGTGTGTGTGTATCACTAAAGTATTTTTACCGAACATTAAGTGCTTAATCATTTATTGAAAACTATTTGTCTTATGTCGAACTAAATATGTATGAGATTGTGTGCGCATAAGAGTTTGTGTGTGTGTGTGTATTATATTTGTTCACATACATAAAGTGGTACTAATTCACTGCGAATTATTTTCAATAAATCTTAAAATTTGGCAAATAAAAAAAAAGAAAGAAAACTCCTTGTTGTATTTTAAAACGAAAATTTTCTTGTCGATTTTGTTTAACTAAAACAGGAATTATATATTTTTATCTTACAAGACTCTTTGGTACAGCGTATACTGGAGTTTGTGTTGACGTTTCTAACTACCAAAAATAGTGAACGTAGACCCGCTTTATAGTATACCTAAGTGGGTATAAGACTAGTCACAATCCATATCGGATCGAAAATCCAACAGGACCTCGGACAGAACATTATGCTGTTGTTACACAAATGAGCAAAATGTAAGGAAAAGTAAACTGTTAGACACCTATGTGAAAATCGAAATATATATGAACACACATGATCATACATTGACTTGTATATGATCAGGCATGGGCATACATTGTCATATACGTACATGTATAGTTTAATGTATGACCATACATGATCTCATATATTTCCATATATCTTTGGATCCGAAATTTGAGGGTATATGACCGTACATGTTCATATATGACCATATATGCTCACATATGATTCATGTATGCTCATATATGATCATATATGGCCATATACCTCCATATACCCTCAAATTTCGGATCCAAAGGTATATCAAAATATATGTGATCATGTATGGTCATACATTGAACTATGCATGTACGTATATGACTATGTATGCCCATGTATGATCACATACGAGCCAATGTATGAACATGTATGTTCATATATATTTCGATTTTCACATGGGCAATGAAAATTAAAAAATAAATTCAAATTAAAAAAAGAAAATAAATAAATGTTGTTCTTTCGATTTAAGATCACATATCGCACTTGATCAAAAAGAGGGTATTAACTCAAAATTTTAAAATTTTCAGTAGAGGTGAAGTACTGTTTGTCGTTACATTTCAAGAGAATTTGAAAAGTCCACTTGAAAATATAACCAGTCAGAAAAATACATACGGGAAAGCGGTGGCAAAGCACTTTAACAGGATGTCTGTGAAGATAAATGTAAATTTAACTAGCAAAGACACAAACCGATTTCGTTAACAGAGCTATGTTATGAGTCAACAGAGCTCTGTTAACTACTTAACAGTAACATGTTAAAATTTTTGGAATGAAGGGTTATGAATTTCAAGCATTATGGGCGATAGGGGCGTGGTCCGACTGACGGAATGAACACAATCTGTGAAGCAGGGTGTATATAACTTTCATCATTTTTCTTTTTTGAAAACGCACGTACGGAATACGTGTAAATAAGGTTTTAAATTCAGTAATTTTAGGCCAAACTGCGGGAAATGTTTGGAGCCACAACGGACAACTGGGAACAGGTTCCTCAATGGTGTATATACTGAAGGTAATACAAGTGATGTATGTTTCAGCCTTGCTATTGAAATCTTCCCCGTCAATTTAGAAAGTTCTAAAAAATTATGCTAAAATTTTCATATTCTATGTTAAATATTTGGATGAAACTGGTGGCCAGTATGGAAAATTGGACAGAGGTTCCTGGATGAAAATCATTTTACAGACTATATTATGGCTGAACTTTCCAATTCTAGTCCTGAAATTTTCCAGGTCAATTTAAAATTGGGAGCAATCTAACATTAAAATAATGTCCTTTTAAGTGAAATTTCATGGGTGAACCTGGTGGTCACTATGGAAAATTGGACAGAGGTTCCTGGACGAAAACAATATCGTAGGCTATTTAAGAGGTCTAGTTTCCAGCCAATGTTTTGGAATTGTGCTGCTCAATTTAGAAACTTGTTAAAAAGGACCCTAAAATTTTTAGAACCTATGTTAAGTATTTGGATGAAACTGGTGGCCAGTATGGAAAATTGGACAGAGGTTCCTGGATGAAAATCATTTTACAGACTATATTATGGCTGAACTTTCCAATTCTAGTCCTAAAATTTTCCAGGTCAATTTAGAATTGGGAGCAATCTAACATTAAAATAATGTCCTTTTAAGTGAAATTTCATGGGTGAACCTGGTGGTCACTATGAAAAATTGGACAGAGGTTCCTGGACGAAAACAATATCGTAGGCTATTTAAGAGGTCTAGTTTCCAGCCAATGTTTTGGAATTGTGCTGCTCAATTTAGAAACTTGTTAAAAAGGACCCTAAAATTTTTAGAACCTATGTTAAGTATTTGGATGAAACTGGTGGCCAGTATGGAAAATTGGACAGAGGTTCCTGGGTGAAAATCATTTTACAGACTATATTATGGCTGAACTTTCCAATTCTAGTCCTGAAATTTTCCAGGTCAATTTAGAATTGGGAGCAATCTAACCTTAAAATAATGTCCTTTTAAGTGAAATTTCATTGGTGAACATGGTGGTCACTATGGAAAATCGGACAGAGGTTCCTAGACGAAAATTGTGTCATAGCTAGCATAAAGGATATATACTCCGGTCGTGGTGGTAAAATCTTCATGGTCAACTTGGAAATGCATCAATTTACACCTTTAAAAAGTTTAAACTTATGTTAAGGAATATAATTAAAATGGCCAACCAAAACTGTTAACTGAGTTATGTTAAGCATTTAACAGCGCAATATAAATAAAAATAATGCCAACCAATACTGTTAACTCAGTTATTCTAAGTAGTGGGAAATATCTGAAGCTATATCGGGCAACTGGAAACAGGTTCCTCAATGATGTATATACTGATGGTAATATAAGTGATGTACGTTCCAGCCTTGCTATTGAAATCTTCCCCGTCAATTTAGAAAGTTCTAAAAAATTACGCTAAAATTTTCATATTCTATGTTAAATATTTGGATGAAACTGGTGGCCAGTATGGAAAATTGGACAGAGGTTCCTGGATGAAAATCATTTTACAGACTATATTATGGCTGAACTTTCAAATTCTAGTCCCGAAATTTTCCAGGTCAATTTAGAATTGGGAGCAATCTAACATTAAAATAATGTCCTTTTAAGTGAAAATTCATTGGTGAACATGGGGGTCACTATGGAAAATTGGACAGAGGTTCCTGGATGAAAATCATTTTACAGACTATATTATGGCTGAACTTTCAAATTCTAGTCCTGAAATTTTCCAGGTCAATTTAGAATTGGGAGCAATCTAACATTAAAATAATGTCCTTTTAAGTGAAAATTCATTGGTGAACATGGGGGTCACTATGGAAAATTGGACAGAGGTTCCTGGACGAAAATCATTTTACAGACTATATTATGGCTGAACTTTCCAATTCTAGTCCTGAAATTTTCCAGGTCAATTTAGAATTGGGAGCAATCTAACATTAAAATAATGTCCTTTTATGTGAAATTTCATTGGTGAACATGGTGGTCATTATGGAAAATTGGACAGAGGTTCCTGGATGAAAATCATTTTACATACTATATTATGGCTGAACTTTCAAATTCTAGTCCTGAAATTTTCCAGGTCAATTTAGAATTGGGAGCAATCTAACATTAAAATAATGTCCTTTTAAGTGAAATTTCATGGGTGAACATGGTGGTCACTATGGCAAATCGGACAGAGGTTCCTAGACGAAAATTGTGTCGTAGCTAGCATAAATGATATATACTCCGGTCGTGGTGGTAAAATCTTCATGGTCAACTTGGAAATGCATCAATTTACACCTTTAAAAAGTTTAAACTTATGTTAAGGAATACAATTAAAATGGCCAACCAAAACTGTTAACTGAGCTATGTTAAGCATTTAACAGCGCAATATAAATAAAAATAATGCCAACCAATACTGTTAACTCAGTTATGCTAAGTAGTGGGAAATATCTGAAGCTACATCGGGCAACTGGAAACAGGTTCCTCAATGATGTATATACTGATGGTAATATA
Source organism: Leucophora obtusa (assembly GCA_949987735.1). Classification (NCBI taxonomy): domain Eukaryota; kingdom Metazoa; phylum Arthropoda; class Insecta; order Diptera; family Anthomyiidae; genus Leucophora; species Leucophora obtusa. Next base: position 223,532,922 of record OX465297.1, read on the forward strand.
AGTGATGTACGTTCCAGCCTTGCTATTGAAATCTTCCCCGTCAATTTAGAAAGTTCTAAAAAATTACGCTAAAATTTTCATATTCTATGTTAAATATTTGGATGAAACTGGTGGCCAGTATGGAAAATTGGACAGAGGTTCCTGGATGAAAATCATTTTACAGACTATATTATGGCTGAACTTTCAAATTCTAGTCCCGAAATTTTCCAGGTCAATTTAGAATTGGGAGCAATCTAACATTAAAATAATGTCCTTTTAAGTGAAATTTCATGGGTGAACCTGGTGGTCACTATGGAAAATTGGACAGAGGTTCCTGGACGAAAACAATATCGTAGGCTATTTAAGAGGTCTAGTTTCCAGCCAATGTTTTGGAATTGTGCTGCTCAATTTAGAAACTTGTTAAAAAGGACCCTAAAATTTTTAGAACCTATGTTAAGTATTTGGATGAAACTGGTGGCCAGTATGGAAAATTGGACAGAGGTTCCTGGATGAAAATCATTTTACAGACTATATTATGGCTGAACTTTCCAATTCTAGTCCTGAAATTTTCCAGGTCAATTTAGAATTGGGAGCAATCTAACATTAAAATAATGTCCTTTTAAGTGAAAATTCATTGGTGAACATGGGGGTCACTATGGAAAATTGGACAGAGGTTCCTGGATGAAAATCATTTTACAGACTATATTATGGCTGAACTTTCAAATTCTAGTCCTGAAATTTTCCAGGTCAATTTAGAATTGGGAGCAATCTAACATTAAAATAATGTCCTTTTAAGTGAAAATTCATTGGTGAACATGGGGGTCATTATGGAAAATTGGACAGAGGTTCCTGGACGAAAATCATTTTACAGACTATATTATGGCTGAACTTTCCAATTCTAGTCCTGAAATTTTCCAGGTCAATTTAGAATTGGGAGCAATCTAACATTAAAATAATGTCCTTTTATGTGAAATTTCATTGGTGAACATGGTGGTCATTATGGAAAATTGGACAGAGGTTCCTGGATGAAAATCATTTTACGTACTATATTATGGCTGAACTTTCAAATTCTAGTCCTGAAATTTTCCAGGTCAATTTAGAATTGGGAGCAATCTAACATTAAAATAATGTCCTTTTAAGTGAAATTTCATGGGTGAACATGGTGGTCACTATGGAAAATCGGACAGAGGTTCCTAGACGAAAATTGTGTCGTAGCTAGCATAAATGATATATACTCCGGTCGTGGTGGTAAAATCTTCATGGTCAACTTGGAAATGCATCAATTTACACCTTTAAAAAGTTTAAACTTATGTTAAGGAATACAATTAAAATGGCCAACCAAAACTGTTAACTGAGCTATGTTAAGCATTTAACAGCGCAATATAAATAAAAATAATGCCAACCAATACTGTTAACTCAGTTATGCTAAGTAGTGGGAAATATCTGAAGCTACATCGGGCAACTGGAAACAGGTTCCTCAATGATGTATATACTGATGGTAATATAAGTGATGTACGTTCCAGCCTTGCTATTGAAATCTTCCCCGTCAATTTAGAAAGTTCTAAAAAATTACGCTAAAATTTTCATATTCTATGTTAAATATTTGGATGAAACTGGTGGCCAGTATGGAAAATTGGACAGAGGTTCCTGGATGAAAATCATTTTACAGACTATATTATGGCTGAACTTTCAAATTCTAGTCCTGAAATTTTCCAGGTCAATTTAGAATTGGGAGCAATCTAACATTAAAATAATGTCCTTTTAAGTGAAATTTCATGGGTGAACCTGGTGGTCACTATGGAAAATTGGACAGAGGTTCCTGGACGAAAACAATATCGTAGGATATTTAAGAGGTCTAGTTTCCAGCCAATGTTTTGGAATTGTGCTGCTCAATTTAGAAACTTGTTAAAAAGGACCCTAAAATTTTTAGAACCTATGTTAAGTATTTGGATGAAACTGGTGGCCAGTATGGAAAATTGGACAGAGGTTCCTGGATGAAAATCATTTTACAGACTATATTATGGCTGAACTTTCCAATTCTAGTCCTGAAATTTTCCAGGTCAATTTAGAATTGGGAGCAATCTAACATTAAAATAATGTCCTTTTAAGTGAAATTTCATGGGTGAACCTGGTGGTCACTATGAAAAATTGGACAGAGGTTCCTGGACGAAAACAATATCGTAGGCTATTTAAGAGGTCTAGTTTCCAGCCAATGTTTTGGAATTGTGCTGCTCAATTTAGAAACTTGTTAAAAAGGACCCTAAAATTTTTAGAACCTATGTTAAGTATTTGGATGAAACTGGTGGCCAGTATGGAAAATTGGCCAGAGGTTCCTGGGTGAAAATCATTTTACAGACTATATTATGGCTGAACTTTCCAATTCTAGTCCTGAAATTTTCCAGGTCAATTTAGAATTGGGAGCAATCTAACCTTAAAATAATGTCCTTTTAAGTGAAATTTCATTGGTGAACATGGTGGTCACTATGGAAAATCGGACAGAGGTTCCTAGACGAAAATTGTGTCATAGCTAGCATAAAGGATATATACTCCGGTCGTGGTGGTAAAATCTTCATGGTCAACTTGGAAATGCATCAATTTACAACTTTAAAAAGTTTAAATTTATGTTAAGCAATATAATTAAAATGGCCATCCAAAACTGTTAACTGAGCTATGTTAAGCATTTAACAGCGCAATATAAATAAAAATAATGCCAACCAATACTGTTAACTCAGTTATGCTAAGTAGTGGGAAATATCTGAAGCTACATCGGGCAACTGGAAACAGGTTCCTCAATGATGTATATACTGATGGTAATATACTGATGGTAATGTACGTTCCAGCCTTGCTATTGAAATCTTCCCCGTCAATTTAGAAAGTTCTAAAAAATTACGCTAAAATTTTCATATTCTATGTTAAATATTTGGATGAAACTGGTGGCCAGTATGGAAAATTGGACAGAGGTTCCTGGATGAAAATCATTTTACAGACTATATTATGGCTGAACTTTCAAATTCTAGTCCCGAAATTTTCCAGGTCAATTTAGAATTGGGAGCAATATAACATTAAAATAATGCCCTTTTAAGTGAAATTTCATTGGTGAATATGGTGGTCACTATGGAAAATTGGACAGAGGTTCCTGGATGAAAATCATTTTACAGACTATATTATGGCTGAACTTTCAAATTCTAGTCCCGAAATTTTCCAGGTCAATTTAGAATTGGGAGCAATCTAACATTAAAATAATGCCCTTTTAAGTGAAATTTCATTGGTGAACATGGTGGTCACTATGGAAAATTGGACAGAGGTTCCTGGATAAAAATCATTTTACAGACTATATTATGGCTGAGCTTTCAAATTCTAGTCCCGAAATTTTCCAGGTCAATTTAGAATTGGGAGCAATCTAACATTAAAATAATGCCCTTTTAAGTGAAATTTCATGGGTGAACATGGTGGTCACTATGGAAAATTGGACGGAGGTTCCTGGACGAAAATTATTTTACAGACTATATTATGGCTGAACTTTCCAATTCTAGTCCTGAAATTTTCCAGGTCAATTTAGAATTGGGAGCAATCTAACATTAAAATAATGTCCTTTTAAGTGAAATTTCATGGGTGAACATGGTGGTCACTATGGAAAATTGGACAGAGGTTCCTGGACGAAAATCATGTCATAGATAATCAAAAATGTACATTTTCCAGCCACTGTGGTATAATATTTCTGGTCAATTTAGAAATATTATTAATTTAACTTTAAACACATTATGTTAAGTTATAGAAATTAACATGTGGCCAACCAATGTTAACAAAGCTGTTTAACAGAGCAGTCATGAGAATAACATCATAGTATTGGCGCGCAAAAATATATTTATTGGCGGCAAGTACTCAGCGTTGTAATTTCAATATAGAGGTGCCCACCAGAAAAGAACAAATTTCATAGAAAAAAATACACATTTCAACATCAATATTGCAGTTCCAAATTAGTAAATTAGTAATATTTTTGTATTTTAAATTAATATACATATGTATTTTGCTATAATGACACAGATATTACCTTCAAAATGCCTCTCTAAATTATATGACAAATACAATTTAAAATACTGTTAAATAAATCTCAATTATATACAAATCTACTTTTAATTTTCAATTTCCCAGTTTAGAAAAACATTACTAGATATTTGGTTATGTAACTGCTTAACTGGTATTGGTAACTAGTTAATTTTCTTATTACATTTCTTATTACTTTTGTATGGGGATGTCGCGAAAAATAATGAGTTATGCTTACACACCAGCATACGAAAAATCAAAAATATGTCGTTACTTATATATTTACCAGTATTGACAAAAATAATATACACCATTTTCAATTGTATTTCGGGAATTATCATTTTATTTCAGAAGTTATCAATTGTTTTTCAGATTTATCAATTGTATTTCAGAAATAATTAATTAATTTTCAGTTTTATCAATTGCATTTCAGAAGTTATTATTAGAAATTATCAATTGTATTTCAGAAACCGTCAATTGTATTTCAGAAATTATCAATTGTATTTCAGAAATTATCAAATGTGTTTCAGAAATTATTCTTTATTAACTAGGAAATACATTTGATAATTTCTGAGATACCATTAATAGTTTCTGAAATACAATTAACAGTTTCTGAAATATAAATAATATTTGCCGAAATACAATTAACAGTTTCTGAAATATAAATAATATTTGCCGAAATACAATTAACAATTTCTAAAATACTTTTGATAATTTCTGAAATACAATTGAAAACTTCTGAAATTTAGTGAAAATGGTGTAGATATTCAAAAAATAGATTTTCAAAAAATTTGTTTTATCAAAGAGTATACATAATAAAGAGATTGGGGGACTCTCTATCACTGAGAAAGCATTTGTTCTATTATGTGCCTTGGAACAGGAACATACTCAAACCAATATCACCCAGCAAACATGGCAATACGAAGAAGGTTCTCCGAACATATCACCAGGAAGAAAACATTTATTGCCGGTAATATCAATTTCGTATTCTGGAAGTTTCCTCCGTCGGAAACAACTGTTACACTAAAACAATACTTCCAGGCAATATGAAAGCAATAACTCATATGGAAGATAAAAGGGATATCGCTAAATAAACTCCCGGTACAATAAAAAAACGATTCAGTTTTTTAATTATTAAATTTAAGCCTGAAAAACAATATCTGCATACATAATCTTTTGACCAACTTATAAATTATCTTGATTTCATCTTAGCCGATTTTTCCCGCGCAATTTATCTTTACTTTTCACGAGTTTATTTCCTATTTTTTCACATTGATAAAAGATTTCAAACAAATTTGCTTTATATTCCAAATGATACAAAGGTGATATTGCCGCAATATTGTCATAAAAAGTTATGACAAAAGATAAAATTTTTGAATTATTTTTTTACAAATATCGTCGAATTATCTTCCAAGTGATAAAAGGAAGACAATTTCAAAGTAAATACTACTTGGTTTTTTTCATTCAAATGACAAATAGAAGATATCGCTTTAATATCTTCTTGGAAGGTATCATTTAAATGTTTGCAGGGTCATTATGTGCGCTCTTTGTATGACTCAAAACATCGATTGTAACCAGGGATGGAAAATAATAATTTAGTTATAAAAATCAAGAATGGAACTATACTATGGAATTATACTATTCCAACAGTATTATAGCCCTAGATTATGAATTTTAAAAAACCATACGTAAAAAATTGCAAAACAATATCGGAATGCGAAAAAAGGATTTGGGGTTCAAAAAATTAATTAAAAGATTTACATTCTGCAAACGATGCCAAAATTTTATTTTTTTGCAACTAACCACCAAACTTTGTTTTATGAAATGGGCATTATACTCCGTAGATTATAAATTTAAAAACCGCACTTAAAAAATTGCAAAATAATAGAGGAACGCGAAAAGAGACTTTGTGGTAGAAAAAAATAAATAATAAAACTAAATCAGCGATTAACAATCTGCAAATGAATACAATGACGCAAAAATTTTCCTTTTTGCATATATTTTTTTAGCGAATTTTTTTTTTTTTTTGCAAACTAAGCACCAAACTTTTGTGTATAAGATTTGTTACTATAGACCCTAGATTATAAATTTAAAAAAACCACACTTACAAAAATTACAAAATAATCGCGTAAAGCGAAAAAAGGCTTTATGGTTCAAAAAATTAATTAAAAAACTTAATCAGCGATTTACATTCTGCAAACAAATATATTGATGAAAAAATTTTTCCTTTTTGCAAATTTTATTTTTCGCGATTTTTTTTTGCAACTAGCCACCAAACTTTGTTGTATAAAACGTGTATTATAGTCCCTAGATTATAAATTAAAAAGAAACGTACTTAAAAAATTGCAAAATAAAAGCGGAACGCGAAGAAAGACTTTGTGGTACAAAAAATTAATTAGGAAACGTAATCAGCGATTTAGATTCTGCAAACAAATATATTGATGCAAAAATTTTCTTTTTTGCCAATTTTATATTTAATCCCTAGGTTATATATTTAAAAACAAACCGCACTTAAAAAGTTGCAAAATAACGGCCGAATTCGAAAAAGGCTTTATGGTACAGAAAATGAATTAAAAGAGGTAATCAGCGATCGACATTCTGCAAATGAATATATTGTTGCAAAAATTTCGCTTTTTGCAAATGTTTTTTTTCGCAATTTGTGCTAATATTTGCTAATATCTAAATATTTAATTTTAATTTTTTTTAACGAGCCAAAGAGGAAGCTATTTTTTAGTTACTTACATTTTTAAATATGTAAGAGCGATCTAACATTTTTTTGTATAAGAGCCCGATTAAGTGAGTCTTTTACATCCCTGATTAACCAGTCGGAGTTCGTTCCTGTTCCAAGCCGCATAATATTTTTTCAAATAAAAAATATTGAGAGAGTTGCAAGGCCATTGGTTTTATACCAAAAAATATTTCTTTGTTATAGAATTTTGTTTTAATAAAGTATGCTCGTGACGGGATAGCTCTACCATCTCAGCTATCTAGACATGTTATATTTGATATATAAAAAAATAATTGACATGCTGCACACAACTATGCTTATGCGACAAACTAACAAAAATCGAAAATATTTACTATATCCTTACCAGTGTTAAAAAAATATTCTGCCTAAATATAGATTTTCCAAAAAATTTAAAGAAAAATCTAGAAAATTATATTTGAAATAATGATAGAGATAAGTCATTATTGGTAACGCATTATTTTTTATTTTGAAATAATGGAAAAAAATAACTAGTTGTTACCCAGTGTGGAAATGGTAATGACATCCCGAGTAAAAAAGTTTTGATATAACCATATATTATTTTATGTAATTGCATATAGTAACTTATAGTTACATATGGCCACATATGCTTTTAAATTCAAGAAGATATACTTTTATATAGTCATATGTTAGATATTTTTTCCTCAAAGGTTTTAATATGGAGACATATGTGATTTTATATTATTACATACAGGCCTACATATAATTGCATGTGCTATATATAAGTACATAAAGTAACATATTACAGATATAATTACATATACGTTTATATATAATTTAATATGACACTATACATAATAATATAAAAATATATGTGGAGCCATATAAGAAATATTTCATAATTTGTGTTAGATATGATTATATATATTTTAGATATGATTATAACTTAATATGGTTCCAATCTACAATATTTCATGATTTCTTTAATATATAACAATATAACGTTCTTTATAAAATCATCTATAATTATATATCATCCCACATAAGCAATTATTTCAAAGTGATTTTATATAAAATTATGTAAGGTCCATATAAACCCGTATTATATTATATGTGGTTCTATTTAAACAATGATTTTGAACTAGTTTTAGATTTAGTAATTACTAGGGATTGACGCGTTACTAGAAATGTTCGTGAGTCACGTTATTCACACATGATCGTGAGTAATAATTACTATACTCAAGTGCATGAGTCTGAGAATATATAATTCCTACTTGATTCGTGCGTGAGCGTGAATAAGAATATATAACCCGTGCATGAGTCGTGTGTGAGTTTATTTTTTGCATCATATATTTTTAGTAATTTTTACTATTTTGTAATATTTTACTATTTTTTTTACTATTTTTCTTATATCTTGGTTGTATAACAAAATCCTATTAACTTTAAAATTTCAGTCTTGTTAACTTTATTTTAAAATTACTAAAAATAAAAAAATTTTGTTCATGTTTAATGCATTGTCATTGTAAATCTGGATAAAAGTAATGGAAGATTTATCGAAATTATAGGATCTCCAGCAGACCTTTGGGTTAATCATTATATTTGGAAATTACACATCAATTACACAATTACATGTAATTGTAATTGAAAAAAATTCAATTACAATTACATATTATTTGTAATTGTAATTAAAAAAAAAACAATTACAAGTAATTTGTAATTGAAAATGTTCAATTATACATTATATATAATTGTAATTGAAAAAATGTCAATTACAATTACATTTTTTCGTAAAAGAAATAATGACAAAAAGCTCAAAAATTTTAACAAAAAACACTTTAATTCTAAACGTAATTGAAATTTGTAATTGAAATCACTTTCAATTACAATTACTTGTAATTGAAAATTTTCAATTACAGTTACATGAAATGTAATTGAGTTTTTTTTAATTTCAATTACATTTATTTGCAATTGTAATTGAAATCCCCTAGGTCTGATCTCCAGATATTGCATATCTTTTTTATTAAAAAAAATAATTTTTGTATATTGTTAGATGTGGTCATATATAATATGATCTAAAGTATAAGGTAAATTTTTAGATATAATTGTATCAAACTATGTCCACTTTTATAACATTTTATATAATTTTATATAAAAAGATATAATTTGATGTAATTGGATGAGGACAAAATTCGGATACAATTGTATCAAATTGCATAAAATTGTATCAAATTGTACCAAATTGTATACAATTGTACACAATTCGATACAATAAGATGTTCTCATTTTTCGGATATAATTATATCTAATTACATAAAAGATTATATATAATTAAATATAACTTCATATGGCTACATATCATTTTTTTTTACATGGGATATCATTATTTTTTGGACTACCAGTAATGACACCCACTTACCTTCTGCATTATTTTAAAACATATAATAATGAGTTACTGATAATGACTTATTTTTATCATTATTTCAAATAGAAAATAATTTGCTAGATTTGTTTGAAAATTTTCTGAAATCTATTTTTAGACTCAATATTTTTTAATCACTGGTAAGGATATATGTAACCACATATTTTTTGATTTTTTGTATGTTGGCGAGTAAGCTTACTTGTGTGCAGCAGGTCAATTGTGTTTTTATCTATTAAATATTACATGTCGATTTGTAGACCCAAGTTCGATTGCCGCACCACCAAATTTTATTTAAAAAAAATACAATAAAAAATATTTTTTTTTATATAATTAATTTTTTTGAAAATCTATTTTTAGACTCATTATTTTTGTCAGTACTGGTAAGCACACAGGTAGCGTTATATTTTTTGATTTTTCGTATGCTGGTGTGTAACCATAACTCATTATTTTTCGCGACATCGTCATATAAAGGTAATAAGAAATGTAATAACAAAAGTAACTAGTTACCATTACAAAGTATGTAGTTACATAACCACATATGTGGTAATGATTTTCTACACTGGGTATTTTCGTCAAAAATATATGGGCAACAAAAACAAATTTTCGTTACTTTGCTTTCGTTTACACCATTTTCGTATTACATAAACAGGGGCTTACATAGAAAAAAAATTCAAAGTAATTTGAAGAAAGCATCTGATGCATTATTTCAAAAATAAATAAAATTTAAAAATACAACTGAAATAAAGCAATAGCAATTTAAATTTAAATGAAATTGTTTGAAGTAAAAAAAAAGTCGAAATACTTATGTATATTAATTTAAAATACGAAAATATTACTAATTTACTAATTTGGAACTGCAATATTGATGTTGAAATGTATATTTTTGTATGAAATTTGTTCTTTTCTAGTGGGCACCCCTATATTGAAATTACAACGCTGAGTACTTGCCGCCAATAAATATATTTTTGCGCGCCAATACTATGATGTTATTCTCATTACTGCTCTGTTAAACAGCTTTGTTAACATTGGTTGGCCACATGTTAAATTATATAACTTAACATAATGCGTTTAAAGTTAAATCAGGGGGTTTCCAACAGCTGCTTTTAAAAATGCTTTATGAGCCAAAAAATTTCACGCAAGAAAGAGAGGAACAACAGAAGGAATATGAAGAAAATTAAAAGCGGATGAGATAAAATGAAGTAATTCGGGAAAACAAAAAAAAAAACAATAAAATCGTTTTTACAACAAAAAAAAAAAACAAAAGTTAAAAGCAAAAAATTTATTTAAATTAATTAATTATTATTTATGTCCTTATTAAAGTTGTTTTTGTTACCGTTTTATTCAGTAATCGTAAAATATTAATTTTTTCACTTTTCTTTTTCTCATTCTTCACTGAAATTAACAGACCCGAGTATCCATACAAATAATTGTGCACGAGTTAACATAATTTCTTGGGAAGAAAACTCTTTCCTTTAAATCATCTTTGGTTAAATTAATAATATTTCCAAATTGACCAATTCTCCACTGTAACTACCATCCGAAAATGTTACCTAATTAGTTGTCACTTGTAAGAATTTTCATAATAAAATTTTTCAATTTCAACATCAAATTGTTGGAATTTCTAAAATGACCAGGAGACTGGAAATAGCATCTTTGGAAAGTATATATCCTAAAGCACCAATGATCAAACTTTCTTCCAGGAACCTTTTTCCAAACTTTAGTTGTGACCACATTAGTTTTAACTTAAAAATTCTGTATGAATTTTCATAATAAAATTGTAAAATTTAAACATTAAATTGCTCCAATTTTTAACACGACCAGAAGAATGGAAATGGCATCTTTGGAACATACATACCATATTGTAAAAAGGATAAATATTTCATCCCAGAACTTTTTCCATGCCTTTGTTTTTGTCATTAAAAATGTCTTCATGGATTTTTCTTATTTAATTTTAAAATGTATTATATGTGACTTGGAAAATGCAGTTTTTACTTTTATCATGACATTATTGTCAATAAACAATTTTGCATATATTTTTAATGCAATTTTTACTATTTTAGTGGGCAACCCTATATTGAAATTACAACACTTGATACCTGCCGCCAATAAATTTCTGATTAAAAAAATATACTACACTGTTAACCAGCTTTGTTAACATTGGTTGGCCACCTGTTAATTTCTATAACTTAACATAATGTGTTTAAAGTTAAATTAATAATATTTCTAAATTGACCAGAAATATTATACCACAATGGCTGGAAAATGTACATTTTTGATTATCTATGACATGATTTTCGTCCAGGAACCTCTGTCCACTTTTCCATAGTGACCACCATGTTCACCAATGAAATTTCACTTAAAAGGACATTATTTTAAGGTTAGATTGCTCCCAATTCTAAATTGACCTGGAAAATTTCAGGACTAGAATTGGAAAATTCAGCCATAATATAGTCTGTAAAATGATTTTCATCCAGAACCCTCTGTCCAATTTTCCATACTGGCCACCAGTTTCATCCAAATATTTAACATAGAATATGAAAATTTTAGCGTAATTTTTTTGAACTTTCTAAATTGACGGGGAAGATTTCAATAGCAAGGCTGGAACGTACATCACTTATATTACCATCAGTATATACATCATTGAGGAACCTGTTTCCAGTTGCCCGATGTAGCTTCAGATATTTCCCACTACTTAGCATAACTGAGTTAACAGTATTGGTTGGCATTATTTTTATTTATATTGCGCTGTTAAATGCTTAACATAGCTCAGTTAACAGTTTTGGTTGGCCATTTTAATTCTATTCCTTAACATAAGTTTAAACTTTTTAAAGGTGTAAATTGATGCATTTCTAAGTTGACCATGAAGATTTTACCACCACGACCGGAGTATATATCATTTATGCTAGCTACGACACAATTTTCGTCTAGGAACCTCTGTCCGATTTTCCATAGTGACCACCATGTTCACCCATGAAATTTCACTTAAAAGGACATTATTTTAATGTTAGATTGCTCCCAATTCTAAATTGACCTGGAAAATTTCAGGACTAGAATTTGAAAGTTCAGCCATAATATAGTATGTAAAATGATTTTCATCCAGGAACCTCTGTCCAATTTTCCATAATGACCACCATGTTCACCAATGAAATTTCACATAAAAGGACATTATTTTAATGTTAGATTGCTCCCAATTCTAAATTGACCTGGAAAATTTCAGGACTAGAATTGGAAAGTTCAGCCATAATATAGTCTGTAAAATGATTTTCGTCCAGGAACCTCTGTCCAATTTTCCATAGTGACCCCCATGTTCACCAATGAATTTTCACTTAAAAGGACATTATTTTAATGTTAGATTGCTCCCAATTCTAAATTGACCTGGAAAATTTCGGGACTAGAATTTGAAAGTTCAGCCATAATATAGTCTGTAAAATGATTTTCATCCAGGAACCTCTGTCCAATTTTCCATAATGACCACCATGTTCACCAATGAATTTTCACTTAAAAGGACATTATTTTAATGTTAGATTGCTCCCAATTCTAAATTGACCTGGAAAATTTCAGGACTAGAATTGGAAAATTCAGCCATAATATAGTCTGCAAAATGATTTTCATCCAGGAACCTCTGTCCAATTTTCCATACTGGCCACCAGTTTCATCCAAATATTTAACATAGAATATGAAAATTTTAGCGTAATTTTTTAGAACTTTCTAAATTGACGGGGAAGATTTCAATAGCAAGGCTGGAACGTATATCACTTATATTACCATCAGTATATACATCATTGAGGAACCTGTTTCCAGTTGCCCGATGTAGCTTCAGATATTTCCCACTACTTAGCATAACTGAGTTAACAGTATTGGTTGGCATTATTTTTATTTATATTGCGCTGTTAAATGCTTAACATAGCTCAGTTAACAGTTTTGGTTGGCCATTTTAATTGTATTCCTTAACATAAGTTTAAACTTTTTAAAGGTGTAAATTGATGCATTTCCAAGTTGACCATGAAGATTTTACCACCACGACCGGAGTATATATCATTTATGCTAGCTACGACACAATTTTCGTCTAGGAACCTCTGTCCGATTTTCCATAGTGACCACCATGTTCACCCATGAAATTTCACTTAAAAGGACATTATTTTAATGTTAGATTGCTCCCAATTCTAAATTGACCTGGAAAATTTCAGGACTAGAATTTGAAAGTTCAGCCATAATATAGTATGTAAAATGATTTTCATCCAGGAACCTCTGTCCAATTTTCCATAATGACCACCATGTTCACCAATGAATTTTCACTTAAAAGGACATTATTTTAATGTTAGATTGCTCCCAATTCTAAATTGACCTGGAAAATTTCAGGACTAAAATTTGAAAGTTCAGCCATAATATAGTCTGTAAAATGATTTTCATCCAGGCACCTCTGTCCAATTTTCCATAGTGACCCCCATGTTCACCAATGAATTTTCACTTAAAAGGACATTATTTTAATGTTAGATTGCTCCCAATTCTAAATTGACCTGGAAAATTTCAGGACTAGAATTGGAAAATTCAGCCATAATATAGTCTGTAAAATGATTTTCGTCCAGGAACCTCTGTCCAATTTTCCATAGTGACCCTTATGTTCACCAATGAATTTTCACTTAAAAGGACATTATTTTAATGTTAGATTGCTCCCAATTCTAAATTGACCTGGAAAATTTCGGGACTAGAATTTGAAAGTTCAGCCATAATATAGTCTGTAAAATGATTTTCATCCAGGAGCCTCTGTCCAATTTTCCATAATAACCACCATGTTCACCAATGAATTTTCACTTAAAAGGACATTATTTTAATGTTAGATTGCTCCCAATTCTAAATTGACCTGGAAAATTTCAGGACTAGAATTGGAAAATTCAGCCATAATATAGTCTGCAAAATGATTTTCATCCAGGAACCTCTGTCCAATTTTCCATACTGGCCACCAGTTTCATCCAAATATTTAACATAGAATATGAAAATTTTAGCGTAATTTTTTGAACTTTCTAAATTGACGGGGAAGATTTCAATAGCAAGGCTGGAACGTACATCACTTATATTACCATCAGTATATACATCATTGAGGAACCTGTTTCCAGTTTCCCGATGTAGCTTCAGATATTTCCCACTACTTAGCATAACTGAGTTAACAGTATTGGTTGGCATTATTTTTATTTATATTGCGCTGTTAAATGCTTAACATAGCTCAGTTAACAGTTTTGGTTGGCCATTTTAATTGTATTCCTTAACATAAGTTTAAACTTTTTAAAGGTGTAAATTGATGCATTTCCAAGTTGACCATGAAGATTTTACCACCACGACCGGAGTATATATCATTTATGCTAGCTACGACACAATTTTCGTCTAGGAACCTCTGTCCGATTTTCCATAGTGACCACCATGTTCACCCATGAAATTTCACTTAAAAGGACATTATTTTAATGTTAGATTGCTCCCAATTCTAAATTGACCTGGAAAATTTCAGGACTAGAATTTGAAAGTTCAGCCATAATATAGTATGTAAAATGATTTTCATCCAGGAACCTCTGTCCAATTTTCCATAATGACCACCATGTTCACCAATGAAATTTCACATAAAAGGACATTATTTTAATGTTAGATTGCTCCCAATTCTAAATTGACCTGGAAAATTTCAGGACTAGAATTGGAAAGTTCAGCCATAATATAGTCTGTAAAATGATTTTCGTCCAGGAACCTCTGTCCAATTTTCCATAGTGACCCCCATGTTCACCAATGAATTTTCACTTAAAAGGACATTATTTTAATGTTAGATTGCTCCCAATTCTAAATTGACCTGGAAAATTTCAGGACTAGAATTTGAAAGTTCAGCCATAATATAGTCTGTAAAATGATTTTCATCCAGGAACCTCTGTCCAATTTTCCATAGTGACCCCCATGTTCACCAATGAATTTTCACTTAAAAGGACATTATTTTAATGTTAGATTGCTCCCAATTCTAAATTGACCTGGAAAATTTCGGGACTAGAATTTGAAAGTTCAGCCATAATATAGTCTGTAAAATGATTTTCATCCAGGAACCTCTGTCCAATTTTCCATACTGGCCACCAGTTTCATCCAAATATTTAACATAGAATATGAAAATTTTAGCGTAATTTTTTAGAACTTTCTAAATTGACGGGGAAGATTTCAATAGCAAGGCTGGAACGTACATCACTTATATTACCATCAGTATATACATCATTGAGGAACCTGTTTCCAGTTGCCCGATGTAGCTTCAGATATTTCCCACTACTTAGAATAACTGAGTTAACAGTATTGGTTGGCATTATTTTTATTTATATTGCGCTGTTAAATGCTTAACATAACTCAGTTAACAGTTTTGGTTGGCCATTTTAATTATATTCCTTAACATAAGTTTAAACTTTTTAAAGGTGTAAATTGATGCATTTCCAAGTTGACCATGAAGATTTTACCACCACGACCGGAGTATATATCCTTTATGCTAGCTATGACACAATTTTCGTCTAGGAACCTCTGTCCGATTTTCCATAGTGACCACCATGTTCACCAATGAAATTTCACTTAAAAGGACATTATTTTAAGGTTAGATTGCTCCCAATTCTAAATTGACCTGGAAAATTTCAGGACTAGAATTGGAAAGTTCAGCCATAATATAGTCTGTAAAATGATTTTCACCCAGGAACCTCTGTCCAATTTTCCATACTGGCCACCAGTTTCATCCAAATACTTAACATAGGTTCTAAAAATTTTAGGGTCCTTTTTAACAAGTTTCTAAATTGAGCAGCACAATTCCAAAACATTGGCTGGAAACTAGACCTCTTAAATAGCCTACAATATTGTTTTCGTCCAGGAACCTCTGTCCAATTTTCCATAGTGACCACCAGGTTCATCCATGAAATTTCACTTAAAAGGACATTATTTTAATGTTAGATTGCTCCCAATTCTAAATTGACCTGGAAAATTTCAGGACTAGAATTGGAAAGTTCAGCCATAATATAGTCTGTAAAATGATTTTCACCCAGGAACCTCTGTCCAATTTTCCATACTGGCCACCAGTTTCATCCAAATACTTAACATAGGTTCTAAAAATTTTAGGGTCCTTTTTAACAAGTTTTTGAATTGAGCAGCACAATTCCAAAACATTGGCTGGAAACTAGACCTCTTAAATAGCCTACAATATTGTTTTCGTCCAGGAACCTCTGTCCAATTTTCCATAGTGACCACCAGGTTCACCCATGAAATTTCACTTAAAAGGACATTATTTTAATGTTAGATTGCTCCCAATTCTAAATTGACCTGGAAAATTTCAGGACTACAATTGGAAAGTTCAGCCATAATATAGTCTGTAAAATGATTTTCGTCCAGGAACCTCTGTCCAATTTTCCATAGTGACCCTTATGTTCACCAATGAATTTTCACTTAAAAGGACATTATTTTAATGTTAGATTGCTCCCAATTCTAAATTGACCTGGAAAATTTCGGGACTAGAATTTGAAAGTTCAGCCATAATATAGTCTGTAAAATGATTTTCATCCAGGAGCCTCTGTCCAATTTTCCATAATAACCACCATGTTCACCAATGAATTTTCACTTAAAAGGACATTATTTTAATGTTAGATTGCTCCCAATTCTAAATTGACCTGGAAAATTTCAGGACTAGAATTGGAAAATTCAGCCATAATATAGTCTGCAAAATGATTTTCATCCAGGAACCTCTGTCCAATTTTCCATACTGGCCACCAGTTTCATCCAAATATTTAACATAGAATATGAAAATTTTAGCGTAATTTTTTGAACTTTCTAAATTGACGGGGAAGATTTCAATAGCAAGGCTGGAACGTACATCACTTATATTACCATCAGTATATACATCATTGAGGAACCTGTTTCCAGTTGCCCGATGTAGCTTCAGATATTTCCCACTACTTAGAATAACTGAGTTAACAGTATTGGTTGGCATTATTTTTATTTATATTGCGCTGTTAAATGCTTAACATAACTCAGTTAACAGTTTTGGTTGGCCATTTTAATTATATTCCTTAACATAAGTTTAAACTTTTTAAAGGTGTAAATTGATGCATTTCCAAGTTGACCATGAAGATTTTACCACCACGACCGGAGTATATATCCTTTATGCTAGCTATGACACAATTTTCGTCTAGGAACCTCTGTCCGATTTTCCATAGTGACCACCATGTTCACCAATGAAATTTCACTTAAAAGGACATTATTTTAAGGTTAGATTGCTCCCAATTCTAAATTGACCTGGAAAATTTCAGGACTAGAATTGGAAAGTTCAGCCATAATATAGTCTGTAAAATGATTTTCACCCAGGAACCTCTGTCCAATTTTCCATACTGGCCACCAGTTTCATCCAAATACTTAACATAGGTTCTAAAAATTTTAGGGTCCTTTTTAACAAGTTTCTAAATTGAGCAGCACAATTCCAAAACATTGGCTGGAAACTAGACCTCTTAAATAGCCTACAATATTGTTTTCGTCCAGGAACCTCTGTCCAATTTTCCATAGTGACCACCAGGTTCATCCATGAAATTTCACTTAAAAGGACATTATTTTAATGTTAGATTGCTCCCAATTCTAAATTGACCTGGAAAATTTCAGGACTAGAATTGGAAAGTTCAGCCATAATATAGTCTGTAAAATGATTTTCACCCAGGAACCTCTGTCCAATTTTCCATACTGGCCACCAGTTTCATCCAAATACTTAACATAGGTTCTAAAAATTTTAGGGTCCTTTTTAACAAGTTTTTGAATTGAGCAGCACAATTCCAAAACATTGGCTGGAAACTAGACCTCTTAAATAGCCTACAATATTGTTTTCGTCCAGGAACCTCTGTCCAATTTTCCATAGTGACCACCAGGTTCACCCATGAAATTTCACTTAAAAGGACATTATTTTAATGTTAGATTGCTCCCAATTCTAAATTGACCTGGAAAATTTCAGGACTACAATTGGAAAGTTCAGCCATAATATAGTCTGTAAAATGATTTTCACCCAGGAACCTCTGTCCAATTTTCCATACTGGCCACCAGTTTCATCCAAATACTTAACATAGGTTCTAAAAATTTTAGGGTCCTTTTTAACAAGTTTCTAAATTGAGCAGCACAATTCCAAAACATTGGCTGGAAACTAGACCTCTTAAATAGCCTACGATATTGTTTTCGTCCAGGAACCTCTGTCCAATTTTCTATAGTGACCACCAGGTTCACCCATGAAATTTCACTTAAAAGGACATTATTTTAATGTTAGATTGCTCCCAATTCTAAATTGACCTGGAAAATTTCAGGACTAGAATTGGAAAATTCAGCCATAATATAGTCTGCAAAATGATTTTCATCCAGGAACCTCTGTCCAATTTTCCATACTGGCCACCAGTTTCATCCAAATATTTAACATAGAATATGAAAATTTTAGCGTAATTTTTTGAACTTTCTAAATTGACGGGGAAGATTTCAATAGCAAGGCTGGAACGTACATCACTTATATTACCATCAGTATATACATCATTGAGGAACCTGTTTCCAGTTTCCCGATGTAGCTTCAGATATTTCCCACTACTTAGCATAACTGAGTTAACAGTATTGGTTGGCATTATTTTTATTTATATTGCGCTGTTAAATGCTTAACATAGCTCAGTTAACAGTTTTGGTTGGCCATTTTAATTGTATTCCTTAACATAAGTTTAAACTTTTTAAAGGTGTAAATTGATGCATTTCCAAGTTGACCATGAAGATTTTACCACCACGACCGGAGTATATATCATTTATGCTAGCTACGACACAATTTTCGTCTAGGAACCTCTGTCCGATTTTCCATAGTGACCACCATGTTCACCCATGAAATTTCACTTAAAAGGACATTATTTTAATGTTAGATTGCTCCCAATTCTAAATTGACCTGGAAAATTTCAGGACTAGAATTTGAAAGTTCAGCCATAATATAGTATGTAAAATGATTTTCATCCAGGAACCTCTGTCCAATTTTCCATAATGACCACCATGTTCACCAATGAAATTTCACATAAAAGGACATTATTTTAATGTTAGATTGCTCCCAATTCTAAATTGACCTGGAAAATTTCAGGACTAGAATTGGAAAGTTCAGCCATAATATAGTCTGTAAAATGATTTTCGTCCAGGAACCTCTGTCCAATTTTCCATAGTGACCCCCATGTTCACCAATGAATTTTCACTTAAAAGGACATTATTTTAATGTTAGATTGCTCCCAATTCTAAATTGACCTGGAAAATTTCAGGACTAGAATTTGAAAGTTCAGCCATAATATAGTCTGTAAAATGATTTTCATCCAGGAACCTCTGTCCAATTTTCCATAGTGACCCCCATGTTCACCAATGAATTTTCACTTAAAAGGACATTATTTTAATGTTAGATTGCTCCCAATTCTAAATTGACCTGGAAAATTTCGGGACTAGAATTTGAAAGTTCAGCCATAATATAGTCTGTAAAATGATTTTCATCCAGGAACCTCTGTCCAATTTTCCATACTGGCCACCAGTTTCATCCAAATATTTAACATAGAATATGAAAATTTTAGCGTAATTTTTTAGAACTTTCTAAATTGACGGGGAAGATTTCAATAGCAAGGCTGGAACGTACATCACTTATATTACCATCAGTATATACATCATTGAGGAACCTGTTTCCAGTTGCCCGATGTAGCTTCAGATATTTCCCACTACTTAGAATAACTGAGTTAACAGTATTGGTTGGCATTATTTTTATTTATATTGCGCTGTTAAATGCTTAACATAACTCAGTTAACAGTTTTGGTTGGCCATTTTAATTATATTCCTTAACATAAGTTTAAACTTTTTAAAGGTGTAAATTGATGCATTTCCAAGTTGACCATGAAGATTTTACCACCACGACCGGAGTATATATCCTTTATGCTAGCTATGACACAATTTTCGTCTAGGAACCTCTGTCCGATTTTCCATAGTGACCACCATGTTCACCAATGAAATTTCACTTAAAAGGACATTATTTTAAGGTTAGATTGCTCCCAATTCTAAATTGACCTGGAAAATTTCAGGACTAGAATTGGAAAGTTCAGCCATAATATAGTCTGTAAAATGATTTTCACCCAGGAACCTCTGTCCAATTTTCCATACTGGCCACCAGTTTCATCCAAATACTTAACATAGGTTCTAAAAATTTTAGGGTCCTTTTTAACAAGTTTCTAAATTGAGCAGCACAATTCCAAAACATTGGCTGGAAACTAGACCTCTTAAATAGCCTACAATATTGTTTTCGTCCAGGAACCTCTGTCCAATTTTCCATAGTGACCACCAGGTTCATCCATGAAATTTCACTTAAAAGGACATTATTTTAATGTTAGATTGCTCCCAATTCTAAATTGACCTGGAAAATTTCAGGACTAGAATTGGAAAGTTCAGCCATAATATAGTCTGTAAAATGATTTTCACCCAGGAACCTCTGTCCAATTTTCCATACTGGCCACCAGTTTCATCCAAATACTTAACATAGGTTCTAAAAATTTTAGGGTCCTTTTTAACAAGTTTTTGAATTGAGCAGCACAATTCCAAAACATTGGCTGGAAACTAGACCTCTTAAATAGCCTACAATATTGTTTTCGTCCAGGAACCTCTGTCCAATTTTCCATAGTGACCACCAGGTTCACCCATGAAATTTCACTTAAAAGGACATTATTTTAATGTTAGATTGCTCCCAATTCTAAATTGACCTGGAAAATTTCAGGACTACAATTGGAAAGTTCAGCCATAATATAGTCTGTAAAATGATTTTCGTCCAGGAACCTCTGTCCAATTTTCCATAGTGACCCTTATGTTCACCAATGAATTTTCACTTAAAAGGACATTATTTTAATGTTAGATTGCTCCCAATTCTAAATTGACCTGGAAAATTTCGGGACTAGAATTTGAAAGTTCAGCCATAATATAGTCTGTAAAATGATTTTCATCCAGGAGCCTCTGTCCAATTTTCCATAATAACCACCATGTTCACCAATGAATTTTCACTTAAAAGGACATTATTTTAATGTTAGATTGCTCCCAATTCTAAATTGACCTGGAAAATTTCAGGACTAGAATTGGAAAATTCAGCCATAATATAGTCTGCAAAATGATTTTCATCCAGGAACCTCTGTCCAATTTTCCATACTGGCCACCAGTTTCATCCAAATATTTAACATAGAATATGAAAATTTTAGCGTAATTTTTTGAACTTTCTAAATTGACGGGGAAGATTTCAATAGCAAGGCTGGAACGTACATCACTTATATTACCATCAGTATATACATCATTGAGGAACCTGTTTCCAGTTGCCCGATGTAGCTTCAGATATTTCCCACTACTTAGAATAACTGAGTTAACAGTATTGGTTGGCATTATTTTTATTTATATTGCGCTGTTAAATGCTTAACATAACTCAGTTAACAGTTTTGGTTGGCCATTTTAATTATATTCCTTAACATAAGTTTAAACTTTTTAAAGGTGTAAATTGATGCATTTCCAAGTTGACCATGAAGATTTTACCACCACGACCGGAGTATATATCCTTTATGCTAGCTATGACACAATTTTCGTCTAGGAACCTCTGTCCGATTTTCCATAGTGACCACCATGTTCACCAATGAAATTTCACTTAAAAGGACATTATTTTAAGGTTAGATTGCTCCCAATTCTAAATTGACCTGGAAAATTTCAGGACTAGAATTGGAAAGTTCAGCCATAATATAGTCTGTAAAATGATTTTCACCCAGGAACCTCTGTCCAATTTTCCATACTGGCCACCAGTTTCATCCAAATACTTAACATAGGTTCTAAAAATTTTAGGGTCCTTTTTAACAAGTTTCTAAATTGAGCAGCACAATTCCAAAACATTGGCTGGAAACTAGACCTCTTAAATAGCCTACAATATTGTTTTCGTCCAGGAACCTCTGTCCAATTTTCCATAGTGACCACCAGGTTCATCCATGAAATTTCACTTAAAAGGACATTATTTTAATGTTAGATTGCTCCCAATTCTAAATTGACCTGGAAAATTTCAGGACTAGAATTGGAAAGTTCAGCCATAATATAGTCTGTAAAATGATTTTCACCCAGGAACCTCTGTCCAATTTTCCATACTGGCCACCAGTTTCATCCAAATACTTAACATAGGTTCTAAAAATTTTAGGGTCCTTTTTAACAAGTTTTTGAATTGAGCAGCACAATTCCAAAACATTGGCTGGAAACTAGACCTCTTAAATAGCCTACAATATTGTTTTCGTCCAGGAACCTCTGTCCAATTTTCCATAGTGACCACCAGGTTCACCCATGAAATTTCACTTAAAAGGACATTATTTTAATGTTAGATTGCTCCCAATTCTAAATTGACCTGGAAAATTTCAGGACTACAATTGGAAAGTTCAGCCATAATATAGTCTGTAAAATGATTTTCACCCAGGAACCTCTGTCCAATTTTCCATACTGGCCACCAGTTTCATCCAAATACTTAACATAGGTTCTAAAAATTTTAGGGTCCTTTTTAACAAGTTTCTAAATTGAGCAGCACAATTCCAAAACATTGGCTGGAAACTAGACCTCTTAAATAGCCTACGATATTGTTTTCGTCCAGGAACCTCTGTCCAATTTTCTATAGTGACCACCAGGTTCACCCATGAAATTTCACTTAAAAGGACATTATTTTAATGTTAGATTGCTCCCAATTCTAAATTGACCTGGAAAATTTCAGGACTAGAATTGGAAAATTCAGCCATAATATAGTCTGCAAAATGATTTTCATCCAGGAACCTCTGTCCAATTTTCCATACTGGCCACCAGTTTCATCCAAATATTTAACATAGAATATGAAAATTTTAGCGTAATTTTTTGAACTTTCTAAATTGACGGGGAAGATTTCAATAGCAAGGCTGGAACGTACATCACTTATATTACCATCAGTATATACATCATTGAGGAACCTGTTTCCAGTTTCCCGATGTAGCTTCAGATATTTCCCACTACTTAGCATAACTGAGTTAACAGTATTGGTTGGCATTATTTTTATTTATATTGCGCTGTTAAATGCTTAACATAGCTCAGTTAACAGTTTTGGTTGGCCATTTTAATTGTATTCCTTAACATAAGTTTAAACTTTTTAAAGGTGTAAATTGATGCATTTCCAAGTTGACCATGAAGATTTTACCACCACGACCGGAGTATATATCATTTATGCTAGCTACGACACAATTTTCGTCTAGGAACCTCTGTCCGATTTTCCATAGTGACCACCATGTTCACCCATGAAATTTCACTTAAAAGGACATTATTTTAATGTTAGATTGCTCCCAATTCTAAATTGACCTGGAAAATTTCAGGACTAGAATTTGAAAGTTCAGCCATAATATAGTATGTAAAATGATTTTCATCCAGGAACCTCTGTCCAATTTTCCATAATGACCACCATGTTCACCAATGAAATTTCACATAAAAGGACATTATTTTAATGTTAGATTGCTCCCAATTCTAAATTGACCTGGAAAATTTCAGGACTAGAATTGGAAAGTTCAGCCATAATATAGTCTGTAAAATGATTTTCGTCCAGGAACCTCTGTCCAATTTTCCATAGTGACCCCCATGTTCACCAATGAATTTTCACTTAAAAGGACATTATTTTAATGTTAGATTGCTCCCAATTCTAAATTGACCTGGAAAATTTCAGGACTAGAATTTGAAAGTTCAGCCATAATATAGTCTGTAAAATGATTTTCATCCAGGAACCTCTGTCCAATTTTCCATAGTGACCCCCATGTTCACCAATGAATTTTCACTTAAAAGGACATTATTTTAATGTTAGATTGCTCCCAATTCTAAATTGACCTGGAAAATTTCGGGACTAGAATTTGAAAGTTCAGCCATAATATAGTCTGTAAAATGATTTTCATCCAGGAACCTCTGTCCAATTTTCCATACTGGCCACCAGTTTCATCCAAATATTTAACATAGAATATGAAAATTTTAGCGTAATTTTTTAGAACTTTCTAAATTGACGGGGAAGATTTCAATAGCAAGGCTGGAACGTACATCACTTATATTACCATCAGTATATACATCATTGAGGAACCTGTTTCCAGTTGCCCGATGTAGCTTCAGATATTTCCCACTACTTAGAATAACTGAGTTAACAGTATTGGTTGGCATTATTTTTATTTATATTGCGCTGTTAAATGCTTAACATAACTCAGTTAACAGTTTTGGTTGGCCATTTTAATTATATTCCTTAACATAAGTTTAAACTTTTTAAAGGTGTAAATTGATGCATTTCCAAGTTGACCATGAAGATTTTACCACCACGACCGGAGTATATATCCTTTATGCTAGCTATGACACAATTTTCGTCTAGGAACCTCTGTCCGATTTTCCATAGTGACCACCATGTTCACCAATGAAATTTCACTTAAAAGGACATTATTTTAAGGTTAGATTGCTCCCAATTCTAAATTGACCTGGAAAATTTCAGGACTAGAATTGGAAAGTTCAGCCATAATATAGTCTGTAAAATGATTTTCACCCAGGAACCTCTGTCCAATTTTCCATACTGGCCACCAGTTTCATCCAAATACTTAACATAGGTTCTAAAAATTTTAGGGTCCTTTTTAACAAGTTTCTAAATTGAGCAGCACAATTCCAAAACATTGGCTGGAAACTAGACCTCTTAAATAGCCTACAATATTGTTTTCGTCCAGGAACCTCTGTCCAATTTTCCATAGTGACCACCAGGTTCATCCATGAAATTTCACTTAAAAGGACATTATTTTAATGTTAGATTGCTCCCAATTCTAAATTGACCTGGAAAATTTCAGGACTAGAATTGGAAAGTTCAGCCATAATATAGTCTGTAAAATGATTTTCACCCAGGAACCTCTGTCCAATTTTCCATACTGGCCACCAGTTTCATCCAAATACTTAACATAGGTTCTAAAAATTTTAGGGTCCTTTTTAACAAGTTTTTGAATTGAGCAGCACAATTCCAAAACATTGGCTGGAAACTAGACCTCTTAAATAGCCTACAATATTGTTTTCGTCCAGGAACCTCTGTCCAATTTTCCATAGTGACCACCAGGTTCACCCATGAAATTTCACTTAAAAGGACATTATTTTAATGTTAGATTGCTCCCAATTCTAAATTGACCTGGAAAATTTCAGGACTACAATTGGAAAGTTCAGCCATAATATAGTCTGTAAAATGATTTTCGTCCAGGAACCTCTGTCCAATTTTCCATAGTGACCCTTATGTTCACCAATGAATTTTCACTTAAAAGGACATTATTTTAATGTTAGATTGCTCCCAATTCTAAATTGACCTGGAAAATTTCGGGACTAGAATTTGAAAGTTCAGCCATAATATAGTCTGTAAAATGATTTTCATCCAGGAGCCTCTGTCCAATTTTCCATAATAACCACCATGTTCACCAATGAATTTTCACTTAAAAGGACATTATTTTAATGTTAGATTGCTCCCAATTCTAAATTGACCTGGAAAATTTCAGGACTAGAATTGGAAAATTCAGCCATAATATAGTCTGCAAAATGATTTTCATCCAGGAACCTCTGTCCAATTTTCCATACTGGCCACCAGTTTCATCCAAATATTTAACATAGAATATGAAAATTTTAGCGTAATTTTTTGAACTTTCTAAATTGACGGGGAAGATTTCAATAGCAAGGCTGGAACGTACATCACTTATATTACCATCAGTATATACATCATTGAGGAACCTGTTTCCAGTTGCCCGATGTAGCTTCAGATATTTCCCACTACTTAGAATAACTGAGTTAACAGTATTGGTTGGCATTATTTTTATTTATATTGCGCTGTTAAATGCTTAACATAACTCAGTTAACAGTTTTGGTTGGCCATTTTAATTATATTCCTTAACATAAGTTTAAACTTTTTAAAGGTGTAAATTGATGCATTTCCAAGTTGACCATGAAGATTTTACCACCACGACCGGAGTATATATCCTTTATGCTAGCTATGACACAATTTTCGTCTAGGAACCTCTGTCCGATTTTCCATAGTGACCACCATGTTCACCAATGAAATTTCACTTAAAAGGACATTATTTTAAGGTTAGATTGCTCCCAATTCTAAATTGACCTGGAAAATTTCAGGACTAGAATTGGAAAGTTCAGCCATAATATAGTCTGTAAAATGATTTTCACCCAGGAACCTCTGTCCAATTTTCCATACTGGCCACCAGTTTCATCCAAATACTTAACATAGGTTCTAAAAATTTTAGGGTCCTTTTTAACAAGTTTCTAAATTGAGCAGCACAATTCCAAAACATTGGCTGGAAACTAGACCTCTTAAATAGCCTACAATATTGTTTTCGTCCAGGAACCTCTGTCCAATTTTCCATAGTGACCACCAGGTTCATCCATGAAATTTCACTTAAAAGGACATTATTTTAATGTTAGATTGCTCCCAATTCTAAATTGACCTGGAAAATTTCAGGACTAGAATTGGAAAGTTCAGCCATAATATAGTCTGTAAAATGATTTTCACCCAGGAACCTCTGTCCAATTTTCCATACTGGCCACCAGTTTCATCCAAATACTTAACATAGGTTCTAAAAATTTTAGGGTCCTTTTTAACAAGTTTTTGAATTGAGCAGCACAATTCCAAAACATTGGCTGGAAACTAGACCTCTTAAATAGCCTACAATATTGTTTTCGTCCAGGAACCTCTGTCCAATTTTCCATAGTGACCACCAGGTTCACCCATGAAATTTCACTTAAAAGGACATTATTTTAATGTTAGATTGCTCCCAATTCTAAATTGACCTGGAAAATTTCAGGACTACAATTGGAAAGTTCAGCCATAATATAGTCTGTAAAATGATTTTCACCCAGGAACCTCTGTCCAATTTTCCATACTGGCCACCAGTTTCATCCAAATACTTAACATAGGTTCTAAAAATTTTAGGGTCCTTTTTAACAAGTTTCTAAATTGAGCAGCACAATTCCAAAACATTGGCTGGAAACTAGACCTCTTAAATAGCCTACGATATTGTTTTCGTCCAGGAACCTCTGTCCAATTTTCTATAGTGACCACCAGGTTCACCCATGAAATTTCACTTAAAAGGACATTATTTTAATGTTAGATTGCTCCCAATTCTAAATTGACCTGGAAAATTTCGGGACTAGAATTTGAAAGTTCAGCCATAATATAGTCTGTAAAATGATTTTCATCCAGGAACCTCTGTCCAATTTTCCATACTGGCCACCAGTTTCATCCAAATATTTAACATAGAATATGAAAATTTTAGCATCATTTTTTAGAACTTTCTAAATTGACGGGGAAGATTTCAATAGCAAGGCTGAAACATACATCACTTGTGTTACCTTCAGTATATACACCATTGAGGAACCTGTTCCTAGTTGTCCGTTGTGGCTCCAAACATTTCCCGCAGTTTGGCCTGAAATTACTGAATTTAAAACCTTATTTACACGTATTCCTTACGTGCTTTTTCAAAAAAAAAAAAAAATGATGAAAGTTATATACACCCTGCTTCACAGATTGTGTTCATTCCGTCAGTCGGACCACGCCCCTATCGCCCATAATGCTTGAAATTCATAACCCTTCATTCCAAAAATTTTAACATGGTACTGTTAAGTAGTTAACAGAGCTCTGTTGACCCATAACATAGCTCTGTTAACGAAATCGGTTTGTGTCTTTGCTAGTTAAATTTACATTTATCTTCACAGACATTTTAACAGGTGGTACAAGTACTGGCAAAAAGTGCTTTCCCATTCCCAAAATGATAACATCATTAGACAAAAGGACCGGCTGTTCAAAACGCGCCGGAAAAGCACTGGAGGAACAAAATTTTTAAACGTTGGCAAAACGCTGGCAAAACCAATAAATAGGTGGTCTGGAAATATATTTTCCAAAATAAAATTTAAAAAAAGTTCATATGTATTTTTTTTTGTCCTGCCGTGATTTGAACCGAGGCCGTCAGATTGGCTGACGATTGCTCTACCCACTGAGCTAACGATACATATAATATTTGATAGCTAAACACATAAATGAGTGATAATCGCTGGACAACTACTGGCTGTGCTAAAAAGCTAGCACTGGCAAACAGTTTTTTGGAACTAAAATGCCAGCTTTAGGAGAGCAAAAAAAAAGTTGGTCTTAAGGGAGCTTTTGCAGAAACAAAAAAATTGATTTTATAGAACAAAAAAATTTTTTAATTAAAAAAAAAAATTCAAAAAAAGTTTTTGTTTGCAACCGGATTTGAACTCGGAAGCTCCTGTTCCGTCAGCATTTTTATAAAATCATTGCTCTACCAGTGAATTGGTTTTTGTACCACTGGTAGCATTGGCTAGGTAGCACTGGATAACCACTTGTTGCAAACCTTGGCATATCACTCTTAGATCATTCTTTCCCAGTGGTTTTTTTTATAAACCATCGAAAGTTTTGTAAAACAAAAATTTTTGTGTAAGTTTTGATGTGATCAGTTCTTACTGATAAAAAAAAAACTATAAAAAATGGTAAAAACTATTTATTGCTCTTCATGTAACCAAGGTTTATAATATTGCATTAAGGATTTTCTAAAAGCTTTTAATAATACTTATACAAAAAACAAGTTACAAAGCTTAAAAAAAATAAAAAATATATAGCATTAAAAGCTTTTTATCAAAATAAACGCTGTG
The DNA here is from genome assembly GCA_949987735.1 of Leucophora obtusa. NCBI lineage: Eukaryota > Metazoa > Arthropoda > Insecta > Diptera > Anthomyiidae > Leucophora > Leucophora obtusa. The sequence continues at coordinate 223,561,817 of OX465297.1, forward strand.
ATAATTTTTCAACTTGGGTTTTTCTTTCTTTTTTTCAAACAAGTGATATAGTGCAAAGTTTGCTTATAATATACAAATATACGTTAAAATATAAAGCAATTTTTTGAAAACTTAACCTTTTTATGAAGCAGTTATTCCACAAAAACCAAAAATAAAGTAACAAACAAGTGCAACAAAATTGTGATAATATAAAAAGCTTTATTGAAAAATTAAAACAAGATTTTCTTTTTTATAAAAGTTATAGAATATGTATAAGTTTCTAGAAATAAAAATACTTCTCATAAAAATTCTGCTTTTGTTCGTAGGGATTCAGCTGATCATCGTCTTTCTTTTTAGAAGTTTTATGACGTGGACGATTCATATAGGGATCCTCCATTTGACGGGAATTTTGATTTCTGGCTTGAGGCGGTGGTCCAGGTGGTTTCTTTTTTTCCTTTTTCTTTTTTTGTTGTTCATAGTAGGCAGCATTGGCAGCGGCCACAGCAGCTTCACGTTCCATCTGCTGTTGCTTCTTAGCCGCTAAGGCCGCAGTTTGAAATTGTACCAGATGCGAACTACGACGACGTAAAGTGGAGGCATAAGGTCCATTACCAACACCAAACAAACGTTTAATACGTTTCTTGTTAATAAAACCCAAACCGGAGGTTATAGTGGAACTGCCGCCACCTTCACTACTACCAGCCACCATGCGGCTAAAATTTGAATCCAAATCACATGAATGAGAGCCATTGAGAGTAACACCACCTATTGTGCCGGCAGAATCAGCGCCACAGGGGAATAGATATGTATTTAATGTACTCAAGGTTGTGGATGTGAGTTGACGTGTCAGATCACCAGCGGCATTATTATTTTCATGATCATTGCCTGGGCCAGTGAGATTCGTGGCACCTCCTGCTGCTGTTTGTACTGCTGCTGTTGAGGAGGTTTGTTGAGAGACTGCTGCTGCAGTTGAGCCAGTGGCAGTATGTGATGCTGTTGTGGTAAGACTAGCGGCAGTGTTTGTATCATACGAGTGTGGATTTATGTAAATGTGATTATTGTTGTTGTTATATACATAATCACGGGCTAATTGTTGTTGCTGTTGTGGTGCTGGTGGCTGCTGTTGTGGCTGATGTTGTTGATGATTGTTGTTGGTTAAATTTAAGTGTAAATTAACTTGATTAACATAGTGAGCAACATGTTGTTGATTTGTGAAATTATTTCCTATATTATTATTGTTGTTGTTGTTATTATTATTTTGTTGATCTTGATTTGGTCTTGGATTATTAAATGGTGGTCTAGGATTTTCAACTACTGCTGCTGCAGGCGGTGGTTGCTTTTGCCGTTGTTGTTGTGATGGTGGTGGTGGTGCAGCTGCTGCAGATGGTGGTGCTGGTAGTATTGGTTGTATAGGTAAAGGTGGTAATTGTGCTCTCTGTGGTTGTTGGTTTTGTTGCTGCTGATTATTATTATTTTGTTGCTGTTGTTGTTGCCTTCTATCGGAGTTTGCATTACTTCGCTCACTCGAAGTACCACAACAATCACACGAACCTGAATCATGGGAACCCACCATTTTGGGAATATTGGTTCCTTTAAATATACGTACGTGTTAATTTTGTTGTTAACAAAACATTATGTTTATTCTTAAATTGTTCCAAAACTTTTATTTGATATGGTTTGGAAATTTTTTTTTTATTGGTTCTTGTTATTTTTGCTATTTATTTTAGTTCAAGTCAAAGTTTAAACAAAACTGAAAAGCGTAGCTTTATTCTAAGTCACTTTCACTATACTTTTTTTATTGTTGATCGTTTGATAAATTCCAAAAGGATATTTAGTTTTTGGTGAATAGTTTTATTTTAAGGATTAAATAAATTTATTATTAAAGCATGGCACTACTGTTTATTATTTTTATTTGACATTAATTTTTAAGTTTAACAAATTTAGCTTTTATTAATAACACGAATGATTGAGTAACATTTACATTTCTATTTTAATTTAAAGAAGAGCTTTAAGCTGCTTTTTGAGTTGTGTTTAGTTATTAATTTTCAAGTTATTTTTATTTATTTAATATAAAATTTAGGCTTTTTTAATATATCTTCACCGTTGAATTTAATGATTAATTTTTCAAGTTATTTTTATTTGTAGAGCTTTGAGTTGTTGGATTTTTTTTAATGTTTTAGGCTCTTTTGAAATTAGTACTTTCAAATATTTGAAATATATTAAATTTAGTCACTTTTCATAGTTTAATTAACGATGTAGTTGCTTTTAGTAGTGACAGACTTTATAGCTTTTCTATTATTAAGAGATTTATTTGGTCTTTTTTTAAAGGAGATTTTATTTTGTGAGCTTTTTTGTTGTTTATGTTTTTTGCTTTAAGAAAATTGTGATCATTGTCTGTTGAGCTTTAGGCTCTTTTTATGTTACAATGTAATTTGGTCTTTCTTATACTGCAGAGCTTTTGTGTTATGAGCTTTTAAGCTTTTTTCGCTTATTTTTAAACAACTTGTAATGTTAGTCTATTCAGCTTACGTTATGATAAAGTTAGGGGCTTACAAACTTTAGAACGTTTAAATATGGATTTTTTTTTATAATTTATATGTTTTATTTTATGTTATTTATAAAGCTTTTATATTTTTAAGCTTTTCTAAATTTTTCATTTTAAGGTTTATATGTATAATGTTTTTTCTGTTGAGCTTTAAGCTCTATCTTATGTTAAGCTTGTTAACTTGATCACTTTTTTAATATTAAGTTTGGTCTTTTTTTATAATACATAGCTTTTTTATAAAGCTTTTATATTTTTAAGCTTTTCACTTTTCTTAAGCAAATTTTCATATTTGTCTGTTGAGCTTAAAGCTTGTTGTTAAGTTAATTTTATGATATTATTTAGTTAAATTTGTTCTCTACTTTAATTTTATGTTGAGCTTTAGGCTCTCGTTTTATATAAAATGACAATCTAGCTCTTTCGTATATATTTTTTCATTTCAAGTAAAAATTGTGCAGAATAATAGTATTCACGTTTAAGAGTTTTTTATTAGAATAAAATATTAAAAGTTTATTCTATTATAATATTAACAGCTTAATCGCAATTTGATTAAGGTTTTGTTAATGCTTTTTAAGTTTGTTTTTGTATAGGGCTTTATGTTAGTGTTTTAAACAAAGCTTTATAATAACGGTTTTAAATGTTGATTTTTATTGAGTTTGTGCAAAAAAACAAATAATTCACAATTTAGTAATTTTTATTTAGAATTTTAAGCAAAGGTGTTTGAAAGTTTGGTATTGAGATTGCTTGTAATATATAAATTTTTTTGTAATTAATAGTTTTTCGGTAGAGCTTTAAGTTTCTCTATATATGTTGGTTATAGACAAAATCTTTTTCACTTAAAAAACTGTGACACAATATTTTGCTTTTGAAATATGCTAAAATTTATTAAGCCCTAAGCTCATATAAATTATGTATTGATTTTAATCTGATCTAAAAAATCTGGTTTATTTCTTAGTTAAAAGATTTTTTTTTTTTTTTAGCTTATGAAGATTAGTTTTTACTGTTGGGTTAGCTTTGAAAATATCGGGAGCTTTATCACAATTTGATAATTTTTGTATAAATTATTTTTCATATTTATTTTAATATTTTTAAGATTGCCTTTTTAATTTATTCCATTTGTATACTAATTGTAAGAAAAAGCTTTTGCTATGCTTAAATTTAAAAATGTCAATATGTTGCAATTTGAGTTTTTCTATTCTTGCGAAACCTTCTGGAGGGTGTTTGATATTAAAAAATTGAACTTGAAATATATTGTTCAATTTCAGTTTATATGTATGTATGTTTAAATTTTGAGCAATATCTTTGTAGTTATTTATTATTAAGCCACTTTATATCACAGCATAATGATTTTAAAATTTTTTTAAATTACATTACAAAAAAATATTAATTATTTTTTCTTTTTTATTTGATAATACGTAAAGCAACAGTTACGAAACAGTTTTTTTTCGGGAGATTAAAAAAGAAGTTTGGAGTCTGTAATAAGGCGCGTTCAAACGAAAATTACTAAGCCACTAAGCGATAAATTAATTTAAGCAAAAATGTCTTTTTAACAGTTTTTAATGTGATTTTTCTTTTGTTATTTTTAAATATTTTTTTACTTTTTTCTTTCTTTTTTGTTATAAATAAATTTATAGTATAGTTTTAGGCGTTGTCACCACTTATTTTTATGTATTTTTTAGTTTATATTATTTAAAGTACAATTTTCATTTTTTATTCTGGAGAGATAAAACTTTATTTTAAATGCAACAACAAATTGGTTTATAATATAAAGCAACTTGCGCACTATTTTCAAATATCAGCTGTAGCATTGAATCAAAATACTAGACACATACTGCAACGGCTGCTGCATTACCAATTTTTCAACTTCATTTCAATATAAACCGTGGTTTGAATAAAGTTGTTTCAATACTTTAAATCATTGAAGATAAAAAATTCATCACAATTTAAGGTAAAACATATAAATATTTTCACATTTTGTTATTTAAGATTTTATAACTTTATATAATTGCTTTTTTTTATTTTGAATTTCCACACTCGTATGATTTGTTTTTTTTTCTTAATTTCTGTTTATTTAATTTACGTTAAATTTTTTATTATTATTAATTTTTCCATTCGTTGTATTTAAATTATTTTTAGTTCCGCTTAAATTATTCACTACTTCTCTTCGTTTGGCAAACAACAAATAAAATTTGCTAACTTTACTTAACTCGAAATAACCAACACAATCTGCAGGAAAAAAAAAGCCAACTATTTCCTTTTTTTTTTTTGTTTTTCTGTTCACAATTTTCTACTACATGTTTCCGTCATTGTTATTGTTGTAGTTCCTGTATAGTAATAGTCTCGTGTGTTGTGAATTTACCACACACACATACTCACAAACACTCATACACACTGTAGAACCAACCATCCTTTTATGGTGTAGACGCACACACACACACACACGCACGCATACAAGAGGGTCGTTAGTCGTTAAAGAGCAGGAGATTTTTTAACACATGGCATGATGTGCTGCGATGGCAATTGCGAATAAATGTGAGTATAAAATTTTTGACTTGTAATTTTTATCAAACCCCATACTAAATATTAAACTAAAAGTCTCGTGTTATTTAGTATTCACGTTTTTAACAAACATTTTCATGTTCGCTGGGAATCGTTTATTTTGTCCTTAGATTCGTAAATCTCGTGTCGCCACACAAAGCTAACACACTCTTCCGCTCCTACTCGAACTCATACCAAACCAAATAATACATTTTTACCTCTCGAACCATTTTGAGCCAGCAAACGACCAACAATTTTAACAACTAAAAAAGAACAAAACAAAAACAAACAGCACTGACAACCAAGTGTGTTTTACTTCCTTTTCCTTCCTTCATTTCAGTTTATCCTTTTGTTTTTATGGTTTCATATAAATATTTACTGCTCTTACTCTTTCAATTGTTTCGTTATTGTTAATGGTTGGTAGAACACCCTTCCCTGTGTTGGCCCAAAATAAAAGCGAGTAGGCCCGAAATAAAGACAGACAGCGGCTAGGGCAAAAGTTAACATGGAACATTTATAAATATTTTGCATTTAAATAAAGAATATGTTAGGAAAGCAATAGATTATATTTATAAACTTCAATCTCTGGTATTAACTATGTAGTGAACACCACCAAAAACACAGAGAGAGAGAGAAACAAAAAATAAGTGACTATTACAATAATATAGATTCTAACTCACGACCTCACCGTTCGACAGCCTGTATATTTTAAATTTTATAGAAATTTCTAAGAAGTAAGTTATCTATTTGTAAACCGCAACAAAACGAAAAAAATGGCGTTATACGAGGGGTTGCTGTATGTAGTAGCAGTAGGTAATAAATATGCATTGGTTTCGGATTTTCTTCTATAGTTTTGTCTGTTATTTTTTTAATACTTTTGTCTAGTATATACCAGGCTCTCAGTTTTAGTCTGAAAGCTTTTGTTAATGTACCTACTCGTATATGCGATATATGTATGTATATAAAGCTGCCTACACACTAGGGAACATGGTTGAGGGAACAAAAAATATCAAAAAATTTTGTAAACACGAAATGCACGCTCTCAACACTAACACACACACAAACGCACTCACACATTCACAAAAAATGCTCTCTTTTTTTAAGTATGTTCCCTAGTGTGTAGGCAGCTTAATGTATCGTATGTAGTCTTCATGTGTACCACACATAAACACAGTATGTTTAATTTTCCTTTCGTTGTTGTATTTTTTTTTTTTTTAATATTTTTTTGCATTTATTTCAATCGACATAGTCAAGTGCACGAGGTCAAACTTGTAAAAACAACATAACGAAAAAAAAAATTAATTTGCTTTGGTTACATGTTTTTTTTAAGTTTTTAGTTGCAACAACACGGGTATATTAGTATTATAGGCAGATTAAAGAAAATGCTTTTTAAACAATTGAGAGTTGAAAGTTTAATGTTCGAATATTAATATTTTTTATTATTTTCAAGATGAAATTTTAATCAGATCGTTCATTTGCACAAATATAAATCGCAGTGATATAAGAAAAACGGTAAAGACTTTTTATACACCGAGAGAATTATCTTCAGTTCAGTAATCAACTCCTTCATAGTTTGATTTCATAGAATCTATGAAACAGGTTATATTAAAGTCAATGTTTATGAAAAGTTCATAAAATGTCTTCATAAAATGAATAGATCATTACACCAATGAACGAATCATTCAGCCAATGTGCAGCATATTACAATATCCAATTATATATAGACCTATATATAGTTACATATGCCTCATATAATTATGTATAATTGTATCGAATTATATACCATTATATCTAGTTGCATATGATTACTATATTATATTTGATACATTTGGATTAGGACAAAATCCGGTTTAAATTGTATCAAACCATATCTTATTCCCTCAAATTATATCTAATTGTGTCAAATTAAATCTAATATGATCATAATACGATCTAATTTGATACAATTAGATGTTCTCATTTTTCGGATATAATATCAAATGTCATATGATTTTTTTTAGTAGGGTACTTTCATGGAAATTACAATAATACACATCACTAAAGCTCGGCATTATGGTTACATAAAACTATTTGAGAATTAAATGTTTAATATTAAGTTTAAAATTGGATGAAAATTTTTAAAAATGAATAAAATTACGATATTTTATGAAAAAAAGTAAATTGGACAATTCCATATAAATAAAAAATTTAGGAAGAGATAATTTGTGAAATTCGATGAATTTTTTTACATGAAATTATGAAATTTAATGAAAGAAAGGTTATGAAAATTCATAATATAATATATATATATATATATAAATATAATATACATAATGAATTTCTTCAGTGAATCTACGAAAAAAATTCTATGAAATTGTATTATTAATGTCATGAAGAATAATTCTTTCAGAGTACCCACCACCTCAGTTTGTTATTGTGTTTGCAAAATATCGAAATATAGGTCTAAGACCTCATAAAGTATAAATTCTTGATCCTTATGCAATTTTAAGAGAATTTAGCTGGACAAGTTTTAATGAAATTTTTCACTAAACTAATGAAGTTTTCTTCACAAAGTAAAGGAAAAATGTTTAGAGTTGATGAAAAGGATTCATATATTTTATGAATCTAGTTTAAATGAAACTTATTCATTGAGTGTATGAAACCTTCTTGATCGCAACATTTACTGAAAAATTACATTAATTCATTGAAAAGCTTAATGGACGAGTTCCAGTTGAAACCTCAATTTTTATGCAAAAATTCATTAATATCATGCAGATTATTCTCTCTGTGTAGCAAAGGTCGTCTGTTAAAGAGTTGTGAGTGAAAATGCGAATGTACCAATTTAATAAACAGTCTGGTAACACTACGCAACACAAAAAATAACAAAGTTCTGATAATTGAATCTGGCAGATGGGACCTATAAAAATATATACGTGTTTCGGCGTTTTAAAATTTTATGTCTGTCCCTATGCTTTTTGGGCAGTTAAAGTTTCCCCCTTTTGAAAATGTTTATTGTGAATCGGCATGGGAAACCATGTGAATCCTCCATTTTAGGTATAGGATGTGTTCAGCGAACTTATGTATAAACACTACGAAAAACATTTTTGTGGAACATTTCAACCCTATAACTCTCCAATTAAAGGGACTTTTTTGTCCCCTTTTTAAAAAGGGACAAAAAGAACCGTAGATTAAAAAATAGACCCAGTCAGAAAAATACAAACGGGAAGGCGGTGGCAACGCACTTTAACAGGTGGTACAATTACTGGCAAAAAGTGCTTTCCCAATCCTAAAATGATAACATCATTAGACAAAAGGACCGGCTGTTCAAAAAGCGCTGGAAAAGCACTGGAGGAACAAAAATTTTAAACGTTGGCAAAACACTAGCAAAACCAATAAATAGGTGATCTGGAAATATATTTTCCAAAATAAAATTTAAAAAAAGTTCATATGTATTTTTTTTTTGGTCCTGCCGTGATTTGAACCTAGGACGTCAGAGTGGCAGACGATTACTCTACCCACTGAACCAACGAGACATATAATATTTGATGACTAAACACATAAATGAGTGATATAAGCTGGACAACTACTGGCTGCGCCAAAATGCTAGTACTGGCAAACAATGTTTTGTAACTAGTATGCCAGTGTTGGGATGGCAAAAAAAAAGTTGGTCTTGAAGGAGCTTTCCCACAAACAAAAAAATTGATTTTATAAAACAAAAAAAATTTTAAATTAAAAAAAATCCAAAAAAATTTTTAGCTTGCAACCGGATTTCAACTCAGAACCTCCTGACTACAAACATTTTTTAACGAAGCGTCAGCATTTTAAATTTTTGTAAAACAAATACTGGTAAAACGCTTTTTGCAAACGCTGGCAAAGCGTCCCAAATGAGTGTTCTACCAGTCACTTATTTTTAACACCGTGGTTACCCAGTGGTATGTCAGTGCTTGATTTTGTGTACCACTGGCGATTTCTGACTGGGGAGGGTTAAAATATACCGAAAAAATATTTTTCATGAAATTCTATTATAAGTTACTGCAGACCTCAAAGTTTAAAATTTAAGTTCAATGCCAGAAATCAAAACTTAAAATGTGCTTAAGGAGGGACATGACATTCGCGGCAGAGAAAACAGACCTTTTTTTAAAAATTCATAACTCAGTCAAAAACAAACATTTTTCCAACATTTTTTCTCTTTACTATTGTAGAGAATTGAACAAATTACAATAAAAAAAAATTCAAAAAAATATATTCTTCACTCCAACATGGTTTTATAGAGCTCCAAACTGGCGGCAGAGAAAAAAAACGGGGCCTCGTGGTTGCAGCGCTGGGAGTCGCAAAAATTGTCCGATCTGGAAAAAAAAATGACTTTTTTAAATCTTAACAAAATTGGTTATCGTATAAATAACCAATCGACAAATAATAATTTTTTTTTCAATTTTTGGTGATGTTCCAAATTTGAAAGTGTGTTTTTTCAAAAAAAAAATATTGATTTTAAAAATTCATAAAAAATCGAAAAAAAAATTATTATTATTCGATTGGTTATTCATACGATAACCAATTTTGTTAAGATTTAAAAAAGTCATTTTTTTCCAGATCGGACAATTTTTGCGACTCCCAGCGCTGCAAATTTTGGAAAAATGTTTGTTTTTGACTGAGTTATGAATTTTTAAAAAAAGGTCTGTTTTCCCTGCCGCGAATGTCATGTCCCTCCTTAAGGGTTAACTTCGTACTTATTCAGAATTGGTGTAAATCTCTTGCACTCGCTTGACGTACCGTAAATAGGAATAACAGCGATCTGCAGGTTGACTGTTAAGATCCGTTACGTTAAAACAAAAACCCATGAAAATCAAAATCAAAACAAAAATTAAAATCAATCTTTTTTTTTTTGTACAGAAACGTATTACTGTGCGGTTTCATATAATTAATATTCAATTTCTGAGATCGTAAATTTCGAAAATCTGATATAAGAAAAATACTACAAAATTCGAAGAGCCAATCCCTATAGGATTGCACGAATTAGAAAAGGCGGCCAAAACTCCATTTTTCCATTAGCTCAGATTCAACTGCGGACAGGGTGATTAAAAACAATTTTTTTTTGTCGTACAAGTACAGATTTCTTTATTTATATCTGGAAACTTTTGTTAGGTTGTATGGTACACTAACTATTAATATCGCTAAAAAATTTTTAAAGGCCCTAGGTTCGAGTTTTCAAAAAAAAAGAAAATTTGTTCACTTTGTTCTATAGCCCATTGTGGGTGCGGCAAAGCCGCCCCTGGGAGCAATCGCTTTTTCTTCTCCTCAAAGATCAAAGAGCAAACTTCTGTTAACAGTTGCCTGTAAGCACATATTTAATGCCGAAACTGTAATTTGTAAAACTTCTTTAGCAGGCACTTATATATAATGGTAACTTTTTGATCTATGCGGAAATTCCATTAAAATTCATTGAAAACAAAGCTGATAAATTTCGTATTTATGTCAAGGATTTGCTCAAACTCATCATATCATTTCCTTTTCCAGTAATAGTTAATTTTATTTTTTCAAATCATTATCAAAAAAAAATACACAAAATCATAATTATTACATCCCTTGAAGGAAAACGTGTAATTTTCTTTAGCCTTAAAAACTTTGCTTGCTAATTTGGATAATATAACAACAAGAACAACAACTGCTACTCCACCATATATGCGAAATCCACACATACAAAATGGTCACAAATAAATACTTAACATGAAACTATTAAATATAAAACTTCAAAAACTAAGGTCATAGACGCCATAAAATCCTTCGAAATGGAAATAATTGAAGAAAAAAATACAATATGCAAAGAATACAACAACAAATAAAACGAAAAGTCATATCACCAAAGAAGCAAACAAATGTATTACAACACATGGCGCCAAAAAAAAAAAAAAAATGAAACAGTTGTTCGTTTGTTCTCTGCAGTTTGTAACTTGTACTGAAAACCATTAACGCTTTTACGAAAATAAACAGTCACTCATTTACCAAAGAATATACAGTGGAAACTCTTGCGAAGTTTTTATTTAGATTATTAAATGCGTAAATAATAGTTCATTGTATAATGTTATTCCGATAAATGATAAATTTGAAATGCCGAATATTCATGTGCTTGTGCGAATTTAAATGTAAATAACACTTGTCAAAACAACAGAGTAGTACTTTGGAAGATATCAAAGCAAATTGTGGTTCATTTTTTGTTTTTTCTTTGATATTTTAAATGTTGAATAACGCTTCCAGATGAGAACGAGAAATTCTCATTGAGTTTGTAATTTATTTTAACAAATATTTCCAGGAATTCTAAAAACGTGGTCCCCTGACGATTTCCACAGGCAGGAATAAAATCCGGAGTCTGTTAAATTTTTCAATAAAAATGTTCTTTTCTTCTTCTTGCAAAATATCACTGAAGATAATTCTTTAGTTTGTAATCAGAATATTAGTTACGATTGTCTGTATTACGCAAATAAACAATTTTCTTAATTTTGCGGAAATTTCTATATTTTTATAGAGTTTTTACTGTAAGTTTTGTTTTCGAAATTACCATTTGACTATTTATAATATTTTAACACATACATCACTCAACAATCATAATGACTTTTTTTACTGCCTTCTTTTTACTTTGTTCTTTCTTACTTTCTTTTGGAGGAAATTTTTATACAACACGAAAATTGCTAATCAACAATTATTTAAAACAAAAAGCTCTTTAGCTAAATTTGCTTTCTTTACTACCGAAAATCTGTTAAATATAAAAGTAAAACATTCCAAAATCAAAGTCAAATAATAAAGAAACAGTTATAGCTGTTGTTAACCTTGATTATGGCGTTTTTGTTTTTTTTTTTTTTTTTGTTATAAATTTAATTTAATTTCCTTCACCTTATAATATGTACTAAATGAGTTTTTTTTAACAACTCCACATATCTACCATTTAAAGAACATTCCTTTATTTTTTATAAAATTTTGTATTAAAACCTTATTCATAACCTTCTGATTTATTTTATATTTTTGTTTGTATTATGCCATCGTATAATTTCATGAATTTATTTGTTTGTCATGCAAGCTGACAAATATAATTTTCATTCCACTTTTGTTTTTTTTTTTTTTTTGTCTTACAATATTTGCACATTTAACTAACACATTGAGTTATTGTCGCATAAGTGAAAATTTAGTCAATAAACCTTTTGTTTTACTCAAATCAATATAATGTGTAACATGTGCCAATAAAGTAAATGTACAAATTTGTAATGCGAATTACAATACAGCTGAAATGCATTTCATTTTCAAATTTCTTTACAACGCCACTACTCTGTGGAACAGTTTGTGCTGTTGTATGTAACTACTAAAATCAATATGTATTAGAGTCCTTCAAATAGCAAGACGTTGGAATTTTCCAGCTCCTCAAGGCCCCATCAATGTGACTATGTTTTAGCAATTTAAGCAATCAAATAAAAGTAAAAAAAAATTCATCTTAAGCTCCCTAAATGGCCATAAAATTACGCCTATAGTTGAAAAAAATGTAAAATTTTCAAATATAAAAAAAAACAAAAAAAAAATTAAATTTAATACCATAGAACGTGATACATCAAAACTATTAAGTATTTTGGCGATAATTACGAATATGAAGTTTAAATTTCAAATAGAGCAACGGTTTTCGTGATATAGCAGACTAAAAATTTTCCAATGCAAATATTTTTTTTTCCAAAATTTTTTCATTTTAGCAGTATCAAGAAACTTTTTCGCTGAGGAATTTTTATTCTCCTAAAAAGCGTTATCTATGTATATGAAATGTAGTTTTTAATAAAATTTTGGATTAAAATATTTAACCAATCGAGACACTATATTCAATACTCTATATCTGCAATTTTGGCCAAAATGAGTTTTTGATGGCAAAATCATTGCTGACATTATATCCATCTATGATATCAATTTGGAAGCAAAATGCCCATTCTTTGCCACTTTTTTGAACATTCTACATTTTCCCATATCTACAAACAAATTTACTTTCAAATACAGAAGTCTATATCTGCATATAAATTTAAATTATTTGAGAATATCTTTTTTCGGAATTTTTTTTTTTTTTTGCAGCTAACCACTAAACTTTATTTTAGGAGATGTGCATTATAGTCCCTAGATTATAAATAAAAAAACCGCACTTAAAAAATTGTAAAATAGTATCGGAATGCTAAAAAAGCTTTTATGGTAGAAAAAAATAATTTAAAAGCTCAATCAGCGATTAAGATTCTGCAAACGAATATAATGATGCAATTTTCGTTTTTGCAAAATATTTTCGCAAAAAGGAAAATACCACCACCAAACTTTGTTTTATGAAATGTGTATTATAGTCCCTAGATTATAAATTTAAAAAAAGCGCACTCGAAAATTTGCAAAATAATAGCCAATCCCCAGATTATAAATTTTGAGAATCTCACTTAAAAATTGCTAAATAACGACGGAATGCGAAAAAGCGTAGAAAATGACTTAGAAGAGCTAAACAACTATTGACATTCTGCTAACGAATATATTGGTGTAAAGTTATCCTTTTCGCAAATTTTTTTTTTTTTTTTGCAAACTACCCACAAAACTTTGGGCAAGATATGAGTGTAATAGTCTTCGATTATGGATTAAAATACACCGCATTAAAAAATTCCAAATAAAGGCGGATTGTGAATAAAAGGATTTATACCGCAGAAAATGAATTAAGAAATTTAATTAGCGATTAACATTTTGCAAACGAATATAATAATGCAAACTTTTTCGTTTTTGTAAAATTTTTTTCCCCATTTTTTTTTCCTAACTAACTATTAATTTTTGGAATAAGATATGGATATAATAGTTCTTGGATTATTAATTTCAATACAACGAGACTTTTCCATCCCTGATTAACAATTCTGTGTTCGTTGATGTCACTATGCGACAGTCAAAATCGGGATGGGATGAAACCAACGGGACATGTTATATAGGTCACAAAGAAGTTATACGTGTCCCGGCGTTTCGCTGGGTCCCCCTAGGAATCGAGATATATCTTTTTTTTGACATAACTCGAGAACCACTAATCCGATTTTGCTCAAACAATTTTAAAAAAATTACAATTCCTTTAATCTGTTCATATAACGTTTTTCTATATACTCAACAGTTTTGCCGGTAAAAATAAATGTTTGTTACCGCTACCATAAAAATCAATAACCTTTTGTTTATTACTTTTTTTTAATATTTTAGGCAAAAAATATTTTTTTCTTCATACATTTATTTTTACCGGCAAAACTGTTGAGTATATAGAAAAACGTTATATGAACAGATTAAAGGAATTGTAATTTTTAATTTTTTTAAAATTGTTTGAGCAAAATCGGACTAGTGGTTCTCGAGTTATGTCAAAAAAAAAGACCATCAAAGGTCAAATCGATATATCTCGATTCCTAGGGGTGACCCAGCGAAACGCCGGGACACGTATAACTTCTTTTTTACCGATATAACTTTCCCCGGTAGTTTGAACCCTTCCCGATCACTGACCCCATTTGTCTCACAGTGTGTTTGGAGGAACATACTATTGTTTGGCACAAAAAGTATAGAGAGATTTACGTGGTCATTTGTTCCTAATAATGCATATTTTTTATATTTATCAAAACTACATATCTGCTATTATTATCATAAAATTATATAAAAATTTTATTTCAGAACTCTATATCTGCATTAGTCACGTAATTAACGCAAATAATTTCAAAATAAGTATATATAGGAATAAGTTGCCATTTTTAAATAATATTCTAGAAGACAGATTGATTCAAAAAAAATCTTATAAGCAAGTGAATTAGTTTTATTGCTCTCCTGAACAATTGTATTTTTGCAGATATACAGTATTGAATCTATGGTATCGCAATACTTTAAAAGTTATTAAACCTAAAGCACGTTGGGTAAAATAATGAAATAAATAATATTTTATTTGCATTAGGAAAAATCTGACCTAGAAAACTGATAGAAGTATTTAAAACTGGAATAAAAAACGAGTGAAAAGGTTAAGGTCGGCCATGCCGACTATACAATACCCTACACCAGTTTGGTTAAAAGCCAAATAATGTTTGGATCCGAAATTCGAATGGGTTAGAATGGGACTTGTGTCAAAATTTTCTATAATGTGAGTCAGCGAACCAAATTTTAATAAAATATCTTAATATTTGCGACCTGCAGTTTGTAACCAAGCCAATTTTGGGGGACCCTTATATGGGCACTAGGTTTAAACATGGACCGCTGTTAACCAAAATCAATAGGCTTCGTCCTTGGGCCGACATAAGTCGGTGTACCGAGTTTCATCAAAATATCTTAATATTTGCGACCTGTAGAGTGCGCACAAAAATGAATGGACAGACGGACGGACGGAGGGACGGACGGACATCGTTAAATCAAAATAAAAAAAAAATTCTGAGCCGATCGGTATACTATAAGGTGGGTCTAGGACCAATATGTTTTGGTGTTACAAACATCAGCACCCTGACCGCGTAGTGGTGTAGGGTATAAATACTAGAAAAGGTTGATGCAAATTTATATTGAAATATATTTTTTTAATGCAGACTGGCTCAAAACATTAGAAATTATAATTTTTTTTTCTCGAAATCATAAAATATATAAAATTGTGATTCAAAATTTATGGAGAAATCTTCAAGGGCATAATCTTTAGTGATAACTAGGGCAAGGAATTTCATGCAAATGCATGTTTTTTCTCGATAGTCCAAAACTAATATGGACTAAATATTTATCCGAATCATCAAATTTAGAACAAAATGGCAGCGATTTGTAGTTGCATATTTTGGCATATTTTGTCAAAAATGCAGATTTTTGCATATTTTGACTTTAAATGCATTTTTGGTGCCTTTTTAATGCATATTTTGTGCTTTTTAATGCATATTTGTGCATATTTTCAATTTTAGGAGCATTTGTTCTTTTGTAAAAAATATCAAAAATTGATAGGTCTTCACATTCTGATTCAATCGAAATAATCACTCTTAAAAACCATATTGACCTATGGAAAATCTTCGAGTTCTGTGTCTGTTTGCAAAATAATTAAATTAAATATATTTTTAAGTTTTAAAGTGCATTATTTTTGCAAAAATAATAGTTTTTAGTGCATATTTCTTATATTTTTAATGCATATTTTTCTTTTTTAGCTGCATATTTTCCAATTTTAAGTGCATGAAATTCCTTGCCCTAGTGATAACAGAATTGATTTGCCTTTTTAAAATTTATTGTAAATCTACATACAAATTGTAAATTTATTGTAAATTTATTGTAAATCTCCAATTTTCAGGGACGTCTAAACGTGATTCAATTTCGCTAAAATGTGGTACAGATGTTGCCGCATTCTATTCACCACGATCCGACCTTGAGGAGCAAAAATCAGACTACTTCCTGTTTCCCCATAGGATTTTAACCCCCTAATGTGCATATAACTTTCTGAAAGAAAACTTCTGAGAGGTGTAATTCTTAATGAAAATCGGATATGATATTGTTATTGTATATACACTGAAAAAATAATTACCCTGAAATATCAAATTAAACATATTTTAAAAATAAAAGCTGTTTTTAATCAAATATTTAATTTATCACTAAATATTTTATTTGTTTTCATTTAATCGTATACAATTTTTAGTAATTAATAGTATCATTTGAGTGATAGGTTCAAAGTCAATTAAAATTTTAATTAATATAGTCAATTTCGTTATTAAAACTCGTTTTTAGTTTTTTTTTCTGTTTAGAGGGCAAACATATTTTATGGGATGCAGATAAAATAGTTGTGCTTTTTGAAGTACTCTTTAATAGTTTTGCTGGTTTGCGATTTAATTAAGTGACGTCCGTCCGCCTATTCTTCCTGATGATCTGAATTCGGAAGACAATTGGATGAATTTGTTATATAGTTATGTATTGCCTTAAGGGCGAAACCTACTAGTTAAAATCGGTTCATGTTTTAACCATTTCACCATAGAAAGGTCCCATCCGAATTCAGCTTGAACGGTTTTACTAAACCAAAACGTTTCG
This sequence comes from Leucophora obtusa, assembly GCA_949987735.1. Classification (NCBI taxonomy): domain Eukaryota; kingdom Metazoa; phylum Arthropoda; class Insecta; order Diptera; family Anthomyiidae; genus Leucophora; species Leucophora obtusa. The sequence goes on from OX465297.1 coordinate 223,578,888, forward strand.
AACCGATTTTTTGAATAGGACCTATTTAATTTTATTCATGAATCAGATAGTCTCCTTTTCGGACAAAAAAAAACCGAGTTTAACTCTGGCCCTGTACTTCCCGGGTTTTTTCCACAGCGTTTTAAAGATCGCTTAAAATTACAAAACTACTGCTTAGACAACTAACAAATTCTGACTGCAGAAGTTCCCTGAGTGTATTACAACCCTTAAGGACCAATGCGATATATAGGTCCCATTTTGTTTCAACACATTGTGAGGAAGGTAACTGAAACGAAAGACGGAGTAATTGTTTACCCAAAAGTTTTATGTCACATGTTTGATACACTCATAGATATAAATCTGTAAAAATAGCAGAAAAAGTCACTAAAAATTAGTTAAAAATGATGCCGCAGAAAAAACTCCTGAAATTAGCAGACTTTTTTGCTAAATACTAGCAAAACAAGAACAGCAAAATTAAAACTGTTAAGTTTACAGAATTTTAGTTTTATTTAAGTTAATTGAAAATAACAAATTGTATTGCAAAATCTGCAGAAAATTTTGCTAAATATTAGTAGACTAAAAAAAGCAAGAACAAACTGTTATATCTACAAAATTTTAGCTATTTTTAAGGTAAGTCTAGCAGAAATATTAAGTAAAACGAGTAAAAAGGTTAAAGTCGGGCATGCCGACTACACAACACCCTACACCAGTCTGGGTAAAAGCCAACTAATGTTTGGATCCGAAATTCGAATGGGTTAATAGGGGCTTGTGTCAAAATTTTATATAATGTGAGTCAGCGCACCAAATTTCATTAAAATATCTTAATATTTGCGATCTGCAGTTTGTAAACAAGCCAATTTTGGGGGGACCCTAATATGGGCACTAGGTCTAAACATGGACCGATGTTCACCAAAATCAACAGGCTTCATCGATGAGCCAACATAGGTCTGTGTACCAAATTTCATCAAAATATCTTAATATTTGCGACCAGCAGCGTATAAACAATATAATTTTGGGGGGAACCCTTATATGGGCACTAGGTCTAAACATGGACCGATTTTAACCAAAATCAATAGGCGTCGTCCTTGGTCCGACATAAGTCGGTGTACCAAGTTTCATCAAAATATCTTAATATTTACGACCTGTAGAGTGCGCTCAAGAATGCATGGACAGACAGACAGACAGACGGACGGACGGACAGACGGACATCGTTAAATCGAAATAAAAAAAATTCTGAGCCGATCGGTATACTATAAGGTGGGTCTAGGACCAATATTTTTTGGTGTTACAAACATCAGCACAAACTTATAATACTCTGAAAGGCTAGATTTTCATTTGCAAAAAAATCGAAAAAAATTTTAAATTTTTTGGTGATTTTTTAAGCTACTAATTATTTAGCAAAATTTTTTTGCTAAATTCAGCAGGTTAATTTGTTATTTTCCATTAACAAACATTTAACTCAAATATAACTAAAATTCTATATATTTAAAAGTTCAGCTTTTTTGCTGAAGTTCGGTGTTCAGCAAAAGTTTTAGTTATATATTTTTAGCACTAAACTAATTTTGAACTAATGTTTTACTAATATATTTTGCTACCAAAAATTGTGCTGATAACCGCAATTATAGCATGTACGACAACAGACAAGATATAGATGTCTCAGCTTCTCTGGATGTAGTACACACAACGTAAATGATAATTTAAAAAAAAAACAACTCTACACTCAAAAAAAAGTCAGTAAAGTCAGCAAAAAATGTTGCTGTGTCAGCAAATTTTTAGTCAGCAGCGTGCTTGCAAAAAAGTTGGTAATTTCAGCAAAAGGTGTTTGCTGAAAAACAGCGAGCTGATTTTTCAGTCTACTAATATTTAGCAAAAAGTTTAGTGATTTAACAAGGACTTTTTCATTTGCAGCCGACTAAGTGTTAGCAAGACTTTTGCTGAGATTACTATTTTTTTGGTAAAAATCAGCTCGCTGATTTTCAGCTAACACTTTTGCTGAAATTAAAAAGAGCACGTTCCTGACTAAAAATTTGCTGACACAGCAACATTTTTTGCTGACTTTACTGACTTTTTTTTTGAGTGTAAAATAAAAAATAATCTGCTAATTTTAGCAGTTTTTTCTGCAGCATCATTTTTAACTAACTAAAGTTTAGTAACTTTTTTTGCTATTTTTGCAGATTTATTTCTATGAGTGTAATAATAGTATTACTGAAAAATTTATATATTTGTCCATTATCTAAATACACACACTTTTGACATAACATAATGCAAATTATATAAGTTATTTTATAATTTTTAGTTTTTCTCTTTTCTACATTTCATATTAGTTGTTTTTTCTTTTTTTTTTGTGGAAATATCTGATATAATTATTGTTAAACATATGAATGAACTGTTTTTTTTTTCGTTACCTATTGTCTACAAACTCAATAAAATGTGCAAAACAAAAGCTGAATTGTATTCGTTGTTGTTGCTTTATGTGTTATTTTCCAAATTCATTGCACAATTTATTGCATTGGTAGACAATAGATTTGAAAAAAATATATCACAAATTCAGATATTTGACATACAATCGCAAATTTAAGAATATATTTGCTAAAAGCAACAAAAGAAAATGATAAAAAATAAATTTTCAATGGAAGAAAGTTTAAAAATCAGTACATTTTTTAGTAGGTTTGAGGTTAAGAAGAAGAATAAAAATTTTCTTCAAAAGTTATAAACACATTAAATTTGTAAATCAGACTAGATCCAGTTTCTGCCTTTTTTATGGACAGGCTTCATCAGTGATTTTCCATTAAATTGTATTATCGTTTATATTTTCATTGTCAGATTGTCTCTATATGAAAACTTTCAGCAGTGATCAAACATTCTACTTTAGATTTCCTGTTTATCTTCTTATTTCCTCCGTGTCACCTTTTCGCAAATGTTGCCACACTGACGTATGGTTTTTACGTACAAGTGCAGGCAATTTGTGTATATTGAAGACGGACAGCCAACAGGGCATTTTAATTTTTTTAGTTAAGTGTTGTTTAAAAAAATATCAGCATCAGCAAAAAGTCGATTTTCTGTTTAAAATTTAGCGAAAATATTTAGAATTCGACCAAATCAGGTATTTTAGGTTAAAACTGAAACCGTTGCCGATTAGATAATTTATCTAAATAACTACACTACCGAAAGCGAAAATGAGACTAAGGTTTACGTTTAATTTAGCAATAATTACGCAAAACTAAACACATAGTTACTCGTACATCATTTTATAACTGTCTTGCATAACGAACTCTTTTTGTCTGTAATTGTATTTTAGTTTTTTTGTACCAACACAACAGAAATTATCCATCCGTAAATTGAAAGCAAATAAAAATAGAAAGAAATGAATAAAAAAGTCATTAATTAAATGACAATTACAAATGCAGGTAGTCAGTCAATCAACACACCTTTTCTTTTTATGCCGCATTTCTGCCGGTGAACGAACATTTTGGGTGCCTTGCATTTTTAACTGGATACAACAGTTCTTATTCCGATTTCAAGGCGATTTCTTTTAAAATATTTACGTATATATATATCCAAAACACAAGATATTTTATAAAATTAAGATTATTTTTTCTTTACAACTTTCCAAAAAAATTAATATAAATCACTATAGTTACACATTATATGATCACTTTTAGAACAGAAAAATATATAGTCTAATGATATTTGTTTAAATTTTTTTTACACATAATTAATAATATTAATATTTCTTATGTTAAGACTTTATGCATAGACAATTATGAATTCTAAACTGACTTAAGATTTTCTAAACGTTCAAATCGTGTCAAAAATAGAAAAGAAAAATAACAACAAACTAATGTTTAGCAACATTATTTAATTTAATTTTAACGTTTCAACTAAAACAAAAATGACACTCATTGTCAGTATTACAGATATTATCGTAGTTAGTTTGTGTTTTTGTAACCATTGTGTTGTTAATTTACATCGAGTGGTTTTAATATTAGAAATAAATGACAGACAAGAAATTTGTAAACCTTGGCTTTGAACATGGTAAACCTTGGCACAAGAAACACATAAGAATAACATAGAAAAGGGTAACAAAGCTGCGAAATTTAAAATGTGTTGTTAAGAATTGGAGAAATATTAAAAAAAAATTGAAAATGTATAAAAAATCACATACACCCTAAAAAGTGTTGACCAATTCAACAAAGAACACTTCAGTAGTATACTTAATATTAACTCGAGTAAAATTGTTTATATGAGCTCTAAAATTGCTTGTAAATTTACTGCTATAAAATGAGTAAATTTCTTCCATTGTATTAGTAAATATAAACACAAAATGCGTAAAATTATTTTGCACACACTTTCATATACAATAATACATACATACATACATACATACATACATACATACATACATACATACATACATACATACATACATACATACATACATACATACATACATACATACATACATACATACATACATACATACATACATACATACATACATACATACATACATACATACATACATACATACATACATACATACATACATACATACATACATACATACATACATACATACATACATACATACATACATACATACATACATACATACATACATACATACATACATACATACATACATACATACATACATACATACATACATACATACATACATACATACATACATACATACATACATACATACATACATACATACATACATACATACATACATACATACATACATACATACATACATACATACATACATACATACATACATACATACATACATACATACATATATAATATAATATAAGGTATGAAATGATTAAAATTAAACATTTTATGCAAACATTATTTTATTTGACTAGAGCTGATTTGTAGTAAGAAGAAAACATTTTTATTGAAAAATTTAACAGACACAGGGAATCACCAGACTGCAGCAGTTTCGTCTCACCCAAAGACTCGTCAGTGTTTAGTTTATGTGTCAACTGATCAAACTAATTTTTAATTATTAATTTGTCTCTATACGAAAAACTTTTTGTGCATTGCCATGACCGGGGATTGAACCGGCAGCCCTCTGCACAGGCTATGACTCCTAGCACCACCTCTTAACAAGATACACCACGAATATTTTGTTGATAAATTTAAATTTTATTCACAAATTTTGTAAATTTACTAACTTGTAAAAGTAATGAAAATACATAGGGATCGACATTAGAAAAAAATTTGTTCTTGTACTGTTATTTTTGAAAAAGAATGTGGAACTATCTACAACAATCTGCCTAATTGGTTTTTTGCTCTCCTAAAAAGTTGTGCTCGAGTAGACAGCTGAAATTGAATAACACAATGATACAATAAATAAACAAGTCATTATACCCTACACCACTATGTGGTCAGGGTATTATAAGTTTGTACTGATGTTTGTAACACCAAAAAATATTGGTCCTAGACCCACCTTATAGTATACCGATCGGCTTAGAATTTTTTAATTTCGATTTAACGATGTCCGTCTGTCCGTCCGTCCGTCTGTCTGTCTGTCCATGCATTCTTGTGCGCACTCTACAGGTCGCAAATATTAAGATATTTTGATGAAACTTGGTACACCGACTTATGTCGGACCAAGGACGACGCCTATTGATTTTGGTTAAAATCGGTCCATGTTTAGACCTAGTGCCCATATAAGGGTTCCCCCCAAAATTATACTGTTTATACGCTGTAGGTCGCAAATAATAAGATAGTTTAATGAAATTTGGTTTGCTGACTCACATTATAGAAAATTTTGACACAAGTCCCATTTTAACCCATTCGAATTTCGGATCCAAACATTAGTTGGCTTTTAACCAGACTGGTGTAGGGTAGTGTATAGTCGGCATGCCCGACTTTAACCTTTTTGCTCGTTAATAATATATTTAAAGCAAAATATACTATTCGTATAATGAAATATTTTTTTAATATCTTCACATATTTTGATTGTGTTTTTTTTGCAATAGTATTGTTTTTACCTATGGTATTATAAAACACACTACGCACTTATGTAACGGCTTTATTTGTTCTAATATTCTCAGCACAAAGTGAACATACATAAAGCTGCCTACACACTAGGGAACATACTTAAAAAAAGAGAGCATTTTTTGTGAATGTGTGAGTGCTTTTGTGTGTGTGTGCGTGTTGAGAGCGTGCGTTTCGTGTTTACAAAATTTTTTGATATTTTTTGTTCCCTCAACCATGTTCCCTAGTGTGTAGGCAGCTTAAGAATAACATTGACTCGATCAAAATAATCGGTCTTATTATGGTTGTCGAATTTGTAGTCGAAATTTTCGACTCCATACAAAATGGTTTTGCATTCCAAATTAGAATGAAGTTAAACTCTGATTACACATTTTTTACAATCGGAATTTTGTTGATAATAAATTCAAGTGTAAAATTATTCAATAGTTGTGTTTTTAATGACTTTTCAGCAAATTCGACTTACTCCCATATTCGACTACGACAGCCGTAATAAGCCATAACTTTTTAATGAATCAAAACTTTAATAAAAAGTTTTGGACAATAATAAACAATAAACAAAATAATGAATATACATTACTTTTGGGATATCGCGAACAAACATAATTAAACGACTAAATAGGCTGGCCAGTAGTCGAACCAATCCCAGAAAAAAAATTGCAAGTAGTGCTTTACAAACTACTTCTTTTAATGCTTCACAAGTATCCGTTAGTGTATTTTACAGCTTTAGAATTACTTCTGAACCACATCCAAAAAATAACTTAAGTATTGCTTCTAAAGAGTAATTGCTCTAAAAGTGATCGTAATAAGTGATTTTGGTATCATTTGGCATTTTCAAACAGAGGGGTCGATTCCCGGCTGGACCAATATTTTTTTTTAATTTTTTTTTATTCTATTAATTTTTTTTTAATATTTATAATCAATTTGTTTAATATTAATATTTTTTAATTTAAAAATTTTTAAAAATACGTATATATAAAAAAAAAATGGTGAGAAATTGATTTTTATGTACCTGTAAAAATAGTACTGAAACCAATATTGAATTGGAGTGCACCTTTTACACTTGTTTAATAAGTACTTTTATTGAAGAGAATAAGGAACAATATCTCGCATTAACAAAGTGGTATTTTTATGCCAGTCAACTTTCATATCAAAGAATAGCTCAGCGGTGGAGCTCAGCAACTAGCAATCGTGAGGTCGAAAGTTCGATACCCGGTGGCGGCAATAAAAAAACTTTTGTAAAATAAAAAAAATATAATTTTTTTTGTGAAGAGTACAAAAAAGTACTGAAAAAATGTTAAAGTCGGAGTACTCCTCTCCTGTGACAACTCAATGTTAGATCATCAATTGTAGTGCTTTTTCTACTGCTACGGCATCTCTTTTTTCGCTGGGAATGTTCTTGTTGAGATTTGACCGTTTTCGACTTTTAATCAAGAGCAAGTTATTTATTTTTACTCACGCTCACACACGAATCACGTGAGTATAGTAATTTTTACTATCGAACATGCGTGAATCAGTGACTCACGAACATTTCGTGGCACGCTCATTCTCTCCAATAAACCAAAATGAATGACGGATTTGAATTTGTTTATAATACGCGACATCACGGTAGTGAGTTTGACACCGATTTTTACAAGCGAGTAGCAGAGGCTTTGGCCACTAATTGAGAACGTGTAAGAGCCACTGAAGATGGCGAAGAATTTCAAGGAATCGAACCAAATTAACTGCGAGAAAGCGGCGACACTGAAAAAGAAGGAGAAAAGCATGCTGAAACTGAACAACAAATTGCTGACGATGATTATTTCCAAAGTAAAGACGGTGCAAAATGTAATAAAAATCAAACGAATAGTGGTATTCGTATGCGTGAATAAAATATTAAGCGTTTTCAAGCTGGACCCAAGAAAGAAAAGTTCGTATATTCCAACTGAAGTATTGTAGAAATCTTCATACCAAACATAACAATAACCGCTTTTTTTAATCACTTGGATTTAATAAATCCAAAAAGTAGTTCCCAAAGTGCTCAATAGATAGAGTTAGCTTCCACCTATTTTAACAGAATTTTTCTACCCGACATTTCTTTCACCCTAATTTTTAATAATAACTACAATGATGCAGTATTTTATTGAAAATTTAAATTCTTAACTATAAAATGGCAAGAAACAGTGTGTCTTTTAGGTTTCATCATTTTGATTTACATTTCTACACAAGTAAAATATTCCACTACAATATTTAACATACACTAATTGGATTTAATTACAGACTTACAGTAGAGTGAAAAATTTCCATTCCTATTTCAACTATTTCTCCGTGTTCAACATGGAAAATAAATATTTGGTGAAATGTCGTTTTTTTTTTTCTTAACATATTTAACACAAAAAATTTAAAGGAAAAGCTTTTGTTTGTTAGTTATACATACAATATTTTTGTTTCTCTTTTAACTTTCATTCGTATTTTTTTCTGACATTAAATGAACAGGATGTTTCATATATCTGTGTCTTTTTATTGTTATGTTTAAACCCAGATAAATAAATCCCACTTTTTTTTATTTAATAAATCCACTTATTGTATGAAAAATCTAAATCTAGGTGATTAAAAAATGCGCTTAATAATTATTTTTACTGAAAGTAATCAATGTAAAAAACATACAGCCGAAAAGTGAAATGCAGCTAATGTACATAAAAAAAAAACAAAATGTTTGGATATATTGCACCCAAAGTAGGGTGACCATTTGTACTGATTTCATCAGAAGATGTACTGATTTTTGTTCAGTGTGTACTGTTGAAAAAATCGTGTACTGATTTACTCCATTAAAAAATATCGGAGAAGTACAAAATATATTTTGTTGGAAAGATACTTGAAATACCTCACCAACGGTATACAATATGAATGAACTTAATAACCCATTACCAGCCGGATCATGATTTTAAATGTCCATTTATTACAAATTGCATTTTTTTAAAAAAGCTGTACTTTGTCTCATGCCTATCAACGTTAAGTATTAAAAGCAAATCTACGTTAAACCGATTGTAGTATAAAAATATGTTAGACAGGTTATGTTTATAATTTTTCCCTTATAATAGAACGTACGTCAGCAAAAGTTTTTAGGAAGTAACGCGAATAAGTTATGTTAGATGCTAAAATGTATAAACGTTGAGTTGTCAACGTTGATAATTATCCGTGTTGAAAGTTAACGTGCATACGAAAAGTAATTTGTTAGTTTTCGTCTTAAACGCGTTTTTATGCACTTTGGGTTTTTTTTTATGAGTTAACGGATATAGTTAAGTCGTAAACACAGCTAAAATAATTTATAAAAGTAAAAAATACTCAGAAGAATTCCATGAAAAAATTGAACTGAGTTTCGAACTTGGGTCCGAGATTAACTAATATATTGTAGTATACTAAATTAAATCGAAAATATTTTTTCGTATCTATTTATATATAAAATTTTTATCGATTTTATCAATTATATATTCCTACATAAACAATTTATGATATGGCAAATATTTGTATATGATTTAAATTGATTAAATATGAGAAAATATCTAAACCTTTTTTAACATATAAGGGCGCATTCATTATTTTATATTATCAGATATTTTAATATTAAAAAATATATCTCTATATATAAAAGAATAACGTGACTGACTGACTGACTGACTCAACATCGCCCAGCCCAAACCGCTGAAGCTAGGAAGTTGAAATTTGGTATGTAGGTTCCTCTTTCGGGGTAGACATCCACTAAGACGGGATTTTTGGAAATTCCTACCGGAACGGGCAAAAAGGGGGAAAGTGTCCCCCTTGACGGCCTGCCAAAACCCCTTTGGCTAGAAAGCTGAAATTTAAGATATGTGTTCCTTGGAGTAGGGGCTAACTTTTCTGGAAAGTACTTTCTAGAATTTTGGACAGGGACGTTGTAAAAATGGGGGGAAAAAGGCCCCCCTTGACGGCCTGCCCAAACCGCTGGAGGTAGGAAGTTGAAATTTGGTATAAAGGTTCCTCCACTGTAGTAGACATCGACTAAGTTTGTATTTTTGGAAATTTTTACAGGGACGGGCAAAAAGGGGAAAAAGTCTCCCCCTTGAGGGCCTGCTCAAACTGCTGGAGCTATGAAGTTGAAATTTGGTATGTAGATTCCTCGACCGGTGTAGACGTCCGTTGAGACGCCATTTTTGGAAATTCTTATCGGGAGGGGCAAAAAGGGGACAAAAAAAGTACCTTTTTCCAAAAAAGTACCTTTTCCCAAAAAAAGTACCTTTCCCAAAAAAAGTACCTTTTTCCCAAAAAAGTACCTTTTTCCAAAAAAAGTACCTTTTTCAAAAAAAAGTACCTTTTTCCAAAAAAAGTACATTTTTCCAAAAAAAAGTACCTTTTTCCAAAAAAAAGTACCTTTTTCCAAAAAAAAGTACCTTTTGCCAAAAAAGTACCTTTTTCCGAAAAAAGTACCTTTTTCCAAAAAAAATTACCTTTTTCCAAAAAAAGTACCTTATACCAAAAAAGTACCTTTTTCCAAAAAAAATTCCTTTTTCCAAAAAAAGTACCTTTTTCCAAAAAAAGTACCTTTTTCCAAAAAAAGTACCTTTTTCCAAAAAAAAGTACCCTTTTCCAAAAAAAAAGTACCTTTTTCCAAAAAAAAGTACCTTTTTTCAAAAAAAGTACCTTTTTCCAAAAAAAGTACCTTTTCCCGAAAAAAGTACCTTTTTCCAAAAAAAAGTACCTTTTTCCAAAAAAAGTACCTTTTTCCAAAAAAAGTACCTTTTTCCAAAAAAAATTCCTTTTTCCAAAAAAAGTACCTTTTTTAAAAAAAGTACCTTTTTGCAAAAAATGTACCTTTTTCTAAAAAAATGTACCTTTTCCAAAAAAAAGTACCTTTTCCCAAAAAACATACATTTTTCCAAAAAAATAACTTTTTCAAAAAAAGTACCTTTTCCAAAAAAAGTACCTTTTCCAAAAAAAGTACCTTTTCCCAAAAAAAAGTACCTTTTTCTAAAAAAAAGTTCCTTTTCCCAAAAAACATACATTTTTTCAAAAAAATACCTTTTTCAAAAAAAGTACCTTTTCTAAAAAAAAGTACCTTTTCCCAAAAAAAAGTACCTTTTTCTAAAAAAATTTTCCTTTTCCAAAAGAAGTACCTTTTCCAAAAAAAGTACCTTTTTCCAAAAAACATACATTTTTCCAAAAAAAAAACACCTTTTTAAAAAAAAATACCTTTTCCAAAAAAAGTACAAATAAAGTAATTTGTAAAAACAAAGTATCTTTTTCCAAAAAATTTCGTTTTTCCAAAAAGTACCATTTAAAATAATATATAATTTCAAAAAAACTACTTTTTTTCCTCCCCCCACGGATATCTCCACTAAAACAAGGTTTTAGACGTGCGCTAAGACGGGATTTTTGGAAATTCCTACCGGAACGGGCAAAAAGGGGAAAAGTCTCCCCATAAACAGTCTCACAAATTGGAAAAGTGCCTGCCCAAACCACTGGAGGTAAGAAGTTGAAATTTGGTATAAAGTTTCCTCCACTGTAGTAGACATCGACTAAGTTTGTATTTTTGGAATTCCCTACAGGATATCCCAAAAGGAAACTCGGTATGTGAGTTCCTCCTTCTGTGTAGGCGTCCGCTTAGACGGAATTTTTGAAATTCCTATCGGGAGGGGAAATAAGGTAAAAGTCTTCTCCTGACGGCTTGCCCAATCCCTTTTGGCCAACCTAAAATTTTAAATATGTATTCCTTGGAGTAGGACTAACTCACCGGCAACGTAATTTTTCTATTTTGGAACAGGAACATAGTAAAAATGCTGGTTGAAAGGGAAAAATGTCCCCACTAACGGCCTGCCCAAACCGCTTAGGCAATGCAGTTGAAATCATCCATCGCAGATAGCCGCGAAGATGGAATTTTTGTAAATTCCTAAAGGGAGGGGCAAAAAGAAGAAAAGCCTCACCTTGGGGGCCGGTAAAAACCCCTTCGGCTAGAAACCTGAAGCTTAAAATGTGGGTCCCTGGAGTGAGGGCTAATTTATTAGAAAGATACTTTTTTGAATTTTGGACAGGATCGTTATAAAATGGGGGCTCAAAAAGCGAAAGTTGCCCCTTAACGACCTGTCCAAACTGCTGGAACTAGGAAGCCGAAATTCGGTACTTAAGTTCCTCTCAGCCTGCTCAAACTGCTGGAACTAGGAAGCTGGAATTCTCTGTCGATGGATTTTCGGAAATTCCTACCGAGTGGCACAAATAGTAAAAGTTGGCTAGAAACCTGAAATGTAAAACATATGTTACTTGGAGTATGTGCTCACTTACCGAGAAGGTGCTTTTTGGACAGGGACATTGCAAAAATGGGGATTAATGAAGCGAAAAGTGCCGCTTAAAGGCCTGCCCAAACCGCTGGAGGTAGGAAGTTGAAATTTGGTAGTTCCTCCTCTATTGTAGACATCCGCTAAGATGAGATTTTTGAAAATTTCTACAGGTAGAGTCAAAAACAGGAAAAGTCTCCCCCTTAACGGCCTGGCCAAACTGCTGCAACAAGGGATCTTAAATTGGGTTCCTTCTCCAACGTTGACGTCCCCTAAGATGGTATTTTTTGAAATTCATACCGGGAGGGGTAAAAAGGGAAAAAACTTCCCCCTTGACGGCCTGGCCAAACTGCTGGATATAGAGACCTAAAATTATGTATGTAGTAGGTTCCTCCTCCAAACGCAGACGTCCTCTAAGACGGAATTTTTGGAAATTCCTACCGGGAGGGGTAAAAACGGAATAATTCTCCCCCTTGATGGCCTAACCGAACCCTTCGGCTAGAAACCTGTAATATATAATATGTTTTCCTTGGAGTATGGGCTAACTTATCGACAAGGCATTTCTAGGACTTTGGACAGGAACGTGGTAAAAATGGTGGTTCAAAAGGGGAAAATTGCCCCCCCCCCTTAACGTCTGCGTCTTCGCAGAACGTTAGGAACAAGTGTACTTAAAGAACAAGTGTATATGAAACACTAAAATTAAGAAACTAAATAGAAAACGAGTGGGATTGAAACACTACACAAGTGGAATGAAATGGATATAAACGTTGAACGAGTGGAATTGAAATTATAGACAATGCAAATGGATTGGAAGAGGGAATTACCTGTTCAAACACTATCAACGGAATATGAAACTTATGTAGCATTGAAACATACTCCCCAAAAAGTTAAACAAATTTTCTGAAAGAGAAAAAACCTTAGAAAAGGAATGGAACTTATATATTCCGATATTTAAACTTCATGTAACGAAGCACCGGTGGAAGAAACCGACGCAGTAAATTTTCCAACTGAATTTGTGAATTTACTTGAATTGCCAGGTCTACCTTTACATAAACTGGAATTAAAAAAAAAAACTTTAAGACACGCTAACAACGTAGCTTTGCCCGCTATTTTTAATATTATAAAATGCTTTTCAACCCTGCTTTACGTTATTTATTTTCATTCAAAACACAAATGAACAAAACTACTTACGGGTCTATCTACCTAAGTTCGCACTTTACCAAATTATCTTGACATACACACGTATATTGCAATTTATTATGGATTCATTACTAACAATCCACTCTCATGAGCAAAAGTGATCAAATATTTATTTATTTTAAACCCATTGTTGTGCAGAATTATTTATTTGTGGTGGCTGGGTGAAGGCTTTAAATAAAAAAACTTTAAATAAAAAAACGAATTTAATAAAAATTGTGGGGGGCGCAGCCCCCGGGGGGGGAGGGAGTAGCCCTCCCCCCCCTTAACCTTTAAGGCACGCTAACAACGTAGCGGGCTGCGCCCGCTAGTGTTATATATATTCGTTTTTACTCGGGTATACAAAGTTTTCATTGCCTACAAAATCACGTAATTTTCATTATTGTTTCTTTTTTTTTTAGTATATTTCCGGTTATTTTAAATTATTATTATGATAATGAAACTTGAATTAAAAAGTTCTAGTTATTAAAAAATTCTTGTAAATATTATTTTGGAAGTATTGGGGAACCGTTGTTCCGTTTGGGAACCGTTGTCTAGCTCTAAATAGCTAGACCGTCCTCAGCAAAAATGCATCTAAACCACATATGTATTTGTTTAAAATTGCAAATAAATACAACAAAAAAATAATTATAATAAATTAATCAACAAAGAAACATAATTTACCTTGGAGCTTGTGTTAAGCTACCATGCGCCGAAACGTATGCCATGCAAGCAATCCATTTACTACACACGTTTACACCAGATAAAAAAATATTTTCAACACACTTTTCCAGTGTAATGTGTAAATTTCAATTAATTATTAGAATATATTATGTATTATGTATTTTTTTTAATTTGAAATACTTTTAAAAAATTGTTTGAAATTTAGCACATAAAATTACATAAACTTTTGTTTAAAACTAAAAATAAATATAAAATTGACATATTAAGAAACAAAACATATTTTAAATATTATATTTATTTAATATTTGAGAAATTTTTTATACCAATATATTTTTTCACTTTTTAATATTATTTTTTCCTTTTTTTCTTTTCTTTTGTTAATAATTTTCTTAAATACACATATATAATTTTATATTATTTTTTATTTATATTTTTAAAAACTAGAAAACACAAATTTTTTTGTGTCACATCACTACTAAAATGACCACGTCAACATTCAAAATTTTAAATGACTTTCCAAAACGGAAAACACACACACAATAAATACCATTATTCAATAAAAATAGAGCAAAAATATAACACAAATTAAAATGAAATTTTTATGACAATTTGGTTTTAAGAATTTTTTTTTTTTTTATTTTTTAAATAAATTTTTGGAAACGTCATCAATTTTAATGAGTTGATGATGATTAAAAGGGAAATCCACCATGGTTTTGTAACATTAAAAAATTGTGCAAAATTATCACACGATCTTTTTCTTTTTGTAAGAATAAAAACGAAATTTTTTTTAAGTATTTCCCCGTTCAAAAAATGTTACGTTCTCTAGACCGTCGCTTGCTCAACTAACCTAAACGTTTCATGATCAGATATTTCTACGGAAAAATAGCAAAAACAAAAAAGAAAATACAACAAAAACAGAAACAATTTTTCACACTTTGGAATATAAGCTAAAGAAATAAAGACTTCATCGTATATTGTATTTTTTGCTAAACTTTTTAGAGGCAGGTATTTTGTGTGTTTTTCATCTTAAAATTTTTTGTTAAAAAGAAATTACTTTTTAATTAGATTTTTTTCTTTTCATTTTTTTTTTTTTTTAATGAGCGTCATAATTCCATGAATTATTTTTATTTTGTTTTTTTTTATTTTTTTATACATATTTCGAATATTTGTTTTGGTCTAAAAAGTAAAGTTTATTTTTATAGAAAATAAAATCATATTTATTTTATGTACTTTATTTGTTTAACATTTAATGCTGATGGATGTATAATTCTAATAGTAAAATAATTTATTAAGTTTAATTTTTTAAAAATTTTATCTATTTTCATCATAGTTGAGATGAATTATTAAATAAAGTTCTTTAGTATACTATTAAAAATAGTCTGTATAAATTTTTGTTAAAACTACTAAAAATTAGTTATAAATGAACTTGCAGAAAAAACTGCTGAGATTAGCAGATCTTTTTTAACATTACGCGTAGTATGATAAGAATAGCAAAAATCAAACTGTTATACAAAATTTGAGTTATATTCGAATATCCTGAAATCAGCAGTCTACTATTTTTTAGCAAATTACGCCGTTGATTTTAGCAGTACAAACTGTTAATTGTATTTAACTAGATTTAGTTTAAATATAACAAAAATTTGCAGATATAATACTTCTTCTTTTTTAGTTTTTATTTGGTAATATTCAGCAGAATTTTTAGTTGATTTTAATGAGGAAATTTTTCTTTTTAAATTAACTTTAAGTTGGCTCAAATATTGGATGTATAACCTAAAAATGCGGGATTCAGAACAGATGGCGTTACTTTTTACACATGGTTTGTGTCTCTAATAAACCTATGAATGAAAGTGCCTACCCCGTGACAGGTGAAAATGGGACTGAACCACGACATTCAAGTGATACAAATATTAGAGTTGTCAATTATTTGGGTTTTTATTTTGATCGACTAAACGATCAAAAAAAATTTCATCGAACGATCATATGAGTCGTTATTAATAATTTTTCGACTAATCCAGCGAATAACGAATAAAAATAGTATTTCAAAATACATAAATTAAAGTTTTTTATCCTACCATCTCCTAATTTTATGAATTTCGGAACCAATTTGAATATTTACTATAAATTTCCAATGCTGAAATGCAATTATTTTTAAACTATAAGTACACCAAACGACTTCATAACGACTTCGTTTGGCATAATTATATCATAATGTAAAAATTGCAGTTAAAAAGTGTGAATTTTATTATCAATGGTCGCTTTCGACAGATGAGTTGCAGACCAACTTCAGGCACGCTTTCAGAAGCTTTAAAGTGATATATCAACCAGTCACATAGCTAAAATAATACAAAAGTTAGACCCAAATATGTACGGAAAGTCTATAGCAAATCTGATCATTTTCCTCAAATTGAACACCAATTTTAGCTATACAAAGTATTCCAAGTTATAGCAAGTTTCATACAATTCAAATAGAGTGCGGAAATTTCAATTGTTGATTTTATATGTTATTTAATATAAACTTTTTTAGGCATTACTAACCCATCCTTCTTGGATGTCAAATACGTATCAAATTTTAAAGTTTTTGATGAAAAATATAACTTAGAATTTTCCGTTGGACTTTATATTGTCTTTTATACCTAAAGCGTTGCTCATAAAATCGTTAACCTTGCGCTGCGGAGTCCAAAAACGTCCAACAAGTAGTGTATGGCCAAATCAAAAGGAGTTAAAAAATATTTTTTTGTAAAAATTTCACCCCCCCCCCCCCCCCAGAGACTTGAGCTGGAGCCGCCACTGAATAAAATATATGCAAATTTTCAGAAATACAGATTTTCACTACAGTGAGAGAATTGTCTTCACTTTAGTAATGAATTTCTTCAGTTTCAATTAAAATTGTCACTGGAACTCGTCCATTCAAAATTTTCATAGAATCTATGAAACAGGTTTCATTAAAATCAATGTTTATGAAAAGTTCCTAAAATTCATGAAACTCTTCATAAAATTAATAGACCACTCGTCCAATGAATAAATCATTCAGCCAATGAAGAGCTTCATAAAATCTATGAAGCAATTTCATTTACTATTATTTATTATAGTTGGTTGTTGTCGTTGCTAAGCTGGAGTGGGTAAATAAAAAGTACATATTTAGCAAATGCAAAAAGCGCAATACATATGTACGGATGTTATGTATGTTATGTTACGGATGTTTAAAATATATCTAATGAAAAAAGTTTCATAAAATTTTATAATAAGCTTAATTCAATTAATGAAATTTCTTATTAATGTCTCGAAAAAATATGATTTATAAAATAAATTCATTTAAATTAATTTAAAAAACAATAAAAATTTTAAAAAATAATTTCCTCAGTATGGAAATTAATGCACATCACTAAAACTCGGCCTTGTGTTTACATAAAACTATTGTATTTGAGAAATAAATGTTTAATATAAAATTCTTTTGTATGAAAATTTTTAAAAATTAATGAAATGACGATATTTAATAAAAAAACTAAGAAAAAGTAAATACTATTGAACAATTTCATATATGGGTGAAATCAAAAAATGTGATAAATTTTTGGGCCAAATTTGTGAGAAGCATAAAGTGTTAATATTTCGGTTTTTTCTTAATGGAATCAATAACTTTAGTCATTATAAACCACATTGCAAAAAATTTGTTCTACAAGTTGTCGCAATAACTTTTTTTGCACAATTTTAATTTTTTTTGTTGTAACGGAGTTTACATTTCTGCAAGCAAAAGATATAACAAAAAAAATTGCGTACGAATTTTCTTCAATTTATTAGTTTTTCGTATTTCGGTTTTCAACTTGTTTTCCAATGATATATAATTTCTGTTTATCAAATTGGCGGTTTCGCGAATAAAAATACAATTCATTCCGCGAAAAAAATGTTTCTTTTTTTTAATTTTGTATTTTTGGTCCTTCTAAATGCTTTTCAAAAATATAAAATTTTTTAAAATCCAAACAGCGGTTGTGCAGTTACAAAATAATATATTAAAAACATAACATTTCGCGATCAAAAAATTCTTAAATTGTGTGAAACAAATTTAATTTGTCAAACTAATTGGAGTAATGACTCGAAATATCGATTCAAAACCAATGAAATGCAAAATCAATCGTTTTTCGCTCCAGCAGCTTTCTATGAACAACTGATAACTTTTTTTGATTTGACGCAAAATTATTAGTTGAATCGTCTTTTGACGCACAAATATTAGTTGAATCAGCTCTCTTTATAGTTATTTTAAAATATTTTAAATATTTATCTACATTTATTTGAATGAAACCTGATGCAAACAATTGTGGTTGCGGAGTTTACAGTTACGGAGTTTACATTTGGTTACTTTTTTCGTTTTCTTTCAGAAACGCTTTGTCAGAATTTTTTTTCCGAAACAAAATCACATGATGCCTACAAGGTGAATCCAAATATGGCATTGTTTTTCTTACTCGTTAAATAGTTTGGTGTAAAAATTAGGAACGGAGTTTACAACATTTTTTCAAATCTTATTAAAGACATCCTTTTTCATCTCGAGAATGTTACATGCTGCAGAAAAGCTTCAAGTCTGTTATACTGGATGATTACTTACAGTCCAACGATTATTTGAGTATAAATACCATTATACTTTTCGGAATATAAATAATAGATAATTCCAAAATTCTGGTATATGCATTTTTATCAAAAATTATGACGAAAAAACGTTACAGAGTTGAATTCGTAATAGCTAAGATATACGAAAAAGTTTGTAAAATGTATCAATTTTTATTAAAGACGGCACTTTTCCTCTTCATAAAAATTCTTACTGTTAGTGTTTAGCTTTATTGGTTATTAAAATATAAGCTATTAAAGTTACGGAGTTTACATTTGGCCTATAAAATTGGTCACAAATTTTATGTATTAACCAAAAATTGGTCAGATTGTTATAAATTTTTAAAAACAGGTGACAATGCGCTGATATATATCGAAATATGTAACTCAAATGTAATCCATGCATTAGAAATTAGGTGGTTACACGGTTTTTATCACATTTTTTGATATCCATATCCTATATGTATATAAAGAACATTTTCATTAAGTATATGAAGATCTAATTTATGAAATTCAATGAATTTTTTTAACGAAATTATGAAATTTTAGGAAGGAAAAGTTATTAAAAATTTCATAGAATTAATTAAATATTATATACATAATGAAATTCTTCATTGATTCTACGAAAAAAATTATATGAAATTATATCGTTAATAACATGAAGGATAATTCTTTCAGTGTAAGCACATTTATATATATCCCGCTTTTTGCACTGAACTTCCGCATTCTCACCTTCCAAATCCCGTTTTTTAATCAAAAACAGTTGGTCACGTTAGTCTCACATGACCCCTAACATCCAACTTGTGGATAGGCAATGGAAGAAGAAAGAAATTTTTGAAAAATATGCGTTGCAAGAAAAGATACATTTGTCACTGATTTATTACAACATTTCAATATTATGAATTCAATTTTGAAAATAACCTTTTACCGTCGTCGGCATTAAATTTTTCTTAGGTTTTCATCGTAATACAAAAAACAAAATAATAAAATAATTATAAACTGAAAGAAACAAGGTTGGTTACCGTTATCGTTATAATACCGTTATCGCTAAAATACCGTTTCAAATTGAATACCGTTACCATTATCGATACCTCTAAAAAAATTTATAAATACCGTTATCGTTACCGTTATTTTTATGGGTAGTTACCGGTATTTTACCGGTATTTATTATTTCATATAAAAATTACAATTTTTTTATTTTTTATTTTATGAGTGGTTTTTTTTACAACAAATTTATAGATAATAATTTTACTTATTAAAACTACCAGTATTAAATTTATAGCTTAAAATCTGTATTTTCAGTACTTAAAATTAAAAATATGCCATGTTTTTACTTGTTTTTATATGTTTTTAACATAATTTTTAATACCGGTACGTACCGGTATTGCTGTTTCGATAACGGTATACCGTTACCGAAACAGTCTTAAATACCGTTACCTTTACCGTTACCTAAACAAACGAAATCTGATACCGTTACCGTTACCCTTACCGTTATTCGTTTCGGTAACCAACCTTGGAAAGAAAAAATATTTTTCATAATTGTTATAAATTGTGAAAAAAAAAAACTCAGCTTTAGCGAAATATCAAAATTATGCTTTAAAACATACAAATATACATTTCTCAATAGAATATGCATTAACAAATCTATGACATTTTGTTTCAAATTTGTTGTTTTAAAACATAACACTCTTCAAAAGAACTTCTGAATTATTCTCGACATCTGAGAGAATTCCGAATTTCCTACGGCGCGAAACGTTATGCATCAAAATGAATTCAAAATTAGAAGCCAAAATAAGAAACAATATTTTAATTGCAACAGTCTCAGAAAATTAAGGCAATTGCATTAAAACAAATAGTTCGACAATGCTTGAAGATAAATTCTGACAACATTAACTTGTTTGTTTTATGAAAATTGAACTGAAATTTAGCCAATTTTTGTATTTCTTTTTACAATTCACACAAGTTGTTTGCAATTCATCTATGATTTGAGCACTTGGAAACTTGGTCTCTTGCCAATTTAACCGTCAGCAATATAATATTTACATGCAAACATAGAAAAATGTGGTAATGAAAGTATAATTCCATGGATTAGACAAAAGCAAAAGTGTAGCGACAAGAAAAAAAAAACATAAACGGTACTTAAAAATAATTAAAGCTAATATTTTATAATTTATTGCAATCAAAATAATAAAACTTTAACACACACGCACCCCACCCCACCCACATATAATTATTTTTTGTAGAAGAGGCAAATAATTAACAACATATTTCTGTGAAACAGAAAAGAAAATATCAACAAAAAACCACAATATTTAATACAAATGTCACTTTTGTCTTAATACA
Organism: Leucophora obtusa; assembly: GCA_949987735.1. Classification (NCBI taxonomy): domain Eukaryota; kingdom Metazoa; phylum Arthropoda; class Insecta; order Diptera; family Anthomyiidae; genus Leucophora; species Leucophora obtusa. The sequence continues at coordinate 223,599,965 of OX465297.1, forward strand.
AATAGCTAAATAGTTTTGGTTTTTTAGTTAAATACACTCAAATGAAAAGTAAGTAAGTTTTGGTGCGTTCTATATGAAAAACAAAAATTACAGATGATCACAATAATAATAAGTCATACACAAAGTTTTGTTGTATAATAAAATCCATTACTTCTGCACCCAGAAAACAGATTCGGTGCTGACAACCCCATTTGTTGCCAATCGAATGGTTCAGTTGCATCAAATGAATTTGTCGGTTGCGGCTACCAAATTATTCTTGATACAACTGACATTCCGTTGCCACAGTCAAATTAGTCCTGTCTCAATTGGTTTTCCGTTGCCACAACTCAAAAATTCGGCTACCACAACCGAACCATGCGATTGGCTACAAATGCGGTTGTCAGAACTGAATCTGGTTTCTGGGTGTGTAATTAATTAACTAAAAAAAATTGCAATACTAAAAATGATAACATTTACGTGTAAAAGTTTTAATATGGACCACGGTTCTCTTTAAATCAATTACAGAAATGTTTGACTACGACTTTGTTTTTCAACAAAATTTTTATTAGAACGAGTTTAGTATGTATAGCAATTTTTTTAGTACGTCAACCGGTTTATCCATCGCAACAAAGTTATTGTATTAAGTTGTAAAACGATACATTTAAAAAGTGTTTATCTATGACCCTCAACAGATTTAAAGTTGAAAAAACAGTTTTCAAATTTTCTTTATTATTATGACTTGTTCAAGGTCGCACGTATAATAAAACATATTTAAATTTTACAGGAAAATTAAAAAAATATATATTGTATATTGTGTGAAACATTGTTGTTGCATGGTTGCCTTTCTCAATATTAACATTTCAAGAACACACCACCAACATCAGTCATCACAAAATATGTATTAATACTCTGCTCTGGGATGCCACTCTTAAATGTAGTAAGTAGTACACTTGTATGAAAGCTGAGCACTAAACATTGTAATCGAAATCAAGATTATTAAGTTTAAAAGTACGATGATGATTATAATGAAAAAAACGGAAGAACAGCGTGTGAACTAAAAGTATAACTATTAGGGTATTCAGTTAATCGACTTTTTATTTTATTCGATTAATCGTGCAAATAATTGTTTGGGTTTTTTTCTTAACCGAATAAACTAATAAAGTTTAAGAAGTAATCGATTAATCGACATAAAATATATGAAATAATAATATAAAAATAATAATATAAAAATTTTGTTGTACCAGGTTCTACTAGAACTGATTCCTGGCAGTCAAAATGGAGGGCTTCACTGTCGCAGAACCAAAACACTACACACCAACACACACCTTCATATTTTTATTGGCTATGTTTGTGTGTATGAGTAAAGACTTTCTTGTTATTTGAATGGAAATAATTTTGTACATAAACAAACTATTTTAACAAAAAAGAAAACCGAAAATATTTGAATTTTTTGTTTTAAAGCAGAAAACAACGAAATTACCCAGCAAAACCTTGGTAATGGGTTTGACCTTTTTCACGCATTGCCTGGCAATGGGTAACCCTTTACCCTTGGTTTTACTTAGAAACCTAAAGTAATACGTTACTAATATTGTAATACATCAATACTTATGTAGGAGGTATGAAATAATAAGTTACCGATATGGAGATATATCACTACTTATTTGGAGCCTTTAAAATAATATATTACCGATATTGTGTTTAATAATAACTTATTAATAAGGGTAAAAATAATAAAGTTATTCGTATTATATTACAACTACTTATTATGCGAAAGTACGATTTAATAAAAATTTAGAATCTAATTACATTGCTCAAATCGGTGTACTTTTAAACAAAGTCATTACTGGTAACATCTTATTTTATTCCCTATTTGTAACCAATTAAATTTGTACTAATGTGTAACGACTTATTTCGCTCCATACAAGTATGTACTTATTTTAGCTAACTAGTGAATTTAATATTACAAATAACAACTTATTTCAGTAGTTCCTTCGTAATCACTTATTTTATCCTATACCGGTACGATTTAGGCAACCATTTACCCCCAATGACACCCCCATGTTAAAATAATGTGTTATGCGACCAAAGTGTAAGTAGTTACAATTTTTGGTTTTTTATTACATTTCCCTTTACCTGGTAATAGAAGGTTTTGCTGGGTATTTAAATTATTTTTTCTAAAAATAGAAATCTAAAAAAAATTTGTTAAATACGTTTGGGATTTTAGCATATTTAATTCCTTTAATGCAATTAATGTTAATCCCGATAAAATAAAATTTAAAAAAATAATATGCAAGTGCTTGTGCAAATTTAAATGTTACTGACACTTTAGAAAACATTGTTTTCTATTGTTGTTTATACATGAATGGATGTCACTACATTGCTAGATCTGTCAAAACAACAAAGTAGTACATTGGAAGATGACAAAGCAAATTGTCGAAATTTCTTTGTTGTTGTTTTTGTTTTTTTTTTTTAATTTTAATTTTATTGAAATCAGAGACAAGCACACCGTAGACCTTCTATATAAATTTTGCATTTTGCATTGCATTTATAGCGCTCTAGATCTATAATATGTTCAATGAGTTAAACAAGAATAGAACATTTCGTATTTTTTTTTTTGTCGCTTTCGTATGCATTGAACAAAAAAACGTAAATGTACACAGAAATTGTGTTGGTGCCACCAGATTTTTTTTCCTAAATACTAGTAAAATAAGAACAGCAAAATTAAAACTGTTAAATTTAACAGTTAACTTTATGTTAACTGAAAATAACAAACTGTACTGTAGAATCTGCAGAAAATTTTGCTAAATATTAGTAGACTAAAAATAGCAAAATGTTTAATATTTTCAAGCTAAATTTAGTTGAATGACAGTCTATCCTGTTAAAATGAGCAGAAATATTTGTTAAAAAAAATTGAAAACTGTTGTTTTAAAAAGGCTCGATTTTTTTTTTGCATTTAAAAAAACTCTGAAAAAAATTAAAATTTTTTGTGATTTTTTAGACTACAAATTATTTAGCAAAATTTTTTGCTAACTTTATCAAGTTAATTCTGTATATTTAACAGTTTTATTTTTGCTGTTCCTATATTACTAATATAAAGCAAAAATAATCTGCCAATTTTAGCATTTTTTTTTTTGCATCATAATTTTTAACTAATTTTTAGTAGTTTTAACTAAATTTTTTACTGACTTTTTTCTATTAGTGTAAAAACAATTTTTTTTGTCAATAATTCTATGTACGCTCAAAGTAAATGAAAATGTCAAATTATGAATAAAAATAACAAAAACAAACATAAAGTTTATAAATAGCTCTAAGAAATTATATGTAGCTACCCAGTCAGAAAATTACAAACGGGAAAGCGATGGCAAGGAACTTTAATGGGTGGTGCAATTACTGATAGAAAGAGCTTTCGCGTTTAGAAAATTATAACATCATTATACAAAAGAACCAGCAAAAACGCCGGAAAATCACTGGGAAAAAAAATATTTAATTTGAACCCAGGCGGTCAGATTCGCAATAGATAGATCTACGCACTGAGCTAACGGGACATATAATACTTGGCGGCTAAAAACATAAATGAATGATAACAGCTGGATAACTACTGATTGTGCATCTAACACTGGCAAAAAGATTGCTAGAACTAGCATGCTGACGTTGAAAAACAAACAAAATGGTCTTGGTGTTTCTCCGTACACAAAAAAAAATAAATATTTTATGAAACCAACATTTTTTTTTATTAAAAAAATGTTTTAAAAATTGTTTTTGCCTGCAATCGGATTTGAACGCGAAATCTTGGAAAACAGTTTAAACAGAGTGTCATCATTTTTATAAAATCATTGTTCTACCGGTGCACGTGGGCCAGCATCATCGAATTTTGGCCAAAACTAGAATATTGAGTATATGAGACTAAAAGATATCACAAAGGGGGGTTTGGTTGTTGCTGATCACGAATCTGAAATAAAAAATATAAAATTCAAAATGGCGGATCCAATATGGCGGCCATTCATTTTTAGTTTTTATTATATTGGACTTAAAATAATCAATAATGTAGTATCCGCTGATTAAAAATCTGAAATTAAAATTTTGAAATTCAAAATGGCGGACCCAATATGCCGGCAAACAATTTTTTCATTAAATTTCTTATGTCGCCTGATTTACTTCAAATTTCCACCAGGGGAAGTTTTTGGGTAGCAGATTACGAATAGGAAATCAAATTTTAAAAATTCAACATGGCGGATCCAATATGGCTGTCATAAATTTAAAATTGTTATGTATTGGAAAATAAATTACACTGTACAAAAAAAGGTTCTGATGACAACTAATTCTGGCAGAGGGAGCAAAGAAAAATATAAGTGTATCAGCGTTTTAAAAGTTTTCGTCTGGCCCTTTGTTTTGGGGGGGGGGGGGGTGTTAAAATTTCCCCTCCTTTGAAAATGTTTATCGTGAATCGGCATAGGAAACCAAGTGAATCTTCCATTTTAGGTATAGGATATGTTTAGCGAACTTATGTAAAACACTACGAGGGACATTTTTGTGGAACAATTTAACCCTCTAACTCTGCAATTAAAAGGTCTCTTTTGGTCCTTTTTGAAAAGTATCAAAAAAGACCCATAACTTAAAGAGTTAGAGGGTTAAAATGTTCCGCAAAAATATTTGTCATAAAATTCTACTATAAGTCTCTGAAGACATCAAAGTTGAAAATTTAACTTCAATGCCAGAAATAAGTCAAAACTTAAAATGTGTTTAAGGGTTAATTTCGTCCTCATTCAGAATTGGCACTCAAATGTTACACAAACCTGGACTTTAGGGGGCTAGTCTGTGTGAGAAAACCAAAACCTTCATTTAAAGTAATTTTTAGTGCTATTTTTTAGTTTTTACTAAAACTCTGGAATGCTGGAAATCAGCGAGAAATGAAGGTACTTTTTCAGTTAAAGGCCAAAATTTCGAAAGTTTATGAACGGTCGCAAACGGTCGCAAAAACCTAGGTAGAAGACATCTTGTGGAACACATTGGCATTCAAGTTTTTCAAATATCTCTTGGAACATTTTGGAGCTTTTTTTTGAAAATTTAGGATTTTCAAGAAAACCCACATTTTTGAGGTAAAATTAATAATTTTGTTACTTTTCTGGTTTGTTAACAGGTTTCTATTTTTTTTTTTTTTTTTTTTTTTTTGAGAACTAGTTTTAGTTTTATAATTTAAGATTGTTTTTGGAACAAAATATTGTTTATTTATGATTTTTTGATTGTATCGTTCGAAAATAAAAAATGTCACAAAATTAAAAAACTTCGACTTTGGACTCTCGCCAACTAACAACGAGTAACCACAATTATACAATATTTCACTCACAAAATATGCAACAATCCTAGATTTTGAATATATAAACATATTTTCCCTTTACCTGAATTGTACTTTTGGCCATAAAATGGCTATTCTGGCCCACAGTGCGGTGCATTGATTTTGTTCCGTTTAATAGTACCTACTGGATAACCATTTCTTGTAAAGCCCATCTTTTGCCAGAGGTTTTTTTAACCAACGAAATTTTTTTTTTAAGAAATACTGGCAAAACGGTTTTTGCAAACGCTGGCAAAGCGTCCCAAAGTAGTGTTCCGCCAGCCATTTATTTTTAGTGGTATGCCAGTGCTTGATTTTTTGCACCACTTGCAATTTCTGACTGGGTAGTATTAGAATAGCATGATATTACACGTATATCATATCACACAAGAAAGAAAATAACAACATTATCATCACCATAATTATGAACATCAATATCAACAAAAAAAAAATAAAAAATAAAAAAAGTACACACAAGTTTGTCTAAAAAAAGTTTGGAAATGAAACATATGCAAAGTAAAAGTCATTTCTAGACATGCTTAGAAGGTCATTTCTACGTATCTGTATCACTTGATGTGTATAAGGAAAATAGCCGTGAAAAATTTCCTAAATTTCGTAGTTGGTTTTTTTTAAACTCGTCATTCTTCATTTCTGACAGAAATTTTAAATTTCTTAAATTTAATGTGCTAAAAACGCATTAGATAACAGATTTTAAACAGGACTTCCTAAAGAAGATTTTCACAATATACTAAATAATTATTTGGCCATTGTTTTTCTTCTTCTTATTCAATCCCAGCAAAATCTCTATCTAAATAATAAACGGTACACTCATAAAAAAAAGTTAGTACAAAAGTCTGTTAAACGCGTTCTGATTCTATTGAACTAATTTTCCTGTTATTTTGTCTTAAAATTTAGGATTGAACTAATATTTTTTTGTAAATCTAATTTAGCATTAAAACTATTTGAACTAACTTTGCATGCTAATTTTTAGTAATTTGTGTTTCTTAACTTTACAAATTTTTCAGCTAATTAAAACCACAATTATTTTCTAATTATTATATTTTTGTGTATCTGCTATCAATATCACATAGAGATGGCGCTATATTTTAATTTTTTTTATTATAAGTGAAATTTAATTTAACTTAATTTTTATATATTTAAATTGTACTTAATTTTTATTTTAAATTCATCAAGAATGCTAATGTACGTTATACTAATTCTGTACTATAATTATAAGATTTTAAATCTTGTTGTACAGAAAATCAAATCAAATAAAATAAATAAAATAAAAATAAATAGTTTGTATCTCGGAAACTAAGCGAGATAGAGCAAAATGGACAAAAATTCGTCACTCTGTACCTATAAAGTAACCCTTATCAGACACATAATAAGGACACGGAATAAATATGGGCCCAATAATAAATATGGGCCCGTCTAGGGTCAGATCCCGGAAGTCAAAATTTTAAGCGACATTTTAACAGAAATTTGTAGTTAAATCAGGTAAAATTTCTGCTGAATTCAGCTCAAATTTCCTAGCTAATTTAACTAAAATTGTCCGTATATTTAGCAGTATGTAAAATTTAGCTTACCTAAATTTAGCAGACCATGATTTTTAACTTCATTGAAAATTCTTCTGGCGCAAATTCAGGTACTATTTCCTGTTATTTTAGCAGAATTTTGAACTATTTGTACGGGCTTTTTTTTATGAGTGTAGAATAAGCGTCTACTGCATATAATTCAGTGTCAAAACTCATTATTTTTATTCAACAAGGTCGTTTTTGCAAGTAGTTGCCCATATTCGTTGCATCAAAAAGCGCTCAAAATTATGCTGATGCATTACAAAAATATAAAAAATAAGTAGTTACCGTATGGTGATAAGCAGTTGAAAAAAATTGGTTACAAGTTGTTAAATAGTAAGTGAGCCTTACTTATTAGTGGTTAAAAAATAAATAGTTACCAATATCACATTATTTTTGTAATTAAATAAGTAGTCGCTTTCATTACCACTTATTGGGTAATGAAAGATTTTGCTGGGATTCTCCACAATATTTACACCTGTCGGAATTTTTTTGCGTGTTCGTTATTTTAAAACACTAAAATTTGATTAAACACGTCTCTTACTGAAAATATGGTGCTATCATCAATGAATTGATTACACACATGTATCGATGCTACATACAGTGAGAAGCAAAACTGTAATGGGGGTTGTTGTAAATTAATTTGAAATTACATAAATAAATTTTGCATCTATCTCCTTTTGTCAAGAAAAAAGAACTTTCGTCTGTTTAATTTCACGTAGAAAATTAATGTATTTTGCTTTTTTAAAACAGATCTGCGCAAAAAAGAAGATCCTTTTTTTTAAGCATGACTTTTTTCTTTACATTCAAGACAAGAAAATTCAAAAATCATACAAACACAACAACACATTGTAAATTGATGCGCAAGCAATTTAAAGCCATAAGTCTGAACAAAATAAATAAATAAATTACTGCTCACTGCACGCATGGTCAGAACTTGAATTTTATGGCCAAAGGTTTAGTTATAATTGGCTGAATTTGTTCATCGGGACGGTAATGTCAAAAATGATATCAAAATATGTATAAAATAAATAAAGGTCCGATCACATTGAAGATTTTTGTTAGTGTGGTATGAACGTCACTGATTCTAATATCGGAATTTTTCGAAATTTCAAAATGATACAAAAATTAAAGCACCAAAGTCAGTAAAATAAATTTATTGATATTCAATGCATTAAATGTCATCAATTTGGCTAACACTGCCTATAGAGTTTTCAGTATCCTTTCAAAAGGACGTTAAAAACTGCAAAAATTAAATAAATTAATTTTAGTCCGATCGAACTGGTGGTTTTTTAATTGTGTCATAGGAAGAAAAATGGGGCGAATAGGAGCGTGACAAATAAATTTTACATTCTTGGGGTCTTCTTTTCCTAATCCTCTATCCTAGGCGCTGATTAGCCCAACATTTTTTTTTGACCCACCCTAATGTCCATGTGTGAACGTTTAAATTTTTTCTTTTATATTGTTTATTTGAATTATTCTGTATATAATTATTTTTTCACTTATTTGTGGGTGGGTATGTACTTTTATTTTTCAAATATTTATTTGTTTAACTAATAAATGTAGTACTTAAGTTTCAAATATAAACTAAGAAATATGTTGTTAGGTTAAGATGAGTTAGTAAACAATAAAACATTGTTAAAATAGCGTCTCACCGTAAAAATGTCAACGTAAATGTAAATTGTGAATTCGAAATACATTTGCAATAAGGCCTTCTCATGACGTAGCAATAAAAACTGTATCGACTATTGGGATTTCAAAATGAAGACTATTTAGATTTAAAAATGAAAAAGTGAAAAAAAAAAATATTAGTCAATATTGTAAAATTGTCACCAAACAAAATTAATTCCGTTTTACTTAATAAAAAACGCATAAAATAATGAATCAACAAAGGTGCCGTAAAATATACTAAAACCCGCGGTATGTCTGTAAGAAATATAGCCGAATAGTGTAAAAGCTGCACTAAGAAAATTTTCTGCATGATATTGGTGAGACTTTTTCATCAAATTTAATAAATTTTTTCTTCACTTTGTGAAGAAAACTTCATTAATTTACTGACAAATTTCACTAAAGCTCCTACAGCAAAATTCTCTCTGTTTGCAAACTTAGAACCGTAAGAATCGTAAAATATCAAATGTGTTCGATTTCCAGAAAAAAAACATCAAAACAAAAACATTATTCTTCTTCTTAACCTCAAACCTACTAAATTAGATTTAATAAAAATACATATTAATGACAATATAAATTGTATTTAGTCTATACGACGCGTTTGAAAAAACAACACTTTACTATGAAAGATACAGTGCCCTGTTGGCTGTACCTGTACGTACAAACTATACGTCAATGTGGCAATATTTGTGAAAAGGTGACACGGAGGAAATAAGAAGATAAACAAAAGATCTGAAGTAGAATGTTTGTATATGTCTGTTTGATCACTTCTGAAATTATTCATACCCGAGTAAAAATAGTTATATATTGTCATATATAATGTGATTGGGTTATATCTGACAATGAATGGATTCACTTTAAGACACATATCATTATATACAACTACATCTGATATTATTTTCTCAACGAATTTTTTGTATGGTAAATGATGTTATTACATATCCCCAAATCTGACTCCATATATAACTACATAAGCCATATAAAACTAATCAAAATATATGTAGTGACCGATATGATTATATATGGTTCGATACTAAGTTATATAATACTGTGTGTCGTCATACTAAAAATATATTCTTGTAATTTTATATAACTTTCTATATAATCCCGTAGAAATTAATATATGTATAGTTCAACATCAGCCAAATAATTTTCACGTGATTTTTTTACATGTAAAATCATGTTAAAAAATGATGCGTACGATTTAGAAGACAAAAGCATTCAACTAAATTTTTAATATATGTTATAAAATTTGGGCCTTTAAAATTGTTCAAACTATGCAAATTTCAATGTCAATTTAATAGCTGGTATCCATAAAAAGTATACCTACTATCAGACAAAATTATATAAAATCAGATATTTTTATATCGAATTAGATATAATATGATGTCCTGGATATGGACAAATCTCGGATCAAACTGTATCAAATAATATCTAATTTTATATAATTAGAAACATGTAGATGACCCATTTTTCGGATCAAGCAGTATGTGGTTGTATATGGGGACTTATCAAATAAGATATAATTATATGTAGCACCATATTAAGATTTTTACCCGGGTATAGAGACAATCTGACAATAAAAATATGAACAATAATACAATTTAATGGAAAATCACTGATGAAGCCTGTCTATAAAAAGGAAGAAACTAGATCTAGTCTGATTGGCAAATTTAATGTGTTTATAACTTTTGAGGAAAAGGATTATTCTTCTTCTTAACCTCAAACCTACTAAATTAACAAAATCCAGAAAGTTGTAGATTTTGTTGAGTAAAACAAATTTTATATTGAAGCACACTTTAGCACACTGCCATATGGACAACTCTAAACTGCATTTATAGCACAGGAACCTCCGGCTTCCAAAACATCAATTTATCATCATACACTAATAGAAAAAAGTGTGTAAAAAATTTAGTTAGAACTACTAAAAGTTAGTTAAAAATTGAAAAACTGCAAAATTAGCAGATTATTTTCGGTATATTCAGTGACGGACAATAAATACAATAGAATCAATTAAGGTTTTTTCTAATTTTATGCGTGGTGCTTTAATTTTTAAAGATCTAAATAATGGTTAACTTGTGCCAGCAAAACTGGAGGAAGATCAAGAAAATTGTAGAAATTTTTAGTGTAGCGTTTGTTTTTTAATTTTGCTACCCATTCTAAGTAGGCGTGGCTTTAAACGATAGCGACCTTTTATCAAATTAAATAATAAAATTTAGCAAGTACTGATCGGATCTATACAAACTGAATATTGTTGGAAATTCTATAAAATTTTATTAAATCATGCACTATTTTTATTCACAAATGGTGGCCAGATTAAACATGACAGCGCTTTAAACATGAATAAATTTTTCTTTGTTTTTAGCGATTTTAAAATAAAGTTAACAACACTGAAATTTTAAAGTGAATAGGATTATGCTATACCAACGAGCATAGAAACTCAAGAGGATGCATGTGTTTCTTTCAATGTTAACTGGCTCTGGCCGACATTTGAAGAAATTTTATTAGAAGGTGATAGATTAAGTTTTATTGTCAAATTTTAATAGATATTAAAAATTGTTTCAATAAATATGCATAATATAAAAAAATTTAATAAAAAAACTAAACCCGTGTGCTGCAATTTAACTTCTTGAAATCTCAGACAGAGCCAGTGAGAGAGCGGTTAACAGTACGTGAGCATCTTGCATAGAGCCTGGCTATACTTAACACGATTTAACAGATCAGTCAGGCTATTTTTTTACATTATAGGTAGTATAAAGCATTTCGTATTAAAATTTCAGTGTTGTTAAGTTTATTTAAAAATCGCTAAAAACAAAGCAAAATTTGCTCATATTTAAAGCGCTGTCATGTTAAATCTGGCCACCATTTGTGAATAAAAATGATGCAAGATTTAAGGAAATTTATACATTGGCTAAAATATAAAAAGTAAAAAATCAATAAATCAATTAAATATAATTAATTGCATTTTCCTTATTGTTCATAAATATTTAATAACAATTTCAAGTTCCTAGTTGTTAAAAAGTTTTTAATTCGCTAAAAATAAACATAGTGGAAGAGACAACAAACAACATGTTGCCAGAGCTTGCATAGAAAAATAAAATGTAATCGAAATCTGCAAATTCCAAAAATACACAAAATATTAACAACGACAAAATATGCCAATAAGAAAAATCTAAATTCCAAATGAAATGAAATAAATGCATGTGAAAAATAAATAAAAGAAAAAATTATTAAAAAAAGAAACTAGAAATACTTGTGACGTCAAATGTGACACAATAACCTTAAAAAACACATAATATTCAGAGTAAAACTACATACTCATATAATTCAAATAAGAAAATGCGGCATATTCCAAAGGCAACATGAAGCTGATATGGAAAAGCGCATGAACAACAAAAAAAAAAACGGAAAACTAAAAGTAAAGCAAGAATCTGTTAAAGAAAATACTAACACAATGTTTAGATACAAAGTTGCCAAACATATTATATTAACAACAAACTGTTAACTTTAACATGATAATAAAACTTAAAGCTTTCTTAAAACCAAAAACATAAAGAAATACATAATACTGTTATAGAAATTTAAACGTTATTTAAAAATAAAAAATAAATATTTTACACCAACCTGTTTGTTTTTACAGAAATCAAGGTAAATATTATAAAGACACTTACCTAAAAATAGAAAATAAAAATACAAAATTTATTAGTTAACAGTAAAATATACATTTTATAAATATATGTTTCTACGCTTTGTTGGTTTTTATTTAAAGCAAAATTATCGACCTATTGACCTGATTTTTATGCAATTTTCAATGTTTTTTTTTTTTTTAATAGTTTAAGGATGTATTTAAAACAAAAAATTTCCTCCACTGACTAGCATTTAAATGACGTCAATTGCGATAAAGAATGCAATTTTATTTAAAGTGTAATTAACTTAAATGTTTTCGACATAGAAAATGAAATTACAATTGCTTACTTAACTTAAAAATGTTTGTGTACTTTACTTTGAAAAGATGTTTTAAAACAAATCGTTCTGTTTTTTGATTGCAATTGTATGTTTGAGTGTTATGTATGTATATAGGGATACCGATCCCGAAATTCCGATCCCAAAAATCCCAACATCCTGGGAGTTTTCAAAATCTCGGCATTTCCGATTTCATTAATTGGCATATTATTTTCCTTTTCGCGTTTGTTGTTCCACCTGAATCATATAAACCAAATTTATTATTATGTTAATAAAAAAAAACTTATCTAACCCACTCACAAAGCCATTAAAGGTTTAATTTAAATAGAATTCAATAGATTACGGATTAAACAGATCTAAATAAAAAGCTTAATAGTTTAAAAACATTTTCTCAGCTTTGAAAATTAAAAAAAAAATGTAGTTCAGTTTTAATCTTATAAAGGCACATTTTCATGAGACAAAAAATCATAGAAATAAATCTGTAAAAATAGCAGAAAAGCAACTAAAAATTAGTTAAAAATGACTTTGCAGAAAAACTGTTGAAATTAACAGATTTTTTGGCTAAATACTAGTAAAGTAAGAACAGCAAAAATAAAACTGTTAAACTTGAAAAATTTTAGTTATATTACTTAAGTAATCCTTTAGTTAATTAAAAATGACAAATTGTACTTTAAAATCTGCAGAAAATTTTGCTAAAAAAATTGTAAACAAAAATCAAAAAAACTGCGAAAATTGTCATATTAGATTTTTATTTTGAAACAACAAATAAAAATCTAATATGACAATATCATATTAGAATTTGGACTTGAGGTGGAAGAATATTCTAACTAAATATATGAAAATATAGAAAGTCCGAAAAAACAATTTTTGTATTTTTTAATGCAAAAATTAAAATAATTGTTGAAAACTGCGAAAATTTTAAGTACTTTTAATTTTTTAGTCTACTTATTGTTTAGCTAAATTTTTTACCGATTTAAGCAGGTTTATTTGTTATTTTCTTTTAACAAAAATTTAACTCAAATATAACTAAAACTCTGTATGTTTAACAAATTTATTTGTGCTGTTCACATCTTACTAATACACAGCAAAAATAATCTTCTAATTTTAGGAGTTTTTCCGTAACATAATTTTTAACTAAGTTTTAGTAGTTTTAACTAAATTTTTTACAGACTTTTTTCTATTAGTGTGTTTTAAGAATAAATTTGCCAACCCGAGTAAAAAAGTTTTGATATAATCATATATTATTTTATGTAATTGCATATAGTAACTTATAGTTACATATGGCCACATATGCTTTTAAATTCAAGCAGATATACTTTTATATAGTCATATGTTAGATATTTTTTCCTCAAAGGTTTTAATATGGAGACATATGTGATTTTATATTATTACATACTGGCCTAAATATAATTGCATGTGCTAAATATAAGTACATAGAGTAACATATTACAGATATAAGTACATATACGTTTATATATAATTTAGTATGACACTATACATAATAATATAAAACTATATGGGGAGCCATATAAGAAATATTTCGTAATTTGTGTTAGATATGAATATATATTGACGAATAAGAACCCATATATAACTTAATATGGTTCCATATCTACAATATTTCATGATTTATTTAATATATAACAATATAACTTTCTTTATAAAATCATCTATAATTATATATCAACGGTGGGCAAATGCGGCCCATTGGGCCGCATGCGGCCTTTTGCTGATTTTTGTGCGGCCCTTGTTGAAATTTAACTTTAGATTTTTTTTATTTCAAAAATTTTTTTAATATCTTATTTCGCAATGTTTTAAAATTTTTTATTTCGAAAATTTTTAGATAAAAAATTAGGGCCAGTTTTATTGCCAGGGCTATAATCGATTTGAAAATTTCTTACTTAAGAGATATTTAAAGGAACAATTGATATTATTCTTAGGGCCAGTTTAGCTAGAAATTTCTTACTTAAAAATTATTTAAGACAAAAATTGATCTTAGTTCTGACTATGAAACCGGCAATTAATTCTTTACAAAATAAATTCAACATCTTTTACGCTACTGTCGACATTGATAACTACTTTGTCACAAATTTAAAAAACATGTAATTTTGTATTTAAAAAAAACTTTGTCACATTTTGCAAGTTTAAGTTTTGTTTTTCATCACATTTATGAAGCTTTTTATAAATATGATGGAGGTTTTTCATTTAAATTTTCAGTAGCCATTTCAGACTTTTGTTGGACGAGTTTTATAGTCAGCACACGATTTTAAACTCATATTTTATTTGTTTGAAAATTTCTTACCAAAGTGTTATTAAAATTCGTACTTTGTGCTGACTATTGGTCTTAAATTTAGAACTGTGTGAAAAAGTTGGCGTTTTAATTCATCAAAAAGTACTCAAGTTACTGACTAAATCTTTAAGTTTGTAATCGTCGTTTAAATTAACCCTTTTGTGCATAGTGTTCCTTTAAAGGGGAGAGTTTTTTTGTTGTGCGTAACGAAATTATTAAATTAAAACCCGAATCAAGGATATAATTCTTTATACATGTTTTTGTTGTCGGAATAATATTCAGTCTTGTATAACTCGTTGAGTTTTAAATTTTCGTTGGCCGATTCCGCGACACCGCAGTTTAATGCAAAAACTATGAAAAAAAATGTTTTATTCTACTTATGTAATTAAAAAATATCAAAACAGAATTTGAAAAAAGTTGAGTTTGCAATGAGTTCTTGTGGAACCAGTTTTGATTTGAGAACAGATTTTTTTTTACATGAAAAATAAAATAAAACATTAGTTCCGTCCGCTTTCATTTAAGGTAAAGATTTGTAGTTTTACTTTTTTTAATTTATAGTGCGGCCCTTTATAATTTATGAAAAACTACAATATGGCCCTCGGTGAAAAATCCGTGCCCACCCTTGTTATATATCATCCCACATAAGCAATTATTTCAAAGTGATTTTATATAAAACGAGTAAAAAGGTTAAAGTCGGGCATGCCGACTATACAATACTCTACACCAGTCTGGGTAAAAGCCAACTAATGTTTGGATCCGAAATTCGAATGGGTTAAAATGGGCTTGTGTCAAAATTTTCTATAATGTGAGTCAGCGCACCAAATTTCATTAAAATATCTTAATATTTGCGATCTGCAGTTTGTAACCAAGCCAATTTTGGGAGGACCCTTATATGGGCACTAGGTCTAAGCATGGACCGATGTTCACCAAAATCAATAGGCTTCGTCCTTGGGCCAACATAGGTCTGTGTACCAAATTTCATCAAAATATCTTAATATTTGCGAACTGCAGCGTATAAACAATATAATTTTGGGGGGCACTAGGTCTAAACATGGACCGATTATAACCAAAATCAATAGGCGTCGTCCTTGGGCTGATATATGTCGGTATACCAAATTTCATCAAAATATCTTAATATTTGCAACCTGCAGCGTATAAAAAATATAATTTTGGTAGGACCCTTATATGGGCACTAGGTCTAAACATGGACCGATGTTCACCAAAATCAATAGGCTTCGTCCTTGGGCCAACAGAGGTCTGTGTACCAAATTTCATCAAAATATCTTAATATTTGCGACCTGTAGAGTGCGGACAAGAATGCATGGACAGACAGACAGACGGACGGACGGACAGACGGACATCGTTAAATCGAAATAACAAAAATTCTAAGCCGATCGGTATACTATAAGGTGGGTGTAGGACCAATATTTTTTGGTGTTACAAACATCAGCACAAACTTATAATACCCTGACCACGTAGTGGTGTAGGGTATAAATATATAAGGTCCATATAAAACCGTATTATATTACTCAAGTGATTCGTACGTGAGCGTGAATAAGAATATATAACCCGTGCATGATTCGTGTGTGAGTTTATTTTTTGCATCATATATTTTTAGTAATTTTTACTATTTTGTAATATTTTACTATTTTTTTTTACTATTTTTCTTATATCTTGGTTGAATAACATGATCCTATTAACTTTAAAATTTCAGTCTTGTTAACTTTATTTTAAAATTACTAAAAATAAAGAAAATTTTGTTCATGTTTAATGCACTGTAATGGTAAATCTGGATAAAAGTAATGGAAGATTTATCGAAATTATAGGATTTCCAGCAGACCTTTGGGTTAATCATTATATTTGGAAATTAATTACATATGCAATTAAACAATTACATGTAATTGTAATTGAAAAAATCAATTACTATTACATATTATTTGTAATTGTAATTAAAAAAAAAACAATTACAAGTAATTTGTAATTGAAAATTTGCATTATACATTACATATAATTGTAATTGAAAAAATTTCAATTACAATTACATTTTTTCGGAAAAGATATAATGACAAAAAGCACAAGTGAGGGGTCAGCCCAACATGACGTATTCTTTTTATACTTATCCACGCCTATCCAACCTATCCCAGTCAGTTTTTTCTACAAAATTTTAACAAAAAACACTTTAATTCTAAATGTAATTGAAATTTGTAATAGAAAACACTTTCAATTACAATTACTTGTAATTGAAAATTTTCAATTACAGTTACATGAAATGTAATTGTGTTTTTTTTAATTTCAATTACATTTATTTGCAATTGTAATTGAAATCCCCCAGGCCTGATCTCCAGATATTGCATATCTTTTTTATTTAAAAAAATAATTTTTGTATATTGTTAGATGTGGTCATATATAATATGATCAAAAGTATAAGGTCAATATTTAGATATAATTGTATCAAAATGTCCACTTTTATAACATTTTATATAATTTTATACAAAAAGATATAATTTGATGTAATTGGATGAGGACAAAATTCGGATACAATTGTATCGAATTGCATAAAATTGTATCAAATTGTACCAAATTGTATACAATTGTATACAATTCGATACAATAAGATACAATAAGATGTTCTCATTTTTCGGATATAATTATATCTAATTACATAAAAGATTATATATAATTAAATATAACTTCATATGGCTCCATATCATTTTTTTTACTTGGGAAACTAGTTCCGCAGTGACTCTTTGGTACCAGTACTGTACCAGTTGATTTGCACCTCAAGTTAATTCACAGTAAAAAAAATTAAGTGTTTATTTGCAGACTCCGATGTTTTATTA
This sequence comes from Leucophora obtusa, assembly GCA_949987735.1. Lineage (NCBI taxonomy): Eukaryota > Metazoa > Arthropoda > Insecta > Diptera > Anthomyiidae > Leucophora > Leucophora obtusa. The sequence goes on from OX465297.1 coordinate 223,617,611, forward strand.
AATACAAATGTAAAAAAAAAATTAAAATTTAGTTATTTAGTTAATTTTTTTTACAGTCCCTACATAGATCGTAGTTAACTAGTATACATCTGGTTCAAAATGATTATTTTGAGAACTAGTTTCGTAGTTACTAGTCAAAAAAACTAGTACTTTTTAGAACTAGTTCGACCATTTGCCAATTTATATTTATATAATGTACCAATTATAATTAAGAAAAAAGCATTTTATACAAAAAAAAATGTTTTATAAAAAAGGAAATTAAAACAAGATTGTAAAATCTATATTTTTAGTACTTTTGTATCTTTTTTTGCTGGGAAACTAATGTTTTTTCTTAAGGTTCGTTCTTACGATTTTTTTGGTTTCTTTTTGACGAATTTTAAGAAATCTGTTTAACTGTTTAATTTTCCTGAAGCTCCTCAAAATAATCGTTTACAGCTGCCATTACATCTTCACGTTTAACGTAAAACGTTTGCCAACAAGGAATTTTTTTAGATTTGGGAACAGGTAGAATTCAGAGGGAGTTAAACCAGAGAAATGAGAAATTTTTATTCGAATGCGTTTTTAGTCAACTGATAACAAATGCGGCACCCATCTTGCAGATAGCTTTTTCATCTGTAATTCTTGATGCAAAATAAAATGTACTCGATCATTTGAGATGTCTATGGCATTCCCTATTTCACGCACTTTCACTCGTCGATCGTCTAATACCATATCATGGAGTTTAGCTATGATTTCTGGCGTTGTTGCAGTTTTTGGACGTCCACATCGTGGTTTATCTCAATTCACCCAATTTTTTACACATTCACCATTTCTTGTCCCGATAAACCTTTCTTATATAAATATTTAATCACACCACGAATTTCTAATTTTTCCATTATAAAATTTTTACACTATATATGAAGCGTCTTTTTTGAACACCTGTTACTATACAAATGAGTTGACAGATGGAAGTTTCCATTATACAAGGTTTTTTTTTCTTTTTGCTGTTTATACCGCCATCTCTATGTCAGGCTAAGAACATTTCGTATTGCCGTCGTATTTATATTTTTTGCTGTCCTTCTCATCTTGTTGGTGTAGCAGATCATGTTTAATATGAAACTTCGATGGTTTGTAATTGCAACAACGCACTGTGGCCAAAAGTACAATTCAGGTAAAGGGAAAAAATGTTTATATATTCAAAATCTAGGATTGTTGAATATTTTGTGAGTGAAATATTGTATCATTGTGGTTACTCGTTGTTAGTTGGCGAGAGTCTAAATTCAAAGTTTTTTAATTTTGTGACATTTTTTATTTTCTAATGATACAATAAAAAAATAATAAATAAACAATAATTTGTTCCAAAAACAATCTCAAATTATAAAACTGAAACTAGTTCTCAAAAAAAAAATAAAAACCTGTTAAGTTGTTACGAGAAAAATAACAAAATTATTAATTTTACTACAAAAATGTGGATTTTCTTGAAAATCCTAAATTTTCAAAAAAAAGCTCCAAAATGTTCCAAGAGGTATTTGAAAAACTTGAATGCCAATGTGTTCCATAAGATGTCTTCTATCTAGGTTTTTGCGACCGTTTGCGACCGTTCATAAACTTTCGAGATTTTGGCCTTTAACTGAAAAAGTACCTTCATTTCTCGCTGATTTCCAGCATTCCAGAGTTTTAGTAAAAACTAAAAAATAGCACTAAAAATTACTTTAAATGAAGGTTCTGGTTTTCTCACACAGACTAGCCCCCTAAAGTCCAGGTTTGTGGAACATTTGAGTGCCAATTCTGAATAAGTACGAAATTAACCCTTAAACACATTTTAAGTTTTGACTTATTTCTGGCATTGAAGTTAAATTTTCAACTTTGATGTCTTCAGAGACTTATAGTAGAATTTTATGACGAATATTTTTGCGGAACATTTTAACCCTCTAACTCTTCAAGTTATGGGTCTTTTCGACACTTTTCAAAAAGGGTCAAAAGAGACCCTTTAATTGCAGAGTTAGAGGGTTAAAATGTTCCACAAAAATGTCCCTCGTAGTGTTTTACATAAGTTCGCTGAACATATCCTATACCTAAAATGGAATATTCACATGGTTTCCTATGCCGATTCACGATAAACATTTTCAAAAGAGAGGAAATTCTAACCCCACCCCAAAACAAAGGGCCAGACGAAAACTTTTAAAATGCCGATACACTTATATTTTTCTTTGGTTCCGCTGCCAGAATTAGTTGTCATCAGAACCTTTGTTTTTTGTACAGTGTAATTTATTTTCCAATACATAACAATTTAAAATTTATGGCCGCCATATTGGATCCGCCTTTTGAATTTCAAAATTCTAATTTCAGATTTTTGATCAGCGGATACTAGACCTATATAATTGATTATTTTAAGTCCAATATAATAAAAACTAAAAATTAATGGCCGCCATCTGGGATCCGCCATTTTGAATTTTATATTTTTTATTTCAGATTCGTGATCACAACAACCAAACCCCCCTTTGCGATATCTTTTAGTCTCATATAATCAATATTCTAGTTTTGGCCAAAATTCGATGCTGCTGGCCCACAGTGCAATGCCTCACTTTCTAAAAAGAACTGATATAGTTAATTGAAAAATACCCGAAACGGTATTTTCTCTGCAGTCCTGAAGGTGTAGAATATTATGAAAGTAACAACTCCGTGAAGTGTTTATTAGGAGGGTACCCTGATAGAGACAAATAACTGAATATTTGGAAAAAAAAAACTTATTATGTTAGTAGTATTTAATAATAAGGAAATAATTGGCCTAGAATAAGAATAAAAAAAAAAAATTGTTTTCTAATATAATTTTGTAAAAATGTGTACCAATTTTATCGGCAGTGCCTTCAGCCGAACCAGTCATAGTGATATGTCTGTAAAACATCTACACTTGAGAGGTAACGAGAAGTTCTGTCTATAAAAGATTTCCAATCATATTATTTTTTCTTTCCAGGCTCATAAAATTTTATATTGGCGGATAAGAAAAATGCATCGTTGGTGCTAGGAAAAACTGATCAAAATATTAGGCTTTTTCAATAAGAAAAAGTGCTCAGAAACTGGAGAATTCTCTGTGGGCTATAGAACGAAATCATCGGCAGTACCTCAGATTTTTAGGAGTTTTTTAGATGACCTGAGGTCATGCTCCAATTCTGAGCAGTTTTTCGGGATTCTGAAGACTCTTCCTGGAATTCTAAATATTTTTTTCCACAGAATATCTCTCACTTTCTAAAAATTTTTTCGTTGAATATGATGCATTTCCATAGAAGAAGGTCCTCATTCACTGTTAATAAAATGTTTTTTTTTTTTTTAATTTTATTCTTTTTTTTAGAGTGGCATTATCAATTATCTGCATGAGATTAATGAATTTTTGCAATAAACCAATGAAAATTCACTGAAACTCCTCCATTGAAACTTTTCATTGAATTTATGGAATTTTTCCTAAAATGTTGTGAAAAATTTCATTTTATTTACTAAAAGTTTCATACACTCAATGAAAAAGTTTCATTGAAACTAGATTTATAAAATACATGGAGCTTTTTCATCAAATTTTAAAAATTTTTCATTTGCTTTGTGAAGAAACTTCATTAGTTTACTGAAAAATTTCATTACAACTCGTCCAGCAAAATTCTCTCTGTGTATTTTATTTGAAAAATTTACGCACAAAAATTATATTTTTTAATGTAAATTTACACATTTTGTGTGTAGTTAACTTACGCATCATGTGCGTTATTCTTTTAAAATGGCCTTCGATCTTATTTCTATTGTAATATCGTTGCAATGCATTAAAACTTTAAATACTGAATATCTGACTAAAATTTTTCAGTATACAAAGAGAGAATTTCCTTGGACGAGTTTTAATGAAATTTTTCGTTAAGTGAAAGTGAATGAAAAATTTCTTAAATTTTATGAAAGGCTTCATAATTTCTATGAAACCATTTTTATTGAAACCTTTTCAGTGGGTGTATGAAATCCTTAATAAATAGGTAAAATTTTTCATAAGGTTTTATGAAAAACTTAAGGGGGGACATTACATTCACGACAGAGAAAACAGACCTTTTTTTAAAAATTCATAACTCAGTCAAAAACAAACATTTTTCCAAAATTTTTATTTTTTATTATTGTAGAGAATTGAAAAAATTACAAGAAAAAAAATCAAAAAAATATATTTTTCACTCCAACATGGTTTTATAGAGCTCCAAACTGGCGGCAGTAAAAAAAATGGGGCCTCGTGGTTGCAGCGCTGTGAGTCGCAAAAATTGTCCGATCTGGAGAAAAAATGACTTTTTTAAATCTTAACAAAATTGGTTATCGTATGGCACGAGCTTTTTTTAAATTTTTTTTTAATTTTTGGTGATGTTCCAAATTTGAAAGTGTGTTTTTTCGAAAAAAATATTGACTTTAAAAATTCATAAAAAATCGAAAAAAAAATTTTAAAAAAAGCTCGTGTCATACGATAGCGAATCAAGTTTAAAAAAAAAAAATTTCGTCAAAAAATGAACCCGCTAATGCCGCAACCAGTACGAAAAACAGGGTTTCGAGATAAACGCGTTCAAAATTTGTGAACAAAGAAAAAGAGGTTACCTTCAATCTGCCATGCCTGCCACGACTTCACGCTGCAAAAGATGCCAAATAACTGAGCATATAAAATCAAAATTCCACTATATGAGGTATAAAGATGCCTTTTTTTCAAGAAATTCAAAAACACAAAAAAAACTCACCCTTCAAGTAGGTACAAAATAACAACCACCAAATGTCAGGTAGCAAGTAAAACAAGTATATACCAGCTGCCGTACGTAGGTAGCGCGAAAATTAAAAATGCGATCTCACTAATCCGGCTGTAACTTTTGAACCCGTAGGAATTTTTCCATGAAATTTTTTTTCTTAGAATCTTAAGAATATTTACTAAAATACAAAATTATAAAAAAAAAGTCGATTTCAAAAAACGGCCAATGTCATGTCCCCCCTTAATTTAATGAAAAGTTACAATGGATGCATTCTAGCGAAATTTCATTGAAATTAACGCTAACGAGGCTCTGACGACCGAGTGTGGGCGGTATAACCCGGTTCCCACGGCAATCGGACTATGTGCCGGAACGATTCGGATGTATTCGAATTTTCGAATTTATCCGAGCAAAGATTGCCACTCCGGCTTTAAATGAGAATTATTAACTACAAATTCTCATGTTGAAGCCGTTACAACAACAACAACAACAACAACAAATACTTTCTGGAAGAATATTTATATGAAAAATTCCAGAAATATGCAAAAACTCTAGCATCACTTTATGGTACACCACTTTCTCCTATGTGTTAAAGTACAAAGATTCATTTCATTTTCACACTTGAACAAAGTTCTTCTGTCTGTTAGGGATACTGAACAAAAAAAAAACAAAAGAATTCCTATTTTCAAAGAGTGCCATCTGTAGATAAACACAAATATATATAAATATAGGTAATAAAATTTGCTAAATATCTACAAAGCTCATAAAAATTAACTTTAAAAACCCCATACATGGGCACACTACATTATATATCAAGTGCACTAAAAATTGCAGAGACCAGTAAATTACTTATTGTAAATTTTTACCGATTATTGGAGTTGTTTTGAATTACCAGACATTTTTACTAAATACTGGAACTTTTTTCAGTAATCAGTAAAAATTTACTGGTTGTGCAAACTAAATTTCGTTATTAGTAAAAATTTATTGTATTTCATTAAAATTTTCATTTAAAAATAAAATCATATCATTCACTCTTATTATTTTTCATTTCAAAAAATATTTTTTAATAAAATAAATTAAAGTTTTGGCTCCCAAATATTTATTATTGCTGCTAAATATAGTACTAGCTTTAAAATGTAAATAAGCAATACATGACAGTTAAATATTAGCAAAGTACATGAAAATAAAATTGTAACAAATATGAGAACAAGGAGAATAACTGTTTGTTAAATAAATAGTATTTGTAGCAATTAAAAAGAAGAAAGTAAACAATAGGCACAAGAAACAATAGAATAGCAGTTAACATAGAATAATACACGCAGAGAAAAGATATGGTTGCAATATGATCACGGCTACAAAACTATGATCCCTACTGCCATACATGGTTGTTGCAATCATACTATTAATATATTAATCATACTTTACAAGTTATCTCTCCTTTTTTCGCTTATCATATTTTTCTTTCGACTACGATCATATATTATCCGGACAACCATATTCCTCTCTTCGAATTACAATCATATTATTATTTGTACTGAGAGATATCATGTTCACAATCATTGGTGTGGTTTCGACAACTATAAGATGGTCAGTATATCTTTTTATGAGCGTCATTAACCAGTTAGCGTCATTCTTGTTTCAGATTTTGTGAAAAGAAGTTTTAAGACGCAATCAAAGAAAATAATACATAATAAAAAAATAAAAAAACAAAAAATAGCAAACAACTTACTGATATTCATTTTAATAGTGACATTGTTTGTGAAGAAAGAATTCGGTCTAACCAGGAACCTTCAAATTAGATTTTACTTTGAAGTGTTCAGTGTTATAAAATAAGTAAAAAGTGATTAAAAAAAGTGTTTCTTTTTGTACTCACGTAGAAAACTTTTGTACAAAAATCAAATTGAAGAAATGTAGAAAATTGAAGAAAATGTAAAGAGTGCACAAAATAATCATAATATGTCCCTAGTGATCATAATATTATTCTAAGTGATCACAACATTTTCGACAGGACAATAATAGGATCATTGCGAAAATATTATGATCATCAAGAAAATATTATGATCATAAGGAAAATATTATGATGATTTTTGGATGTATCGTGAAACTTTAATCCAACTTCAGCAAAATACTGGTAGAATACTATAGGAATTATAGGACAATTATATGATAATATGCAGGATTATAATATAAGAATATTGGGAGAATTTTACAATCATAGTGTGATAATTTATTGACCATTTTATGATAAAAATGAGGTAAGAGTATGATTGGGCCAACTATGTAATAACATGATTGTCGCAATCATAAACCCAAAAATGTATGATGCTCTTAGAATATGATCATCCCAACCATGTTTTTTCTTTGCGTGTATAGAGACTAAATCAATAAACTTGGAAAATTAATATTTTTTATTGCAGGAATTTTCAATTAGTATATTTAATTATAAACAAATTAAATTTGATTTCTATTAAGAAGATTTTTATTGAGTGCCTAAATGATTTATTTCCTGTGATGTGAGTTCATTGCATTTTTAGTAATCAGTAATAATGTACTGGTAATGAAAATTAAAATATATTTTTTCCCGCAATTTTACTGGTACTGCAAAGTGCCCATATATGTAAAAGTCTTTATAGCCCAAAGAAAAGTACATAAAAGTTCCTCAACTTATTATGTTCAAAGCTCTAACCACCACTCATAAAGCTCTTTAATAGCTCTCAAATACTAAGAGAAAACACTCAACATTTGAACACTCTAACATCATTTCCGTTAAGAGTATGTATGCAAAACCATTATTTTTCACTCTCTCTCTCTCTAAAACTTTCAAGTTCACTTACATAAAAATAAATGCTTCGTTTTATTAGCATAAAATAAAAAACCACGTGAATGTTGTTAACAGTTTTTGCATAAAGACAAGCATCCTAGAACAACAACAAACTATTGCCCCCTTTAAACATTCTTGCTATTTATGCAATTACTACCACAACAAATTTCAACTTTGACATTCTTAGTATGGTATTATACACAAAAGTAAAAAAGTAAACTAAAAATAAAATAAAAAAAAACGCAAAATGTAAATAAAGTTTTGGTTAGAAATAAAAGCACTCGTATATACATATAAAACGGCCAGTTTATAATTCAGGATTATTTTTCTTAAAGTTTGAGTTGTATGTTTTTCAGTTTAAGCTTTCTATGTGTCTATTTCAAGTTTTTTGTTTTTTTTTTTTGTTTCTATTTTATTATAATAAAAGTAAAAATTGATGAATTACGGAAATAAAACCATTTTAATAAAGTAGATTTGAGGTTAAGAAGAAGAATAAACATTTTTGCAAAGTTATAGAAACATTATTAATTTGAAAATCAGACTAGATCTAGTTTCTGCCTTTTTTATGGACAGGCTTCATCAGTGATTTTCTATTAAATTGTATTACTATTGTTTATATTTTATTGTCAGATTGTCTCTATATGATAATTTACTCTCTAAAGTAGAATGTATGTATGTCACTTCTGAGAGTAAATTATCACATAGAGACAATCTGACAATAAAATATAAACAATAGTAATACAATTTAATGGAAAATCACTGATGAACCCTGTCCATAAAAAAGGCAGAAACTATATATGTGTCAATAAATTTGAAAAAATGTTAATCTTCTTCTTAACCTTAAACCTACTTAATTAAAATTAATTAAAATGCATATTAATTACAATATTAATTGCATTTGGTTTATATGATGCGTTTGAAAAAACAACACTTTACTAACCATTTTTTAGTTATACAGTAAAGTGCTTATGTATACAAAATAACATATACTTTATATATACACTAATAGAAAAAAGTCCCTAAAAAATTTAGTTAAAACTACTAAAAATTAGTTAAAAATGATGCTGCAGAAAAAAAACTGCTAAATTAGCAGATTATTTTTGCTATATTTGAGCTAAATTTTTGTAAATGGAGAATAGCAAATTAACCTGCTAAAATCAGCAAAACATTTTGCTAAATAATTAATAGTCTAAAAAAATCACCAAAAAATTTAAAACTTTCTAAGTTTTTTTTGATTTTTTTTTTAATGCAAATAAAAATCGAGCCTTTTGAAAACAGCAGTTTACAATATTTTAGCAAATATTTCTGCTGATTTCAGCAAAATAGACTGCTATTTGCATTCAACTAAATTAAGCTTAAAAATTGCAAAAATTTTGTAGATTTAACAGTTTATTTAGATTAGATTTTACAGTACAATTTGCTATTTTCAATTAACTAAAAATTAGCCTAAATATAACTAAAATTCTGTAAATTTAACAGTTTTAATTTTGCTGTTCTCATTTTACTAGTATTTAGTAAAAAAAAAAAAATTTGCTAATTTTAGCAGTTATTTCTGCAGCATAATTTTTAACTAATTTTTAGTAACTTTTTGTGCTATTTTTACAGATTTATTTCTATGATTGTACGTTAAATAATATTTCTGTTGTTGTGTTACTTGTTAATGTAAATGTAATTGACATTTTGTAAATGCATTTTGCTTTTAATTACAATTATATGTAAATTGTAATTGAAATCTTTCAATTACAATTATATGTATTTTTAATTGAGTTCATTTTAAAATCCATTTATAATTGTTTGTAATTGAAATTGAAATGTTATTTAAATCCCCAAAGGGGCAATTCTGTAACTTTTTAACTATAAAATTTGGTATTTAATTTGACAAGTTTTCATAGTAAACTGACAACTTAACTACCTAATTTTGTCATAAAAAGTTAGAGAATCCCACTACAGGTCTGGTTTGGAGTCGTTTAAAATTAATTATTAATTAAAAGACCTTAAAACTTAAAGGAAGATCGAGATAAAGTCTGTCTGATTTTGAGTAATACAAAAAATACAATTTGGCGTCCACCATTGTCCACTGTCCACCAATTTTGTTGGCATGTGTTCATTCATTGGCATTCAAATATGAATTTGAACTTTTTTGAGATCAAAAAATGTTTGTTACTATCGATTTTGTGGAAAAAATTTACACAATAAAATTTGGTTGGTATTCTAGATTTGGCTCTTATACGGAAAATATATGGGTTTTTCCATAGCTTCAGTATTTTCAGTTTGAAAGCATCCCTGAGTAAGTTGATTTTTAAGACCTGATGCGTTGCCAGGTTAAGAAATCAGTTTTTAAGGACGTTTTTTCTTAAAAAATGCATAAATTTCCATTCCAATAATTAAGCACACTGCAATCCGGTTAATAGAATAAAATTTCGGTTGAAACAATATATGGGAATTGTGTCAAAAATACATTTGATTGCGACAACCAAATCATTTGGCTGATGCAAGCGAACAATTCAGTTGGCAAAAAATTCGGTTCTCACTGTGTATTGAAAAACCTTTTATTTAAAATAAGTTAACACAGTCGAAAGCCACTTAAAACAGTCTCCAATATTTAACTGATAAAACATTAGAACAAATGACTTTTGTGGTTTGCTTTCAATTTCGAAATTTTTTTATATTAGTAATTACAAACACAATAACTGCACAAAACATAGATTCACACTTTTATTTTCTATGTTTGTATGTTTGTGCCAACAACTTCTTGGATTTTTAGTTGAAATAATTTCGTATTTAAAACAAAATCTTTAACTAAAACCAACAACTCCTACTTATTTGTTTTTGTGGTTTGTTTTTCAATGACCGATACAAGAAGTTAAAAAATATATTTCTATGTATTTTAATTGATTTTGTTATTTGGAAACAAACTTTAGGTATTACTTTTTAAATAAACTTCAATCGGTAACTGAATGTACCTGGACCGCATGAGTGATGTATGAATAAGTAATAATATACCCAGGAAACAGATTCGATGCTGACAACCGCAGTTGTAGCCAGTACCAGTACGGTTGTGGTAGCCGAGTTTTTAAGTAGTGACAACAGAAACCCAACTGATACAGGACTAATTTGATTGTGAAGTTTTTTTTTTAATATCAGGTTTTTTAGAAGTAATTCTGCACAACTTCAAAAAAATCACTTCTTTCATTGGTTCCAAAGTATCTGTTAGTATATTTTTTCAGGGTTTCTAGAATTACTTTTGAACAACTTCCAAAAAATCACTTAAGTATTGCTTCTAAAGAGTAATTGCTCTAAAAGTGATCGTAAAAAGTGATTTTGGTATCACTTGGCATTTCCAAACGGAGGGTCCCAGGTTCGATTCCCGGTGGGACCAAGATTTTTTTTAAATTTTTTTTTTTTATTAGTTTTTGTTTTAACATTTATAATTAATTTGTTTAAATTCAATACTTTTTAATTTTTAAAAATATGTATATATAAAAAAATTATGAGAAATTGCTTTTTATGCACCTATAAAAATAGTACTGAAAACAATATTGAATTGAAGTGCACCTTTTACACTTTTTTAATAAGTACTTTTATTGCCAGTCAACTTTCATATCAAAAAATAGCTCAGCGGTAGAGCGCTAGACTAGCAATCGTGAGGTCGCAAGTTCGATCGCCGGTGTCGGAAATTAAAAAAAAAATTGTAAAATAAAAAAAGGATATTTTGTTTTTGTGAAGAATTTTTTTTTAACTTTTCATTGGTGAAAAAGAGCTTCCTTTGCACTCGTTCAAAAAGTACTGAAAAAATGTTAAAGTGGGGGTACTCCTCTCCTATGACAACTCAATGGTAAAATCATTAGTGTTTATGTTATAAAATAGGTACATCTAGATCATCAATTGTAGTGCTTTTTCTACTGCTTCAGCATCTCTTTTTTTGATGGGTATTGATACTGTCGCGAAATTATTGTGATATTCAAAGTTTATATTTAAATAATGCCTTCGGACTCTTTCTACAATTATTTCTCGACGAACTCAATTTGAATGTGTACGTAAATATTGTGATTTAAATATAAACATTGCAAATCGCAATAATTTCGCAAAAAAAACAATAGTGATGAAATCTGATGATTAAAAAAAAAATTCTGTAATAGTACAGAACATTTTTAGTACAGTAAAATATTTTTTGTTTATCTTCTTATCTTCTCTTTGTCACCTTTTTCACAAATGTTGCCACACTGACGTATGGTTTTTACGTACAAGTGCAGGCAATTTGTGTATATCGGAGACGGACTGCCAGCAGGGCATTTTTACTTTTCTAGTAAAGTGTTGTTCTTTCAAACGCGTCATATAGACCAAATGCAATTAATATTGTAATTAATATGCATTTTTATTAATTTTAATTAAGTAGGTTTGAGGTTAAGAAGAAGAATAAACATTTTTTGAAAGTTATAGACACATTATTAATTTGCAAATCAGATTATATCTAGTTTCTGCCATTTTTATGGACAGGCTTCATCAGTGATAAAAATTCCCTGCTGGCAGTCCGTCTCCGATATTCACAAATTGCCTGCACTTGTACGTAAAAACAATACGTCACTGTGGCAACATTTGTGAAAAAGGTGACAAAGAGGAGATAAGAAGATATACAAAAAAATCTAAAGTAGAATGTTTGTATGTCTGTTTGATCACTTCTGAGAGTAAATTATCATATAGAGACTATCTGACAATAAAATATAAACAATAATAATAATAATTTAATGGAAAATCACTGATGAAGCATGTCCATAAAAAAAGGCAGAAACTAGATATAGTCTGATTTTCAAATTAATAATGTGTCTATAACTTTGAACAAATGTTTATTCTTCTTCTTAACCTCAAACCTACTTAATTAAAATTAATAAAAATGCACATTAATTACAATATAAATTGCATTTGGTCTATATGACGTGTTTAATTACGTATCTACAAACGTAGAACAGGTAGCAGCGACGAGAAACATCTGTTAATATATTGAATATGAATATGCATGTTTGTTGTTGTTAGCTTGTGAGATCATTTCTTTTTGTACACAGAAACTACATGAGGTAATATGTATTCTTTTGTATGATGAGAAATGAAGCCTGTAGATAAAAGACCAATTCTAAGCAGGCATATAGTTGTAAGATATTTAGTTTTATTTTAGTATATAATTATTGTAAATTTGTAAATAAAGTTGTTGTTACGAACAAACCATCAACGCACAAGGTTGTGTTTTAATTTTCCATCCATCGTAGAAGATTCTACATGACGCATTTGAAAGAACAAAACTTAACTAGAAAAATATTTTTTTGTTCACTTTATTAAGTCTAAATTTAATTACAAAAGGCTCTAAGAGTGCACATAATTTGTTAATGCAATATGACATATGTGGCGCGCAAAATAGAAAGGGACCTAAGGGTAAAAAAAGGTTAAAAAACGGCATGGGATCGGTCTCATTCGATGCTCAGATGTTGTCCGCATCAAAAAAAAAAATTGATTTTTTTACCCTTAGGTCCGTTTCTCTATGCGCTGTCACATATATAGAAATTTTTCCGAATTGGCTTTGATATTTAAAATCGGACTTCGTTTTATATATCAATTAAAAAAAAACCTTAAAAAATTTTTAAATTTTTAATTTGAGCGACTATATTTACAACAGTTATTGAGATATTGATACACACTTAAGTTTGAAAAATAGGGCACGAAATTAAGCTTAAACTGTGTAGAGCGTTTTCTTTCCGAAGCTATAGTTACTAAATTATAAATTTTTTATTGAAAAAATTGGCTGAAAATTTTCAAAAATTTAAATCGCGAATTGTGTAAAATCTAGAGCAAATTTGGACAAACTAATTGCAGATTTAAAATCAGAACCCCCCAGTTATTCTAAATCCACTTCAATAACATTCAACTTTTTTTTTTGTAGAGCAGTGTAATTAAAGGAGGTTTTTGTCACCTTTTTACACTTCACCGTAAAAATTTCTTTTGGAATTATATTCGTTTGATGTTCCCCTCCATTTCATTTCCCGTTCCATTTCGTGTTTCAATTCAACTCGTTACCTATTCCATTCCATTTCGTTCCACTTTCGAGAAATCCCATTCAGTCGATGTCTAGGACAGAGGAAGAACCTTTATACCAAATTTCAACTTTCTAGCTGCAGCGGTTTGGGCAGGACGCTAAGGGGGCACTTTTACTCTTTTTAGCCCCCATTTTGCAACGCTCTTGGCCACAATTGCAAAGACTACTCTCTAGATAAGTTAGCCCATACTCCAAGGAAGAAAATAAAAAAAATTATTTATTTTCAGAATTTAAATTAATCTTTGAGGCCTTTTAAAAGTTCGAGTGAAATTTGCTCTGCTGAAAATTGCACTAGGGGTTGTCCCTACTTCATATAACTTTCCTTCTATGTGATTCTGAATATTAAAGTTTGTTAAAACAGAAAATAGATCTACACACACAAAAAAAATATGCAAGAAAAATATTTAACAACCCCGTTTGTTTGAAATAAAAGTTAAAACCAATCGCCTTCACTATCTAAATTTTTCAAATGCATATAGTCGACTTTAGTTAAAATATTGGGTGGCAGTATGCCTTGACTTGGTTTATTTTTGGAGCATTCTGATTGGATAATTTATTTTCAACCAATCAAAATGTTTGAAAATATAAATATTTTTGTAGGGTTTTCATACACAAAATGAACAAAACTGTATGACTAAAAATAAAGTCGACTTTAAAATTAAAATACTCTTCTATAGCAAAGGGCCAATAACTTTTCGTATTCGATTCAAACATTATGTTTATCAATGTTGCCACTTTTAAATATAACACTCAATAAAATGCATCTGACAAACATAACACTAAAATTAAAGTAAAAAACACTTCTTTTAATTTTGGTCTTTATTTTGAGTTTTTTTTTTTCAAAGTAGGCTGTGTTTTGTTTTGTTTTTGTTTAATTTGGATTTTCTTTTCTTTTTTTTTTGCCTTTGAAGTTTTTTACTTTAGTTGCTCTTCGAACTTTGGTGCAGTTACAAATGTAGTGTATAAAAAGGTTTGTAAAATTATAAAATTCAACTCATATGATGAAGGTAAAACTTCTACAATTTCATATTTGTACTAAATAAGTAATAAGCGGTTTTTTTTCATTTCAGAATTAAATACGTTTGCAATTTTTTTGGTATATTCTCATCTAAGGGACGATAATGGAAATGGTTACGATAAGTTCCGGCTTAAAAAACAAACATTTGTTTCTTAATAAATAAATTTTGATTAACTTAGAAAAACATATTTTTCTAATTATAAAAACTAATAAAAAGTTTTATTAAATCAGCACATAATTTTATTAAAAATTCAATAAATATCAAACCAACAACTCCCTTTTATTAAAATTAATTTCATTAACGTGCTTCCAATTTCTGTTATCGATTCTGCAAAAGTCGTCATCAGAGAAAATCCAATAATTTTTTTATAGAATCCATTTTTGTATTCAAAAATTAAAGTTATTTTTTGTGTTCATTCAAACCTAAAGGTCAGCATAAAGATGATAGTAATTGGTAGTACTGTACTACCTGTACTACTACTGTACTACTAGTACATTAAAAAGCATTAATTGCCAACGATTGGTTCAAGAAAATCTCTTTTGAAAGATTTTTTTCTATTTATTGTAAAAAAAAATTAATAGTGAATTATATTTGGACACCCATTTCTGTAAAATTTTGCAATAGTAATACCTCTAACATTCCGAGAAGCAGTTTCTATAGAAAAATACTCAGATTGTGAGGACTTTCCCTTTGGTAAAATTTTACCGGACTTGAAAATAACTTAGATTCTATAGACTATTGCCCCCAGAAAGTAATCAAAACGTTGACTCTTTTTATAGTCAAATTCTCAGGTTCATGTTTTTCATTAAAGAAAACTCTCATCTTCTGTAGATTTTTCCTATAAAGCAACTATCAAATTGCAGGAAAAAGAAACGAAGTTTTTTTTATCACTTATGCCGAGTTTTTGGAATGTCAGACAAAAGTGCTTTAGACAAACAGCAAACGACTTATGTCAGCCATTTCCAAGTTTATTAAAAACAAAAATCGAAACAATTTCTCCTCGTTCAGAATTTTAGGTCTTTGTTGGAATAAAACAAACTACATTTTAAAAACAGTATTCCCTAAAGAGTGGGTCTTAAAATCAGGCTGATTTGCCTGGATACGTATGAGTAATATTAATTAAGATTATATAGAGAAATATTGCTCATACGACACCGCATAAAATTTTAAATAAATGTGAATTTCATAATATGATTTTTCTACAATGCTTCTTATTTTATTGTAGATTTTTAGTTGATCTGAAGATTGTTACAATGAGTGTTATTTTTGTTCGGTTTAAGGTCAAATATCACAAATTCTAAATTCTTATTTTAACTTGTACATAAAAATGCTACACTCATAATAAATTCATGTATAAAAATACGAAAAAAGAAATGTCAAAATAACAAAAATTGTTGTAAAAACAACGAAAATGGTTCAATGAAAATAATTTCGTATTTTTATGCATGATTTACTATGAATGTCAGGCAAATATTGACCTCTTGATGCCATTTAAATATATGAGTAGTGTAATTTTCTGTCAATTTAATATTCTTTTCATACGACATCTACTTGATGTGCTATTAAAATCATAATTTTTCATTTTGTTTTTCTACATCCTTTTGTTGTATGTTCATATTTTTTACCTCACAAAACATGTATTATCATTTATGATTACCCAGACACAAAAGTGACACTGACATCAAAAGGTATTAAAGCATGAAAATGAAATGCTACTCATAACAACCCAACAAAACTTAAAAAATTTTAAATAATGACACTACAACTTACTAACTTGTACACAAACTGCAAGTGATACCAAAAGAGTATTAAAGATTAAAGGCTTAAACAAAAACAAAACGAACGAGAGAAATAAATTTGAAAAGAAAATGCCAGTACTAGTATATGATATAAAACAAAATATTTATGTTTCATTCAAATATAAAATATTTCTACAATAATGTGATTTTGTGGTAAATCTTTTCTATGCATTTTATATTTTTGTTTATGCAATTATAAAATGATATTGCTTTTAGGTTTTGTTTATCATAAATAATATATGTATACTTGGTAATTTCTTTAGTACCTGCAATTGTATTGTATTTGGAAAATGTGAATTCTTCTCCTTTAAATGCTTATTGTCACTTCAAATTGAAGCATTGAAATAGAAAAAGGAGGGCTTTGAAAAATTTCTCACTAGAGGTCTATATTTGATGTGAAAAGCAATACTAGTTAGTCTATATGTGTGTTGATTATGTAACTGTCTACTAGCATAGAAATGAGGCTTTCCATATAAACTGTCCAGCTAAAAAATGGTAGATTATATCAACTTCAAACTAACAGCATATTTTTTTCTTATATGACACCAATTAAAATTGAAACAACTTGCTAAATATAACTGAGCAAAGTTGGCGTGATTAATTGATAAATTAATATTTATTTGCGATCAGGGTGGGCAATCGATTCATAAAGTTCGTGATAGTGGGTAACGGTATTTCGGAGATATTTCGTTGGGGTATTTTAATGTTATCGGTGTTTTAAATTATTTCGCATACGAAAAATCAAAAAATATATCGTTACCTATGTGCTTACCAGCACTGACAAAACTAATGAGTCTGGCAATAGATTTTCAAAAAAATAAATTATATAAAAAAAAATATTTTTTATTGTATTTTTTTTTTTTTTAATAAAATTTGCTGGTGCGGGAATCGAACCTGGGTCTACAGATTGCCAGTCAACAGCTCTACCATCTGAGCTATATCGACATGTAATATTTAATAGATAAAAACATAATTGACCTGCTGCACACAAGTAAGCTTACTCGCCAACATACAAAAAATCAAAAAATATGTGGTTACATATATCCTTACCAGTGTTTAAAAAATATTGAGTCTAAAAATAGATTTCAAAAAATTTTCAAAAGAAATCTAGTAAATTATTTTCTATTTGAATAATGATAAAAATAAGTCATTGTCAGTAACTCATTATTATATGTTTTAAAATAATGCAGAATGTGAGTGGGTGCCATTACTGGTAGTCCAAAAAATAATGATATGTCATTACAGTTTCTACACTGGAATGTCCAGATAGCTCAAACGGTAATCTGTAGTCCCAGGTTCGATTCCCAACACGAGCCAGTTTTATTAAAAACAAATGTTTACACTAAAAAAATACTTTTTATAAAATTTGTTTTATTTTTTTTTCAAAATTTATTTTTAAGACTCATTATTTTTGTCATTACTAGTAAGCATACAGGCAACGTCATATTTTTTGACTTTTAGATGCTGATGTATAAGCATAACTCAGTATTTTGCACGATATCACCATATAAAAGTAATAAGAAAAGTAACTAGTTACCATTACCAGATATATATGTAGTTCCATAATCACATATCTGGTAATGATTTTCTACACTGGGTTATAACAAATAATTTATAAAAGAGATTCCGCCCACTTTTTCGAAAAATTCAAAAAAATTGTTTTATTATTTATTTTTATATAAAAAGTACAGTAAATATTGTAAGTCTGACATTAATGCGACATTTTCCCGAAACGGCAGTTGGTATTGAAAGCCACAGCAGTAATTACATTAGGATGGTGCTTATATATTTCGTTATTTTTTAAATTTAGTATATGTTTTTAAAATTAAAAAATTTAGCTTCATGAAAAAAAAAGAAACTCATTAAGGCGACTAAACAATTAACTTTTTATTTGTTTACACTTCTAGTAAAAAAAAAGATTAAAATAAAAAGCTTGACGAAATCGCCAAAAAAAAAATTAACTTCGTGTTAAGAGGGATGCTAGAAAATGTCGTAAAATCTGTAAATATAAACAAATTGTCAAAATTCATATCAAGGACAAATTTAAGAAAAGAGACTATTAAAAATTTTAAAAATAACATATAAACAAATATGGCTATTGTTTTTTAAGATTTCAAAACTTGTGTTGGAAACAATTGCATTTTTTTTTTTAATATAACCGAAATATTAAAACGTCCTGCAACCATTTTATTTGAATTTCCGTTTTTTGTTATTTTTTTTTTTTTTTATTATTATTTTACTATTGCACTAGGTGCCAGCCTATTTGACGAGTATGTACGTTTAATATAGATTTTCACACATTGCACTTGTCACTTGTTTAATGTATTGTTGTAAACAAACAATAGTTTCTTTTTCATATATTTTTTCTTTATATTCAAGTAGAGAGTATTCAATAAAATGCATTAAGTTTCTACTATTGTCTGCTACTATATGTACGAGTATGTATTATACACGGCTCAGCATCTATAAAGCGTTATGTATACAAATGCTTTTTCGATGGGCATGTGTTTTTGTGTGGGTATTAGTGAGTCTGTATATTATTATTGTATGAATGTGTCATAAGCAATTTGTACAAATTTACAGGCAAGTGTAAATTACTATTGCTTTAGTTCGTTTATTTGTTTATTATTTATAATATAATGATGGGGTGTTTATAAATTCTATTATTATCACCATAAACACTTAGAAATAAGACAATGAATTAATAGTGCAAAAACAACAAAAGGAACAACAGAGAGTAACAATGCTGCACAAAGGTGTACTTTACAGTAAACTATAAAAAAAGGAAAGTATAATAATCCATAACAAAAAATATACGGTTATAGAAAATATTAATTTTAGTTTTTGAATTTGATAAGTAATAAAAACTTAATGTTGTTAACAACTTTTTAGACTTTTGATAAGTTAGCCGTTTAATGATCTTTCTTCTGATACACGGAGGAAAAATAAGTTTTTGTATATGTTTGGAGGTAATCAATGTATGTTTACAAACTACCATATATGTATTTGCAGTGTGCTTCCAATTATATTGTTTTTATAGTTACTATACATATGTTTCCCGGTAATAATTATATTTATGGATATAATTAACATATATTTGGAAAAACGGCGAATTTCCATTCTTGATACATATAAAGTTGTATGTAGCCATCAGTGTTGCCAATTTAGCATATTTAATGCTAGATTTAGCATTTTTTAAAATCATTTAGCATGAAAAAAATGCATCTAGCATATAGCATTTTTTTTAGCATTTTTCCAAAAAAATTTAGCATATTTTTAGCATTTTTTAAATTTTATTTGCGTTTTTAGAATACTTTGAATTAATTTAGTTTTTTGCTTTTAAAATATTATTACTTATGACTATTGACTATTTTTATTAATAAATAATCAAGCTCGAGGTCAGTCTTAAATCCTCTATCCTCTAGACAGCATCTTATTCGTATTTCCAGAAGATGCTGTTCAGAGGATAGCTAAATATTCAGGATAAAAATAAAGGAATAATCTTATTTAAAACTGACCACGAACTTGACTATTTATTAATAAGTTACAACAAAAAGGTCGACAAAAAATCTTACAATGCCAGAATTCACAGTTCGTACAATATTAAGTACTAAATTAGCATTTGTCGTAAATTTGACAATTTCCTATGGGTTAAACTTCAAAAATCATGCTATTTTACAACGATAGCACATTAGCACTTAAACTGTGAATACCCTCAAAGTAAACCAATACCACAAAAACTATTAAACCTGACCGCAAAATTATTTTTTTAAATAACTTCATGCAAATAAGCCCAAAGATGCAGAACTTTGAAAACCGGAAACAGAGCATGCCCTATAAATCATAAAATTAATTTGAAGTAAAACCAAAAAAGTCTGTAATGGCTACTGAAAATTTTGCTGTTATTATGGCAAATTTAACTGTTTTGAGCCCAGCGGTATTTTTTGCTAATTTCAGCAACACATGTCCACTGATTTCTAGTACAATAAAATTAGTAGGAGAAATTTATAGCCTCTACTAAATTTTAGCAAAATTGTAAACTGCAATTCTATTTGATAAAATCAGTTGAAGAATTTACTAAATATCAATTACACTGTGAGACAAATGGTAGGGGTCAGTGATCGGAAAGGGTTCAAACTACCGGGGAAAGTTATATCGGTAAAAAAGAAGTTATACGTGTCCCGGCGTTTCGCTGGGTCACCCCTAGGAATCGAGATATATCGATTTGACCTTTGGTGGTCTTTTTTTTTGACATAACTCGAGAACCACTAGTCCGATTTTGCTCAAACAATTTTAAAAAAATTAAAAATTACAATTCCTTTAATCTGTTCATATAGCGTTTTTCTATATACTCAACAGTTTTGCCGGTAAAAATAAATGTATGAAGAAAAAAATATTTTTTGCCTAAAATATAAAAAAAAGTAATAAACAAAAGGTTATTGATTTTTATGGTAGCGGTAACAAACATTTATTTTTACCGGCAAAACTGTTGAGTATATAGAAAAACTTTATATGAACAGATTAAAGGAATTGTAATTTTTAATTTTTTTAAAATTGTTTGAGCAAAATCGGACTAGTGGTTCTCGAGTTATGTCAAAAAAAAGATATATCTCGATTCCTAGGGTTGACCCAGCGAAACGCCGGGACACGTTTTCCTTGTTTTTGACCGATATAACATTTCCCGTTGGTTTCATCCCATCCCGATTTTGACTGTCGCATAGTGTTATGTAAGCATAATGAAATTAGTATAAATAGTCACCGCTCCTAAATTTCAGTAAATTGTTGTAAGAACCGTAATTGTAATACTAAAATATAAACAAATTGTATAATCTAAAAAATAAATAAAATCAAATTTAATAAAAAAAAAACATTTTTTTCTTTCGATTGTTAAAAATGTATAATTACTTCATCATACTTGAAAATTGGAGTAAAAATTGCAAACGAATTATTGTGAATAAGATTTCCTTAAGTATCCTCTTGTTGTTACATTAGTATATTTTTTTTTGCTAAGTTTAGCACTCGGTTTTGAAAAATTAGTAAAATGTATTGCTGAAATCAGCAACGAAAATTAGTAAAAATAAGAGAATAGCAAAAATCAGTACAAAAATAGTAAAGTGCGATTGAAAACTGTTTACAAATTTGTTTACTAACTTTTTTATCTGATAATGCTAATGCGAAATTCATATTACCCGCCAAATTATTCCATTTTTAAAATAAAACATTTAAGGTACTTGAATTTATCCGCGTGCAACTTTTTGAAATAAAATATTTTCTGTGAAGCAGTTGAGAAATCGAATAATAAGGAGATTAATGTTGACTGCACATTTACCATTTTTACTTTGGCAGAAAACTGTAAAAACAAAATGGGTGTTTCACATCACCTGCACTTCCTCGTAAAAAAATTAATTTCTTAAACTTATATTAATGGCTTTTTGAATTTTATTACAAGAACTTTTGAGTTGTTTTTATCTTCTTTTATATAACTTTAGTTAATAAAATGAACTGAAGGCATAACTGTAGGTCACTTATTTTCAATAAAATTGTAAAAAGTTACTAAAATACTTTTTTTTTGAACAAATTAGAACATATCTTATAAATTTTTTTAGCATATTTTTTCTGGCATATTTTTTTATCTTTTAGCACTTTTTAGCATTTTTCTCACAAAAATCTAGCATTTTTCCTAAATAAGTTTTGGCAACACTGGTAGCCATTATAACTTTTGTAGTTGGTAATAATCGTTTAGTTTAGCTATACTGCATCTAGTCATAAAATTTAGTGATATTTTTCCTTTATTTATTAATTTTATTGTGAAAGATGTGAAAAAATAAAATAAATTAGTATAAATAAAACATAAAATTGTGTTAAAAAGAAAAAAACATTATTTAATTGTGTATATTAAAGTATTAACTTATTATAAGAGTTTTTAATTAATATTTGTTAATAAAAATAAATAAAAAATAAATGAAGAAATTGTAGTTATTGTTTTTCAATGAAAGATTTGTATTAGATGTAAAATTCAATTTGATTTATAATATATTTAGTTATTAAATAATAGCCAAACAGTAGATGTATTAATTTTACTTTTTATGTTTTTCCATTAAAATATAGAGAAATTTGGAGAGTAGAATAAATACGCCTATTGTTTGGCATATATTAATAATTGCTTTATAAATAAATATATTATTTATATATAGTATTTGCATGGAAACATAATTTGTTTATGACACACATATTATATGTTTGCTGCCAAACATATAATATTTGTCGATAGCGTCATTTCATTTCACCCAAACATTATATATTAACAGGCAAACATAATAGATTTGCTTGCAAACATAATATATTTGCATGCAAATATATATTGTTTCTAGTAAAAACACGGCGAATATGTTTAACAATTTCTCCAAATATACTATATTACCAGCAAAAATATGTTTGGGACAGACCGTTTTTTTTCAGCGTGTAGGAATAATATTAATGGCAATATGGGCATCAAACTGTATCGCCCTTACTTTCTACATTTTTCAAATGTATATTTTAGTTAAAGTCGACTTTAGTTAAAATATTTGGTGGCAGTATGCCTTGACTTGGTTTATTTTTGGAGCATTCTGATTGGTTAATTTATTTTCAACCAATCAAAATGTTTGAAAATATAAATATTTTTGTAGGGTTTTCAAACACAAAATGAACAAAATCGTATGTTTAAAATAAAAGTCGACTTTAAAGTTTAAAATACTCATTTATAGTAAGGGCCTATGTTTTTAAAAGTATGAGTATAAAGCCTGGATCAGCCAGACGTAAACGTATCTCTGCATAGCTGAATTAATAAGTTAAATAAGAACAGGAGATGTGTTGTGTTTTTTGTTTCATTCTTATGCATGCAATATAGAGCAAACGTAAATATACAACGAAAATCTATTCACAACAGATTTTTGTTGTGTATTTACGTCTGCTCTATATTGAATGCATAAGAATGAAACAAAAAACACAGTACATCTTCTGTTCTTATTTAACTTATTAATTCAGCTATGCAGAGATACGTTTACGTTTACGTCTGGCTGATCCAGGCTTAAACTGAGCAAAAATAATTTTCAAATTTGAAAAAATAAAGCCTGGATCAGCCAGACGTAAATGTAAACGTATCTCTGCATAGCTGAATTAATAAGTTAAATAAGAACAGAAGATGTGTTATGTTTTTTGTTTCATTTTTATGCATTCAATATAGAGCAAACGTAAATACCAGGGATGCCAATCGGGATTTATATTTGGAAATCCCGGGATTCGGGATTTTGTATGAATCCCGATTTTCGGGACCACGGAATTTTTCGGGATCCCGGGATTTTACGGGATTTCGGGATTTTTCGGGATTTAAATTTTCCTTTATTTGTAAAAATGTTTACGTTATGTAACTAATTTTTTTTATTGAATAAAACGTTTTATAATTATTTAATAGTTGTTAATTAATAATGTGGTACATTTTATGAATATTGAAACATCTCAGTCAGAAATTGACAGTGGTACAAAAAATCAAGTACCTACTTGCATACCACTTGGTAACCGCGATGTTAAAAATAAATGACTGGCAGAACACTCATTTGGGTCGCTTTGCCAGCGTTTGCAAAAATCATTTTGCCAGTACTTGTTTTACAAAACATCACGGCAGGGCAAAAAAAAGATACATATGAACTTTTTTTAAATTTTATTTTGGAAAATATAATTCCAAACCACCTATTTATTGTTTATAGCAGCGTTTTGCCAAAGTTAAAAATTTTGTTTCTCCAGTACTTTTCCGGCGCTTTTTGAACTGCCGGTCCTTTTGTCTATTGACGGTATCATATTGGAAATGGGAAAGCAATTCTTGTCAGTACTTGTACCACCTGTTAAAATACCTTGCCATCGCTTTCCCGTTTGTATTTTTCTGGCTGGGATAATATATGAAGGCCTGTCATTAAGTACACTTGCGCCCAGTATTTTGTAAGCAGATTTTAAAACAGATTCGTTGCGATAACCTTGCCCACTAAATCGTGTAATTACAGCAACAAAGTTATTTGGTTATCGTTATCAAATGTTTTCATGGAAGAATTCAAACTTACAGTCCCAGCCAAAACCTACAGTCCCAGTTTTATAAATCGAATTTCGCTTGGAAGAATAAATCGTTAAAATAACAAACAAACTTGATTTTTCGCATGTATTACTCAAAAACTTAATATTGTTTACCAAAATTTCAAATTTTTCTGTAAAGTCTTTGCATAGTTTACTCGAATAATCTACTTCATTTATAATTTTACCAATATCTTGGCATCAATTTCTTGTCAATATGAGAAAATTCAAGAAAAAACGTAGGTAATCTAAAATTGCTCACTTTGTTTATTTGCGTTTATATTAATATTAAAAAATAAGAATATCCGGGATTATTTCTCAAAAATCCCGGGATTCGGGATTTTGCCAATCCCGAAAATCCCGGGATTTCGGGATTCGGGATTTCCCGTTTGGCATCCCTAGTAAATACACAACAAAAATCTATTCACAACAGATTTTCGTTGTGTATTGCATAAGAATGAAACAAAAAACACAACACATCTTCTGTTCTTATTTAATTTATTAATTCAGCTGTGCAGAGATACGTTTACGTTTACGTTTGGCTGATCCAGGCTTAAGACGTGCTTTTATACAAAATTTTTATCAATATATTAAGGGTTTTCATATAAAGTCGTACTTTACTCGTAAACGTTGTAAACCTGGTATGTTTGTGAGTTTAATGTCAAGCTCCATACATAAAAAATATGGTTTGTATTTATACAATGTTTACAAGGAATTTACGAGTTTATATGAAAACCCCTATTAACTTTCGGTTAACGCGACTGAACGATATGGAAATACTAGAAGACTAGCTTATTACAGTGTTGGCTTTTCTTTCAGAATATATTGGATTTTCTCATGGGTACAATCAAAAATTGAATTTTGTCGGACGGTGTAACAAATAGTTAACTCAATCTGCGATAAAGTAGACGCAAGCGGTTATGCGAAAACGACACGAATGTTTTGCACACTATTCGGAGTGGGAATCTTGCGATTTTCGCCATGATTCTGGATTTTATGCCAGCCGAAACGAATTAAGGAGTGAGATCATAAAAATGTGAACACACAGTTTTGCCCATAACTTTGGTTTAAAGCTTCTCATATTTTTTTTCGGCAATTTACAGTTTAGAAATATGTCAGTTAATAAATTAATTTACATCATGAGTTTTAATTTGCAATTTTTTACACAATGGACGATGAAAAAAACGTGCGTTCAAAAATAATTAAATATTTTCAACAAAACCAAACATGGACATACAAAAACAAAAAAATTGCAAAAGAGACTAATGTATGCCGCCAAACAGTTTCAAAAGTGGTAAAAAGGTATCTGGAACACCTAACAATTGAAAGGAAGCCGGGAACAGGAACAACGACTGGTTATCGTAACATTGGTAAGGCATGTAAGTTAAAAGCATCCTCAAGAGAGCTCCTAACACATCTGGCAGAAAAACACCTCGGTTATCCCAATGCTCGTTTTTGCAAATTTTTTTCCCGCGACTTTTTTTTCGCGATTTTTTTTAAATATTTACCAAACTTTGTTGTATGAAATGGGTATTATAGTCTCTAGATTTCATATTTATTTCATAGGGACTATAATACCCATTTAATACAACAAATTTTGGTGGATAAATAAAAAAAATCGCGAAAAAAGTCGCGGGAAAAATATTTGCAAAAAGGAAAATTCTTACATCAGTATATTTTTATGCAAAATGAAAATCGTTGATAAGGGTTTTTAATACAATCTTTTAACCATAAAGTGTTTTTTCGCGTTCCGCCAAAATTTCGCGTTTTTTTAGATGCGATTATGCTAAATATGAGATCTAGAGACTATAATACCCATTTCATACAACAAAGTTTGGTGGATAATTGAAAAAAAAAATCGCGAAAAAAAAGTCGCGGGAAAAAAATTTGCAAAAAGGAAAATTCTTAGATCAGTATATTTGTTTGCAGAATGAAAATCGCTAATAAGGTGTTTTAATACAATTTTTGTACCATATAGTATTTTTTGCGTTCCGCCAATATTTTACAATTTTTTAGGTGCGGCATTCAAGAGACTATAATACCCAATTCATAGAACAACGTTCTGTGGCTAGTTGCAAAAAACAAATAGCGACAAAAGTCGCAGAAAAAAGAACACATTTTAGGCCAGATATTTACAGCAAAAGAAAATTAAAAAAAAATATATTTATATATATTTTTCTTTTTTTATTTATAACAACACAAAAAAAGTTTCTTTTTTTCCATCTATTTATTTTTTTTTTTTTTTTTTTTTTTGAAAGAAAATTAAAACAGAAAAAGTTTTTTATTTTCATCATGAGGGGTATTTTAAAAAAATATTTTTTTCTTTTTATTTTTTTGTACGTTTGAATTTTTATTTTAATACTTTTACGATATTTATATTTGATAAAAACCAAAAAATAAAAAGTTTCCGGTCCTTGGTTTTATTACTAAAAAATGGAATTATTTTTTGCATAAATAAAATGGTTCATCTATTGAACGACAATCAAAACATTCGAATTCAGTGAACATAATTTTGGGTTTCTTATTCACGGAACATAATTTTTTTGATCGATAAAAACAATTTTAATACACTGAATCAATTTCAGTGGGGAATTAATTCAATTTTCTTCCATTCGATATATTAAATTGAACACGTTATTTATTTGATTTTACTAAAGTGCCAAAATTTAACTAAGTGCATTTACTATATAGCATTTGTGAATTAATTTATTAAATTAGAAATATATATAGTAAGAAATAAGTGTAGTGTAATTTGTATGGACTTTACAAATGCTTTTGATTCCGTTAGCCATAATCTTTTATTACAAAAACTTTGTAAGCTTGGATTAGGAGTAGTAACCCACTAATATATGTTTGAAAATAATGTCGAAAGCAAGTCGGTATCATTACTGGTAGTCCAAAAAATAATGATATCACATTACCTTTTATACACTGGGCTACTCCGATATTTAAAAATATCTGCAGCGAAGTAAGCTAGTGCTAAATACAACATTTCGTAGAAGAAAAGTTTTGTGAGAAAATGCGAGAAAAGTGTGAAAAAATCCAGCGGTTCAAGGTAAACCCATTTCACGGTACACCACTTTCCCCTTTACATTTTCTACCCTTAGCTAATATTTAAATTATTTTATATTGCTCCAAAGTATTAGTTTGTAATACCCTACTAAGCATATACTATTAGTATAAAAAAAGCAAGCAAAAGAAAACTAAGATCCAACAACAAACAAAGAATTTTTGCTAGATTTTTATGCAACACAAAAACTAAACTTTAAACAGAAAAAATAAATATACCTATCCCTTGATTTAGACAATAACTTTTTTCACTGTCACTTTACACGATTTTTTAAGGATGTGTAAATTTTAATGAACAATTTATTTCAATTTCACAAAATTATGCTATCAACAATATTTTTAGATTCTGATTTCTTTCATTTACTCTTAGACGCTAAAATACATTAATTTATTAAAATATATTTAAAATAAAAATTGTGTTAATTTTTATAAAGTCTTAAGACCCGTTCTGCAGATAAAGCAAGTTAAACTTAAAAATTAATGTTATTCGAATTATAAAGATTCAAAAAATTCACGTAAAACAAGTCATCGGTGGACTTAAAAATACAAATGTATATGCATGTATTATAATAAAAATAAATGCATTTGATACTCAACAAAATACGAAACTTTCTAGAGAATCTTATTTTCGTAAAAACTCATACAACACTACTATAGTTGAAGTTATAACTGGTGTTTGTAACACAAAAATTGAAGCTGATACTGACATAATTTTTACTACACCAACTTACTTATGTGCAATCACATTTTGTAGCTTTAAAAAGACCGGATGAAAAACTTTTTGTGTAATTAGTAAACTAAATTTAATTCAAAATCAGATTTATAAGTTTCTATGTAGCATTAAAATTTGTTCCATATCATTTTCAGAGAATTTGTAATATTAATGTGAATTAGAATTTAGTTTAGAATGATGGTAATTATACAAAGAATATAAAATTGTTATTGTTTCTAGAAATTTTGTATTTGTGTTTATTTTTGTACTTGGAAATTGTATGTTTTTATTATTGTTTTTCTATACTCTTACAACATTTCCATTTCCTCGCATACAAATATTTTCTTAATAATTTTCTAAAATGATTAAAAGGAAAACAAAACTTATTGCACAATCACCTACCAGTATTTACAATATTTATGTTATTTTTTCATTAAAATATTTTCATTTGTTACATAAAAAGTTGTTTAGTTTAAGGGCCTGATTTAGAAGAATCAAAATGTTGGGTAAATTGTTCTATAAATCGATAGGACTTTTCCACAAAAATAACGTGCTAAAAGTTCGGAACAATATTCCAAATAGTTCTAACATGCCAGCCTTTGCACACGAAATTAGCCCCAACAAAATAACCCTCAAGCAGAAAAATGCAAAAACCTCCAATGAAATAAGAACCAAAAGAAATGAAATAATACCCAAAGGCAAAAAATCAATTAACTCCCAAAATAAATAACATAATCCCTGAACGAAAAATTAAATTAAGGCCAAATATTGTTCTTAATTTCATAATATTGGCCTTTATTCCCAAAAAGAAATATGAAATAACTACCAATGAAATTCTCCCCCAAAAAATTAAGTAAAGGCCAAAAATATTTCTCTAGAAATTCATTTTATTTTATAAGAATATATACATTAGGCTGTCCCTTAAAATAACGATTTGTCGATTTTCGTTCATTACACCCCCCCCCCCCCCCCAGTTTCAGGACATGAGCCCAAATGAAAGAAATCAATATTTTTTTTTTTTTTTGGAAAACGATAATCCGTGCCGAAAGTTGGACGAAAATGGCCCATTTTGAAAAAAAAAACTGTATTAATATTAAAATTTCCCAAAATTCTTAATTTCGAAAAAAATAATTTTTTCTTTCATTTATTCATTTAATATAGTTAAAATAATCCAGATATAGAATTTTGACTTCATCGGATATCATTAACCCACTTTAGCCTGGAGTCCAAAATGACCCACAAATTTGACAAAAGTGCAAAAACGTATTTTTTTTTTTTAAATTAATTTTAAAGATTTTTTAAATTAATTTTAAAGATTTTTTAAAATGCCTAATTTGGAAATGCCGATTTCTATTTTTACCACATAGTAGTTGATATTATAGAAAAAAAAAAAAAAATGGAAAAATGATAATTCGAGTTTGTGTTTAGAGCGATTGCTTTCCAGGTCATTTTACAAAATTTGCTTATTTGCTTATAAATTAGTAAGAATATTTAAACCATCTTATGGAAGGTACATTGTTTATTTTTACAATAATAAGCGAAATAACTAGTTTTTTAGCTCTCCTGAAAAGTTAGCTTTTCGAGTTGGCATTTATTGAATATAGGAGTAAAGTATATAGTATATAGTAGAGTATGTAGTATCAATGTTAAACTTACAGCAACTTTGTAAGTTTTTCCAAAAAGTGGGTTACAAACACTTAACTAAAAATCAGTTTAAAAATTTGCCAAGTGGCAACGACATCTGTGATCAACACTTGCCCATGTATTAGTTAATTCTGGCTCTTCTGATTCCAAGAAAAAAAAAGGAATTGTAGGCTGTGTTTGCCAAATCTTCAATTAGCCACACTCATCGCCGTGCCGATCGTGGTGTATCTGCGTGTAAAGGATTGCCAGTTCGATTCCCGGTTATGGCATACACAAAAAGCTTTTTATATACACAGATAAATATATAACCAAATTTTAAGTGACAAAAATAATTGTTAAAATTTAATTTCGATTTCAACAACATTTTTAAATGAATCAATTAAATATTTTGTTGATACTCCAAGTAAAAAAAATGATATGGAGCCATATGAAGTTGTATTTAATTATATATAATCTTTTATGTAATTAGATATAATTATATCCGAAAAATGAGAACATCTTATTGTATCTTATTGTATCGAATTGTATACAATTGTATACAATTTGGTACAATTTGATACAATTTTATGCTATTCGATACAATTGTATCCGAATTTTGTCCTCATCCAATTACAGCAAATTATACCTTTTTATATAAAATTATATAAAATGTTATAAAAGTGGACATAGTTTGATACAATTATATCTAAAAATTGACCTTATACTTTAGATCATATTATATATGACCACACCTAACAATATACAAAAATTATTTTTTTAAATAAATAAGATATGCAATATCTGGAGGTCAGACCTGGGGAATTTCAATTACAATTGCAAATAAATGTAATTGAAATTAAAAAAAACTCAATTACATTTCATGTAACTGTAATTGAACATTTTCAATTACAAGTCATTGTAATTGAAAGTGATTTCAATTACAAATTTCAATTACATTTAGAATTAAAGTGTTTTTTGTTAAAATTTTGTAGAAAAAACTGACTGGGATAGGTTGGATAGGCGTGGATAAGTATAAAAAGAATACGTCATGTTGGGCTGACCCCTCACTTGTGCTTTTTCTCATTATTTCTTTACAATTATATGTAATGTATAATTGAAAATTTTCAATTACAAATTACTTGTAATTATTTTTTTTTTTTTAAATACAATTACATGTAATTGTGTAATTGCATGTGTAATTAATTTCCAAATATAATGATTAACCCTAAGGTCTGCTGGAGATCCTATAATTTCGATAAATCTTCCATTACTTTTATCCAGATTTACCATGACAGTGCATTAAACATGAACAAAATTTTCTTTATTTTTAGTAATTTTAAAATAAAGTTAACAAGACTGAAATTTTAAAGTTAATAGGATTATGTTATACAACCAAGATATAAGAAAAATAGTAAAAAAGTATTAAAATATTACAAAATAGTAAAAATTACTAAAAATATATGATGCAAAAAATAAACTCACACACGAATCATGCACAGGTTATATATTCTTTTTCCCGCTCACGCACGAATCAAGAACGAATTATATATTCTCAGACTCACGCACGAATCACTTGAGT
Source organism: Leucophora obtusa (assembly GCA_949987735.1). Lineage (NCBI taxonomy): Eukaryota > Metazoa > Arthropoda > Insecta > Diptera > Anthomyiidae > Leucophora > Leucophora obtusa. The sequence goes on from OX465297.1 coordinate 223,649,136, forward strand.
ATAGTAATTATTACTCACGATCACGTGTGAATAACGTGACTCACATTTCTAGTCACGCGCCAATCCCTAGTAATTACTGAATCTAAAACTAGTTCAAAATCATTGTTAACATAGAACCACATATAATATAATACGGTTTTATATAAAATCACTTTGAAATAATTGTTTATGTGGGATGATATATAATTATAGATGATGTTATAAAGAACGTTATATTGTTATATATTAAAGAAATCATGAAATATTGTAGAAATGGAACCATATTAAGTTATATATGGGTTCTTATTCGTCCATATATAATCATATCAAACACAAATTATGAAATATTTCTTATATGGCTCCACATATAGTATTATATTATTATGTATAGTGTCATACTAAATTATATATAAACGTATACGTAATTATATCTGTAATATGTTACTTTATGTACTTATATATAGCACATGCAATTATATGTAGGCCAGTATGTAATAATATAAAATCACATATGTCTCCATATTAAAACCTTTGAGGAAGAAATATCTAACATATGACTATATAAAAGTATATCTGCTTGAATTTAAAAGCATATGTGGTCATATGTAACTATAACTTACTATATGCAATTAGATAAAATAATATGTGATTATATCAAAACTTTTTTACTCGGGACGTCAAGTTTCCAAGTTTTTTTTTCTATTAAACTTGTTTGTTAAAAACCAACAAACGTATTCGTTGAGGTCGATTCCAAACATTTCCGGCAGCGAAGTGACACAGTGCGTGCAAATTTTCGGAAACTTTTGTGCGCAGAGTTAAAGGTAAAGTTGGACTTAATCCATCTAAAGTTCCGGACAGAAATGGTAAGAAGAACGTGGATGCCAAAAAACGAGCAAAACTCTGTGTTAAATTTTTTAGTGGCGCACTTTTATTAAATCAAAAATATGATTTTAAAACAAATATGTATTTCTTATTCAAGGCGTGTTTTTTAATTTACAAAAATAAAATCAACAAATTTGATTTTTAAGTTAAGTGTTTGTAACCGTCGCATAGGACAATCGTAATTAATATTAGAATTAATTACTAAAGAATTTTTTTTATAGTTGATTTCTAGGAAGAAGAAGAAGAAAACATTTTTATTGAAAAATTTAACAGACACAAGGGAATCACCAGACTGCCGCAGTTTCGTCTCACCCAAAGACTCGTCAGTGGTTAGTTTATGTGTCAACTGATCAAAGTAATTTTTAATTGTTAATTTGTCTCTATATGAAAAACTTTTTGTGTATTGCCATGACCGGGGATTGAACCGGTCATGGCAATATTGATTCTTGATATTCTGCTTGAATTTCAAGAATCTCGTTTTATGATATGGCAACATCGTTTGGTAAAATTTGCTTTGAATTTAAACAAATATGCTTGTAGGCTACTTAATTTAAATAAATTTAAGAATCAAATAACGAACATGTTGTTTGTATTTACAAAATCAATTGTAGGCGCAATTTCAATTAAAAGTTTAATTGTATTTACAAAAAGTTTAATTGTATTTACAAACTATTTTTATCTGTGAAGAGACAAATTAACAATTAAAAATACTTCAATGCACATAAACTAACCACTGACGAGTCTTTGTGTGAGACGAATCTGCGGCAGTCTAGTATTTCCATTGTAGAGTAAAACTCGGTTAAGACCAACTCCGGCGAAGCAAAGAAATTAGTTCGTCTTAAGCGAAGTTCGTATTAACAGAAATTTATACCCTACACCACTATGTGGAGAGGGTATTATAAGTTTGTGCTGATGTTTGTAATATCAAAAAATATTGGTCCTAGATCCACCTTATAGTATAGCGATCGGCTCAGAATCAATTTTTATTTCGACTTAACGATGTCCGTCTGTCCGTCGGTCTGTCTGTCCATGCATTCTTGTGCACACTATACAGGTCGCAAATATTAAGATATTTTAAAGAAATTTTGTACACCGACTTACGTCGGCCCAAGGACGACGCCTTTGGTTGAAATCGGGCCATGTTTAGACCTAGTGCCCATATAAGGGTACCCCCCAAAATTGGCGTGTTTGCACGCTGCAGGTCGCAAATACGAAGATATTTCAATGAAATTTGGTACACAGACCTATGTCGGCCCAAGAACAGAGCCTATTAATCTTGGTTGCAATCAGTCCATGTTTAGACCTAGTGCCCATATAAGGGTACCCCCCAAAATTGGCTTACATGCTGCAGGTCGCAAATAAGAAGATATTTCAATGAAATTTGGTTCGTTGACTCACATGGTCCCAAGGAAAAAGCCTATTGATTCTATATAGGATCCGTCCATATTTGGACCTATCGCCCATATGGCCTATATTTTCGATTTTCTCTTCTTTTATGATTTTATAGAAAATTTTGAGACAAGTCTGTTTTAACCAAGGTTAAATCAGACTTGTCTCAACCTTACCGTTATTCGTTTCGTTGGTTACCGAAACGAATAACGGTAAGGGTAACGGTAACGGTATCGAATTTCGTTTGTTTAGGTAACGGTAAAGGTAACGGTATTTAAGACTGTTTCGGTAACGGTATACCGCTACCGAAACAGCAATACCGGTACGTACCGGTATTAAAAATTATGTTAAAAACATATAGAAACAAGTAAAAACATGGCATATTTTTAATTTTAAGTACTGAAAATACAGATTTTAAGCTATAAATTCAATACTGGTAGTTTTAATAAGTAATATTATCTCTATATATAAAAGAATAACGTGACGGACTGACTGACTGACTGACTCAACATCGCCCAGCCCAAACCGCTGAAGCTAGGAAGTTGAAATTTGGTATGTAGGTTCCTCTTTCGGCGTAGACGTCCGCTAAGACGGGATTTTTGGAAATTCTTACCGGAACGGGCAAAAAGGGGAAAAGTCTCCCCCTTGGCGGCCTGCCAAAGCCCCTTTGGCTAGAAAGCTGAAATTTAAGATATGTGTTCCTTGGAGTATGGGCTAACTTTTCTGGAAAGTACTTTCTGGAATTTTGGACAGGGACGTTGTAAAAATGGGGGTTAAAAAGGGGAAAAAGGCCCCCCTTGACGGCCTGCACAAACCGCTGGAGGTAAGAAGTTCAAATTTGGTATAAAGGTTCCTCCACTATCGTAGACATCCACCAAGACGGGAGTTTTGGAAATTTTTACAGGGACGGGCAAAAAGGGGAAAAAGTCTCCCCCTTGACGGCCTGCTCAAACTGCTGGAGCTATGAAGTTGAAATTTGGAATGTAGGTTCCTCGACCGGTGTAAACGTCCGTTGAGACGGCATTTTTGGAAATTCTTATCGGGAGGGGCAAAAAGGGGACAAAAAAACTACCTTTTTCCAAAAAAGTACCTTTTCCCAAAAAAAGTACCTTTTCCCAAAAAAAGTACCTTTTTCCAAAAAAAGTACCTTTTTCCAAAAAAAGTACCTTTTTCCAAAAAAAGTACCTTTTTCCAAAAAAGTACATTTTTCCGAAAAAAGTACCTTTTTCCAAAAAAAAAGTACCTTTTTCCAAAAAAAGTACCTTTTTCCAAAAAAAGTACCTTTTTCCAAAAAAAGTACCTTTTTCCAAAAAAAGTACCTTTTTCCAAAAAAAGTACCTTTTTCCAAAAAAAGTACCTTTTTCAAAAAAAAGTACCCTTTTCCAAAAAAAATTCCTTTTTCCAAAAAAGTACCTTTTTCCAAAAAAAGTACCTTTTTCCAAAAAAAGTACCTTTTTCCAAAAAAAGTGCCTTTTTCCAAAAAAAGTACCTTTTTTCATAAAAAGTACCTTTTTCCAAAAAAAGTACCTTTTTTCAAAAAAAAGTACCTTTTTCCAAAAAAAAGTACCTTTTTCCAAAAAAGTACCTTTTTCCAAAAAAAATACCTTTTTCCAAAAAAAAGTACCTTTTTCCAAAAAAAGTACCTTTTTCCAAAAAAAAATCCTTTTTCCAAAAAAAGTACCTTTTTCCAAAAAAAATTCCTTTTTCCAAAAAAGTACCTTTTTCCAAATAAAGTACCTTTTTCTAAAAAAATTTTCCTTTTCCAAAAGAAGTACCTTTTCCAAAAAAAGTACATTTTTCCAAAAAACATACATTTTTCCAAAAAAAACACCTTATTAAAAAAAATACCTTTTCCAAAAAAAGTACAAATAAAGTACTTTGTAAAAACAAAGTATCTTTTTCCAAAAAATTTCGTTTTTCCAAAAAGTACCATTTAAAATAATATATAATTTCAAAAAAACTACTTTTTTTCCTCCCCCCACGGATATCTCCACTAAAACAAGGTTTCTTGATATTCGGCATAGACGTGCGCTATAACGGGATTTTTGGCAATTCCTACCGGAACGGGCAAAAAGGGGAAAAGTCTCCACATAAACAGTCTCACAAATTGGAAAAGTGCCTGCCCAAACCACTGGAGGTAAGAAGTTGAAATTTGGTATAAAGGTTCCTCCACTGTAGTAGACATCGACTAAGTTTGTATTTTTGGAATTCCCTACAGGATATCCCAAAAGGAAACTCGGTATGTGAGTTCCTCCTTCTGTGTAGGCGTCCGCTTAGACGGAATTTTTGAAATTCCTATCGGGAGGGGAAATAAGGTAAAAGCCTCCTCCTGACGGCTTGCCCAATCCCTTTTGGCCAACCTAAAATTTTAATCACCGGCAACGTAATTTTTCTATTTTGGAACAGCAACATAGTAAAAATGGTGGTTGAAAGGGAAAAATGTTCCCAATAACGGCCTGCCCAAACCGCTTAGGCAATGCAGTTGAAATTTGGTATGAATGTTCCTCATCCATCGCAGATAGCCGCGAAGATGGAATTTTTGTAAATTCCTAAAGGGAGGGGCAAAAAGAAGAAAAGCCTCACCTTGGGGGCCGGTAAAAACCCCTTCGGCTAGAAACCTGAAGATTAAAATGTGGGTCCCTGGAGTAAGGGCTAACTTATTAGAAAGATACTTTTTTGAATTTTGGACAGGGTCGTTATAAAATGGGGGCTCAAAAAGGGAAAGTTGCCCCTTAACGACCTGTCCAAACTGCTGCAACTAGGAAGCTGAAATTCGGTACTTAGGTTCCTCTTCAAGCCTAATTCCAACCGGGAGGGACAAAAAAAGAAAAAGTGTCCCCCTTGACAGCCTGCTCAAACTGCTGGAACTAGGAAGCTGAAATTCCCTGTCGATGGATTTTCGGAAATTCCTACCGAGAGGGGCACAAATAGTAAAAGTTGTCTAGAAACCTGAAATGTAAAACATATGTTACTTGGAGTATGGGCTTTTTGGACCGGGAAGGTTCTTTTTGGACAGGGACATTGCAAAAATGGGGATTAATGAAGCGAAAAGTGCCGCTTAAAGGCCTGCCCAAACCGCTGGAGGTAGGAAGTTGAAATTTGGTATTAAAGTTCCTCCTCTATTGTAGACATCCGCTAAGATGAGATTTTTGGAAATTTCTACAGGTAGGGTCAAAAACAGGAAAAGTCTCCCCCTTAACGGCCTGGCCAAACTGCTGGAACAAGGGAGCTTAAATTCGGTATTTGGGTTCCTTCTCCAACGTTGACGTCCCCTAAGATGGTATTTTTGGAAATTCATACCGGGAGGGGTAAAAAGGGAAAAACTTCCCCCTTGACGGCCTGGCCAAACTGCTGGATATAGAGACCTAAAATTATGTATGTAGTAGGTTCCTCCTCCAACGCAGACGTCCTCTAAGACGGAATTTTTGGAAATTCCTACCGGGAGGGGTAAAAACGGAATAATTCTCCCCCTTGATGGCCTAACCGAACCCTTCGGCTAGAAACCTGTAATATATAATATGTTTTCCTTGGAGTATGAGCTAACTTATCGACAAGGCATTTCTAGGACTTTGGACAGGAACGTGGTAAAAATGGTGGTTCAAAAGGGGAAAATCCCCCCCCCCCCCGTTAACGTCTGCGTCTTTAGCTAGAAACCTAAAACTTAAAGAACAAGTGTATATGAAACACTAAAATTAAGAAACTAAATAGGAAACGAGTGGAATGAAACACTACACAACTGGAATGAAATGGATATAAACGTTGAACGAGTAGAATTGAAATTATAGAGAATGCAAATGGATTGGAAGAGGGAATTACCTGTTCAAACACTATCCACGGAATATGAAACTTATGTAGCATTGAAACTTACTCTCCAAAAAGTTAAACAAATTTTCTAAAAGAGAAAAAACCTTAGAAAAGGAATGGAACTTATATATTCCGATATTTAAACTTCATGTAACGAAGCACCGGTGGAAGAAACCGACGCAGTAAATTTTCCAACTGAATTTGTGAATTTACTTGAATTGCCAGGTCTACCTTTACATAAACTGGAATTAAAAAAAAAACTTTAAGACACGCTAACAACGTAGCGGGCTTTGCCCGCTATTTTTAATATTATAAAATGCTTTCCAACCCTGCTTTACGTTATTTATTTTCATTCAAAACACAAATGAACAAAACTACTTACGAGTATATCTACCTAAGTTCGCACTTTACCAAATTATCTTAACATACACACGTATATTGCAATTTATTATGGATTCATTACTAACAATCCACTTTCATGAGAAAAAGTGATCAAATATTTATTTATTTTAAACCCATTGTTGTGCAGAATTATTTATTTGTGGTGGCTGGGTGAAGGCTTTAAATGAAAAAACTTTAAATAAAAAAACGAATTTTATAAAAATTGTGGGGGGCGCAGCCCCCCCCCCCCCCTTAACATTTAAGGCACGCTAACAACGTAGCGGGCTGCGCCCGCTAGTTATCTATAAATGTTTTTTGTAAAAAAACACTCAAGATTATAAAATAAAAAATAAAAAAATTGTAATTTTTATATAAAATAATAAATACTGGTAAAATACCGGTAACTACCCATAAAAATAACGGTATCGGTAACGATAACGGTATTTGGAAATTTTTTTAGAGGTATCGATAACGGTAACGGTATTCAATTTGAAACGGTATTTTAGCGATAACGGTATTATAACGATAACGGTAACCAACCTTGGGTTTAACCCATTCAAATTTCGGATCCAAACATAAGTTGGTTTAAAATCAGACTGGTGTAGGGTATTATATAGTCGACATGCCCGACTTTAACTTTTTTACTCGTTTTTATATGAAAAATTATGCCAAAATGTCGGGACTTTCAAATTGGTTCGAATTAACCGAGAATTTGTCTTAAGCGAGCTCGTATTAAACGAGTTTTAATATATCTATTAAATTTTTCAATACAATTGTTTTCTTCTTCTTCCTGTAAATAGGCTTTAGAAAAATTATAATTTTCGTGTCTGTTCTTTCGACTCTTCTCGTGGGTGTATTCCCCTTATGATTGTTGTTGCAAAGTTGTAAAAAATTACCCAGTGTAGAAACGGTAATGACATATCATTATTTTTTGGACTACCAGTAATGGCACCAACTTACCTTCTGTATTATTTTAAAACATATAATAATGAGTTACTGATAATTACTTATTTTTATCATTATTTCAAATAGAAAATAATTTTTTAGATTTTTTGGAAAATTTTTTGAAATCTATTTTTAGACCCAATATTTTTTAAACACTGGTAAGGATATATGTAACCACATATTTTTTGATTTTTTGTATGTTGGCGAGTAAGCTTACTTGAGTGCAGCAGGTCAATTGTGTTTTTATCTATTAAATATTACATGTCGATATAGCTCAGATGGTAGAGCTGTTGACTGGCAATCTGTAGACCCAGGTTCGATTCCCGCACCAGCAAATTTTATTAAAAAAAAAAAAAAATACATTAAAAAATATTTTTTTTTATAGAATTTATTTTTTAGAAAATCTATTTTTCGACTCATTATTTTTGTCAGTACTGGTAAGCACATAGGTAACGATATATTTTTTGATTTTTCGTTTGCTGGTGTGTAACGGCAACTCATTATTTTTCGCGACATCGCCATATAAAGGTAATAAGAAATGTAATAACATAAGTAACTAGTTACCATTACCAAGTATGTAGTTACATAACCACATATCTGGTAATGATTTTCTACACTGGGTATATTTATTTAAATTTTTGTTTAAAAAGTTAAAACAAAATAACTAGACCCGGTATCGGCGTTATCACAATATGCACTTCTTGCTTACTTTGGAAGGGGATAGAGGAGAGATGAAAGACGAAAGATGAAGATGTTCAATCCTAACAGTTATTGCGCGCCATCTGGTAGTGAAATGGCGAACTTTGTTGAAGATATATGTACATACGCAGCGTTATGTACATACATATGTGAAATAGAAAACTTGCACATATTATTTTTCTAAATTGATGTTGCCTTTGCTGAGGATCGAAACCGCAACCTTATGTAAACAGTCCAACGTACTAACCATTAGACCACAACGTCCACTTTCTACATTTTTTAAATGCAAATACTTAACATATATATTTTTATATAAAATTCTTTCAAAAAGCTTTAAGTATTTTCGAACAAAATAATTGAGAAAAATTTTCAAATCGAAAATGTTTGTATTAAATTTCAAGGTCTTTCAAGTAAAAAACTTTTACCTTTTTAAATATTTTCACGTATAAAAATGTACAACCCTTGTATTTCAGAATATTTAATACGACATTCGATTTATGTTCGCTGACATCATTTGGAAGATATGATGGCAAAAATATTGCAGCAATACCTTCTTCTTACCGTCATAATCAAATAACATTTAGGTCGACAAGTTGTGAAAAATAATTTGTTGTACGATGCTACCTTATTTTCACATTTCATCAAATTTTTTATTGGAAAAAAAAATTATAAAATATTTTTTTCCCAAAAAATTTCCTGCAAGTGTTAATAGTTGAACAGAAATTTGAAAACATATGAAGCACTTGAAAATATATGAAAATACTTACACTTGAGCATTTAAATTCATTTATTTTCATACTTACTTGAAAAGGTTTTTCAGTAAGTAAATAAATATTTGTATTTGATAGTTCAAATAGAAATATAATAGACATTTAATTTTCAAGATCTGATTTTGAGATTGTGATTTTGAAACAACAAACACACTAAACTACATCCCCACGAAAATATGTTAAAATACGCCTCCGTCTTCTTTTAATAAGTTCAACAAAACATAAAAATTTAGAATTCATTTGTCTCTAATTCGTATTCTTCTTCAATTGTTTCCTATTGTATCTTCAAAGGTCAGTAGTTAAGCCCCTATAGTAACTTTCTTATTGTCAATAATTAAAACAAATTGACTGGAAATAAAATTTATAATTGTAAAGTAAGTTGTCAATTTAAAATAAAGCAATAATATTGTCTACACTAAATAATAACAATAAAGCAAATGGATTTGAAAATGAAAGGAAGAAGATAAAAAGGAAATTAAATAAACAAAAGGAAGAAAAGATTTTCACATTAAATTTGGCACACACAAATGTTGTAAAACTTAATAGATATTAGTGGATATAGTAATTTATCAAGCTCATTTCAGCCGGATGCTAGAAAAAATAATTCAAAAACATACAGGCAGACATCGGAAGGCGGAAAGTTATTGTCTAAAGGGCAAAGTATTATTTAACGCAAAGTAAAATAATTTTTTGCAAAATAAACATGTGACACAAATTACTTAACATTTAGGCTAGATTCTGTTTAACTCAAGTGTTATTTAATTCGGTTTTCATTTACTAAACATCTGACTTTACTTTACCTGTCATCGTCGTTGTATAAAAATATTTCTATGTAGTTTTCTTTTATGTAAATTTGCCTGACGTCTGCTTTATATTGTTTGGCATCAATGTTTGTTAAACTTTTGAAAACTTTTTTCAAATGTCTGTTTGTGTTCTTTAACCATGATTAATGTGTGGCACTTTTTGACCTTAAGCCACTTCTTTTTCTCATTTTTACCAAAGAAAGAACCTTTTATTTTATCTTAGGTCGTGGTGTTTTTTAAGCTGTTACTACATTTGTAAACAGAAAAGTTTTTAAATTATTTTTGCCTATTTGAAAAAACGGCAAGCAACAAGTTTTTTACCTAACTTTGAGATGAAATTTTTCATTTTTATTTTCTGAATAATTTATCTATAAAATTTTTTCCTTTTAGTATTTTGAACAATAAAAAGGTAGAAATTAAATTCTTATAAATTTTAAAAGATTCTTTTTAAAGAGTAGGTATTAATATAAATATTACACTGTGGAACAAATTCAGGTTAGCAAAAGTTAGGTCGATTCTGAGAGTGAGGGGTGAAAATAGAGGCTAAATTAGAAGACCCGTATCGCGGCGTTTGCTTATGTTAGTTCGAATTTTTTATATGGCTTTTTGGCTATAACTCGTCGACTAATTGATATTTTTTAAATTATAGCTAGAGAACTGAACAACAATTTAAAATAAAAAAAAAAACAAATAAAAAACAATCAATCAAATCAATTTTTTTTTTTTTAATTTTAATTGTTGTACAGGTCTCTAGCAATAATTTGGCTTTTACAGATTTAAATAATATCAATTAGTCGACGAGTTATAGCCAAAAAAAACCATATAAACAATATGATAAAATTCGAACTAACATAAGCAAACGCCGCGATACGGGTCTTCTAATTTAGCCTCTATTTTCACCCCTCGCTCTCAGAATCGACCTAACTTTTGCTAACCTGAATTTGTTCCACAGTGTTATAAGAACAACAATATATTTGAAATTAAATTTCGTTATTGAAGTTACTGTTCGTAGCCTAAACTAAACTTTTATAAATTTATTAAAACTAAAAAACAAACTACTTTTATAAAAAAAAAAAAAAAAAAGTTTTAACTGTGTTCTTTGCTGAAGTAGTGTTAAAAAAACTAAAACAAAACTCATAAGCTGGTGGTGTAAATTTTGCTAATGAGATTTTTATTATAAAAATATTACCCTACGTGCATGCGCGGTTCCAGCAATTAATATAAGGGGAAAAATCATACGCCTCAGTGGCCAACTCAATGTATTTGTCTACTGTGGCGTATGATTTTTCCCCTTATATTAATTGCTGGAACCGCGCATGCCTACGTGGGTAATATCAAACACAGCGACGTTCGTGTGTCTGCCTTTCTACAGTTCGAGTTTGAGAATTCATTATTGAGTTTGATCTTTAAAATTGCTGAGAAAATTTGCAGAAAAAAACTATTTCAGAAGTGAGATATTCTTCGTTCGGTTCAATATCTTGAAAATATTTCCAAATGAGTAGCAAAATTATAAATTTTATTTCTAATATTTAATAGAAAATACACAGAAAAATGTATTAGACACTTGCCGAATGGAATTCATTTTCTGGATATTTGTTGTAAAATAAATTGTGAATTCTATTTGGAATTTTTTTTTTTTTTAATAAATTTTGAATTCTATTTGGAATTTGTCATGTTTGATCTTAAAACCGAACAAAAATAACACTTATTGTATCAATCTTCAGATCAACTAAAATCTACGACACATAAGATTGCGGGTTCGATCCCCAGCGACCGCAACATCTATTTGAAAAAATACATGTATGATTTTTCTATCCCTCGTACATAACATATCGCCTCCTATCGTCCTCCTTCGATGTTCCTATAGCACTTAACCCCACTGAAGTAAAATAATATAACAGGGCTATGCACTACATAGAGAGAATTTTGCTAAACTAGTTTTAATGAAATTTTTCAGTAAATAAATGAAGTTTTCTTCACAAAATAAATGAAAAATTTCTTAAATTTGATGAAAAACCTTCATATATTTTATGAATCTAGTTTTAATGAAACTTTTTCATTGAGTGTAAGAATTTTTTAATAAATAAAATGAAAAATTCCATTAATTCAATGAAATGTTTCCATGGACGAGTTCCAGTGAAACTTTGTTGGTTTTATGCAAAAATTCATTAATATCATGCAGATAATTCTCTCAGTGTATACATCTTCAACAAAGATCGCCAAATCCCCGTCAAATGGCTTGCAACAACTGTTCTAAAATTCAACATATCGCGCGCAAAGAGGAAAAAATTAAAAAATAAAACAGGAATTATAGTGTTGCCATATTAATCTTTCACCAGCCTTCAACTCTTCTCTATCCCCTACACTGAGAGAATTATTATCACTTCAGTAATGAATTTCTTCATAGTTTCAATGAAAATTGTCACTGGAACTCGACCATTGAAACTTTTCATAGAATCTATGAAACAGGTTTCATTAAAGTCAATGTTTATGAAAAGTTCATAAAATTAATGAAACTCTTCATAAAATTAATAGGCCATTCGTCCAACGAATAAATCATTCAGCCAATGAAGAGCTTCATAAAATCAATTTCATTTACCATTATTAATTTTAGTTGGTTTAGCTGGAGTGGATAAATAAAAAGTAGTTAACAAATGCAAAAAGCGTAATAAAATTGTAGCATATTTTATGGATGTACAAAATATATCTAATGAGAGAATTCATTAAATTAAAAAGTTTCATAAAAAAAGTTTCGAAAAATTAATATGATTTATAAAAAAAATTCATAGTCCAAAATTAATAATAAAAAATTAATTAAAAAAAAAAAATTATAAAAGATTATTCTCTCAGGAAATGACGATATTTTATAAAAAAAAATTAAAAAAGTAAATACTATTGAACAATTTCATATATATAAAGAACATTTTCATTAAATTTATGGAGATCTAATTTATGAAATTCAATGAATTTTTGTAACGAAATTATGAAATTTTATGAAAGAAAAGTAATGGCAAATTTCACAATATTAATTAAATATTATATACATAATGAAATTCGTCATTGACTCTACGAAAAAAAATTATATGAAATTATACCATTAATATCATGAAGGATAATTCTTTCAGTGTATCCAAAGAGAGCAACACGTTAATTAAGAGGAAGAATTTCCTGGTTATCCAGTCATAAATCAGCACTTTTTGGAAAGCAACAATTTTACATACGCAAAGGGTACAGACAGTTCATACACAAAGGTACAAAATTGTCTTCCCGTTTAATTTTTCTACGTCTCGGTTTGTGTGTTCCAATAATCATTTTTTATTGCGGACAACTGAAGAGTGCCCACGAAACAATTGTATTGTCTATCATGAAAATGGTCAACCTTTTTGAAACCACAAATAAAATCTAATATGACAATATCATATTCAGAGTTTTGAAGAATTAATTGGTTTTTGAATGAATTCACTAACAATTGAATTCAATTTTCCTTAGAATTGAATGAATTGATTTTCTTAAATAATTCACTGAATTCGTTCAACGAAAAACAAATTCAAAGAATTAATTCAATTGCTATAGCACTTTTTATTAATTCAAGTGAATTAATTCACCACTGAATTCGTTCAGTTTCATTTTCTAAGCTAAAAACCCATTAGAATAATTGACATAAAAATATTTTGGTTTAGATGTGCGTTAAATGGACTTTCGCTAGGAAGCAATCCTAAAATAACTGTATAAAAATGTGTTAAATTAAAATTATGACAAAAACTCAACAAATGCCGCCACACTATACCACTGTTGGCTAAATTTCAACTGGACATTAAGTTATCGAGACTTACAGTTTTTTCCTCTGAAAGACTCTTGCATATTATTTTTTCCTATACAAATGTAATATTTTTTAATATATATTTTAAGTTTCTTTTTTGTATTTCAAACAAAAACTATATAAAAATATATGAAAATGTTCTTGGCTTAGGCAATAGACAAAATAACACAAACGTATGTATATTTATACATTTCGTATAGGATGCAGTTATATGCAACATTTGTTTCTTATTCTGTGAATTTCAAACTAAAACCCAAGCGGAAGTAAGTGGCAAATATGTTTAAACTTTACACTTTAAGAGGGCATGTGTTAAAAAGTTTTAACATAAAGCGGCAAAAGAGAATCGTAAAAAATAAAAAATATGGCTTCGTTTATACAATATTTTTAAGGGGAGGGTTAAGAGTTGTGATATGTAGTTTAAATGTAGTTTTAATGTAAGGAATTTCATTTTCACACTTGAATAAAAATTCCAAAACTTTCGTTGTAATAATAAAAATGAAATGAAATTACGAACACTTTGAGTTTCACATTTATTGTATAATAAAAAAAAAAAAAAAATAAAGCGGTTTGGGAAAATTGTTAGTTATTAACTTTTTGCATTAGTGTAGGTCAAGGATGTTGTCATAAAAAGAAATAATTAATGGTAAAAATGCTATTAAAGCAATAAGTTTAATTTTGTAGTTCATGCACACAAATTAGCAGATTATTGTTATTTTTCTTTTGGGAAACTTTATGGTAAGTATTTTTCGTTTCGAAGGAATAAAAATTTTAATAAAAACTATAATTTGAAATGATACTTAAATATACCTTATGTGCAATGGCAAATTTCGTATAAATTAAAAGAATACCTTATGATTGTAATAGTTGTAAATTGCCTATTTTTGTTGACATTTGCCGGTACTGGTTCATCTCTTTGCTGATTCAGTACATTTCTATTTACTCAAGCCTAAAATTACAATTCACCTAATTAGAGTTAGTAAATGTTTTTTAAAGCATAAACGAACAATATTGATGTTAAAAATATCACAATAAAACAAACCAAATTCCGCTGGAAAACATAATACAAGGCTTTCATTTTGGCGAATTTAGTAGTTACACGTACTATCATATTATTGGGTTGCAGCTTGCGCTGAGAGAAGTGTCATTACTTCAGTAATGAATTTCTTCATAGTTTCAATGAAAATTGTCACTGGAGCTCGTCCATTAAAACTTTTCATAGAATCTATGAAACAGGTTTCATTAAAGTCAATGTTTATGAAAAGTTCATAAAATTTATGAAACTCTTCATAAAATGAATAGGCCACTCGTCCAATAAATAAATCATTCAGCCAAAGAAGAGCTTCATAAAATCTATGAAGCAATTTCGTTTACTATTATTTATTATAGTTGGTTGTTGTCGTTGCTAAGCTGAAGTGGAAAAACAAAAAGTACTTAGCAAATGCAAAAGGCGTAATAAAATTGTAGCATATTTTACGGATGTACGAAATATATCTAAAGAAATAATTCATTAAATTAAAAACTTTCATAAAAAAAAGTTTAGAAAAAATTAATATGATTTATAAAAAAAGTTCATAGTCCAAAATTAATAATAAAAAATTAATTAAAAAAAAATAAAAATTATAAAAGATTATTCTCTCAGGAAATAACGATATTTTATAAAAAAAAAATTAAAAAAAGTAAATACTATTGAACAATTTCATATATGGGGGATTTCATGTCAAGTGACCCAACTTTTGAAATCGATGACTTCCGATTTGGATGAAATTTGCACCAAGGCTATTCCTATTGGATAGTAGTTTAGACACAAATTTTCAACAAGATCGATAAAAAAGTTCCAAACAAATTTTGTAGCCATTTCTGCAATCTTTGGAATTTTTTTTTTTTTTATAATTATAAAAATTTTTTTCAATATTTTTTTTTTTTTTAAATTAAAACTTTTTTTTTATTTTTTTTTTAAATGGGTACTTTTTTGGCTCAAACGTAAGCTTAGGTCTTTTCCTTTAAGGTAGTTTTGGTCGTTTAGTGGGATGCTAGTTAGGTATGTCACATACCGTCGGAAAGGTTAATTTGTCTAGTTTCTCAGCATAAATGTTATTTTTAAGGTTTTAGAGACACTCACACGCAAATAAAAAAAAAATTCAAAATAGTGCATATGCTAAACATTGAAAAACCCTCGTCTTAAGTTTAAAATTATTATTTTTTATACATATCCCACTCGCATTCCACTAAGCGACCAAAACTACCTTAAAGGAAAAGACCTAAGCTTTCTTTTGAGCCAAAAAAAAGTATTAATTTAAAAAAAAAATTAAAAAAAGTTTTAATAAAAAAAATTTTTTTTTAAAAATTTTTTTTAAAAATTTTTTTATAATTTTTAAAATAAGTTACATGGATGAGAAAGAACACCTGTTTGGCCAATATGTCAAATTTTGACCCCCTCTAACTCAGAAACTTTTTTACCGATCTTGTTGAAAACTTGTAACTAAACTACTATCCAATAGCAATAACCTTGCTGCAAATTTCATTCAAATCGGAAGACATCGATTTCAAAAATCCCCCATATACTTAATTATGCATAGAGAAAATAGATTCGTTGTGACTACCGGATTTTTATGCAACTGCATGGTTCGGTTGCAGTCACCATTATATTTGTCTATAACGACAGAAATTTAGTTAATGCAACAGTATTTCAGTTGGAACATTATATTTAAATATTCGCAGGAATATATTCTATTGTGACAACCTAATATTTCGGTTTCTGCATCCATTTAGTTGGCACGGATTTATATTGTTTTATTTCCTTTCAATTACCCTAATCCGTTTTATGAACACATTTTTTCGTAAATCATTCTTGAAACTTTAACTGTAAATGTTTAAAGGAAATCTTTAGTTCGTATAACAATTTAAATCGTAAACCAGAACGTATACAAAAAGTACTTGAAAATGAATAACTAACAATGTGAACAATATAAATAAATAAATATTGCATGCAACAAATGTCATAAAATCTAATTTATTGCCTTTTCTTTTTAAGTTGCTTTACTACAGCTACAGTAGTGCAAGTACTAGGGTTATAACTTTTGATGCAATTTTGAAACCCTCCCAGGCAGAAACTGTGTGCGGTAATAAAAAAAACACTGCACTCCGAAAAAAAAGGCATTGTTGAATACGTTTACAAGCAATTATATATGTTTACAAACTAATATATATTTGTTTATGTTTCCAATTATTTTATTTTTGTCGGTATTATACATATGTTTCCAAGCTAACACTGTAATGTTTGTATGTGAGTCTTATTTTTCCAGCTAAACAAAGATATATTTTCAATTTCATTTTATCATTACTATTTTTGTGGAATGCAGTTATAATAATGATAAACGTAAATATACTCAGGGAACTTCTGCGGTCAGAATTTGTTAGTTATTCAAGTTATTTAAGTTTTGTTATTTTAAATGAAAATAACATTCATTCGAAGAAGAAACGCAAATTTTACGTACAATCGTAAGTCATTAAAAAAAAAAAACAAATAACATAAAATACTGAAAATTCCCAACATTCATTTTATGCAGTCGTTTTTTTTTTTTAATAAACCAAATATAATGTATAATGTAAGTAAATTACATATTATAATGTAATGTTAGTTGTTGGACATTTGAGTACGTGCCAATTCTGAATAAGTACGAGATTAACCCTTTAACACATTTTAAGTGTTGACTTATTTCTGGCATTGCAATTAAATTTTCAACTTTGATGTCTTCAGAGACTTACAGTAGATTTTCATGACAAATAATTTTGCGGAACTTTTAAACCCTCTTACACACCGACCCAGGTATATATTATATATATATTTTTTGTCTCCTGTACAAGAATTTATTGTCAAAACCCCGTAATTTTGGAAAAATTTCGAAATTGTTACATCGTGTGGCAAAGCAAAAAGTAGACCATGGTGTTCCAAAAGGAAGCAAAGGTAAAGCACTAAATACAAATGCTAAATTTTCTACGGTATTTGAACAAATGCACTGGAAAAATCTTGAACTCGTATGCTTTGCTCTTAGTTTGTTTTTGTAAAAGAAGCCTTCAAAAACGGGCTTTCCGAGAAAATTTTTTTAATAATAAAAAAGTTGCATATTTAAACAATTTTTGACCCCAATATACGAAGGCTCAAAATATCATGTATTTTTTGGATTCAATGTAAAGTCTTCAATTACGACGGCTCATAATTTGGTGCCTGGGACACATACTTACAAAAGCAATTGATCTTTATGTTTCACATGATTTTTACTTTGACAGTTTTTGTAAATTTTCGTTATAAAAATATTATAGTTTTTTCGCGATACGGCAATCAAAATTTTCAGAACAATGGGTACATTCCGTAAGGAAATTTTTAAAAAAATACTGTTGGTCTACCACTGCATCCCTATACTAATAGAAAAAAGTCTGTAAAAAAAAATTGTTAAAACTACTAAAATTTTGTTAAAAATTACCTTGCAGAAATAACTGCTGAAACTAGGAGATTATTTTAGCTATATATTGGTAAGATAGGAACAGCAAAAATAAAACTGTTAAATAGGTGTACAGAATTTTAGTTATATTTTTGTTAAGTTTTTGTTAAATTTTATTTAATGGAAAATAACAAGTTTATCTGCTAAAATATGCAAAAAAAAAATAGGCTAAAATTTTCAAAGTTTATTTTGTTTCTAATTTCTAATTAGTTTATTTTTTTATTTTTTTTTTTTTTTTTTTTAATGCAAATAAAAATGGAGCCTTCTAAAATCAACAGTTTACCATTTTCTTAACAAATATTTCTGCTGATTTAGCGGGATAGACTACCAAATTTAACATAACAATAACAAAAGTTTTGTGGATATAACGGTTTGCTTTTGCTTTTTTAGTCTAAAATATTTAGCAAACTTCTCTGCAGATTTTACTTTAATCAGTTAACTAAAAGCTAACTAAAATACTTTAAATTTAACAGTTTTATTTTCGCTGTTCTTATATTACAAGCATTCATCAAAAAACAAAAGAATCTTCTAAACTCAGCAGATTTTATAAGATTAATAATAAAGGGGTGAAAAAGCATAGAATTTTGTGAAATCAGTCACCAGTAGTGAGCTCTTTGTTCAAAACTGAATCAATTATCAATATAAATTTGCCCATCACGTAATGATAGGTAGAAAAAAGTGATAACCCTATTGTACACAGCATGTTCGTTTATGTTTATTTTGAAACTTTTCTTTTAGTATTTCCTAGAAATACGTTTTTATGTGTGAATGGGTTTTCTTCTGGACACAACCACATAATGTTTACTGTTAACAACAAACATTCTATGAGAAGTTGACATTAGAATACAATATGGTCAACTGAAAAACAAAAAGTCAAAAGTACTTCATTTACTTCCCTACAGGGAAAGTAAGTGTAGAGATGGATATAACTTGCGGCTGCGGTTATTTTTTGAAAATCCCTTTTTTCTTCAAGGTTATTATTGGCTTTAGACTTGTTAAGTCTATAAAAAAAAAAGAAAAAGAATTTAAAATATTTCTACACCGTAACAAAAACTTCATTTCCCAACCCTGACGGTGTTTCTGTACTATGTGACGGGTTATCCACAAAACAACCGCCACCGCAGTCAAAGTTATTTAATTAAGCCGCAGCCGCAGGCTGAAGCATGTGTTTGAAATGGTTTTGGTTGGGGTAGTGTAAATTAAAAAATACGGAAAATTTAAAAATTTTAGATTGATAATAAATTGTCAAATAAAAATTAATAAAAAGTTAATACCAAAACAGTTTTTTGTCTCGATTTTTTGCATTTCATGTGACGGTAATTTCTAAGGTCTTTTACGCTGTGCCGACATGATAAGCTGTGTATGCTTTTGGGAATTCGAAAAAAAAAACTCAATATTTTGCCTTGTCGCTGTACTTTTTTTATTACTATTTAATTTATAATAGAAAATTTGTAATTTCTTGTGAAACAATATGCTGTAAAAAATACTGAGATTAGAAAAAGCAGGACTCTTAGGGACTCCTTAAAATACGTAGGTTATTTCGTCAACACAGCAATGATTTGTGGAAGTTGCGTGAATTTTCATTTTTAATGAAACTTTTTCTTGATTTTATATGCCAAATGAAAAAGCCTTTTTTTTTTTTTTTTTTTTTTTGTATTACAGTTTTGTGAGAGTACGAAGTTTAGTATATGTCTGTCAGTGTTTTAAAGCAGCAGCTGGTATTTGCTATTGCTAACGCTGTTCTCTACTGTACGTTTTATTATTTATATATATATATATTTTTTTTTTTTTGTTAGTTTGTCAAACTGCCAAACATTGTTTCGAACTAAAAAAATATTAACTGTTTTCTCCAGCTGGGCACTTGAAATTAGTAAATGTTGCTTTATTAAACATTCATTAGCCATGAGAAATGTCAACTCAGAAGGGTCTATTAGTTAAAAAATATAAACTAAAAAGCAATTCCCTGTTTTGTTTTAAATGGTGTTTGCTTAGAGACTTCAGAGGACGTGACGTGTAATCTTTTAAATGGATATTTAAAATTAATTTTTAAATATATACTTGAGTGTGTGTAAATTAACGTGTCTATTCGTATGAAAAGTCTGTGGCTCATAGTAATGACCTTTACGCTTGTTGTTGCAAAGTCCCAATTAATTATATTTATTCAAATCTTTGTTTGAAAACTTCAAACAAAATGAATACCTGTAGTGGGATTCTTTAACATTTTGACGATAAAATTCGGTAGTTAAGTCGAAAAATTGTCATACAAAACTTTTCGGTAAAAATTTAGGTAATTGCGCGTCTGGTATCAACACAACCCAGTGTAGAAACGGTAATGACATATCATTATTTTTTGGACTACCAGTAATGACACCCACTTACCTTCTGTATTATTTTAAAACATATAATAATGAGTTACTGATAAAGACTTATTTTTATCATTATTTCAAATAAAAAATAACTTTTATATTTTTTTCAAAATTTTTTGAAATCTATTTTTAGACTCAATATTTTTTAAACACTGGTAAGGATATATGTAACCACATATTTTTTGATTTTTTGTAGGTCGGCGAGTAAGCTACTTGTGTGCAGCAGGTCAATTGTGTTTTTATCTGTTAAATATTACATGTCGATATAGCTCAGATGGTAGAGCTGTTGACTGGCAATCTGTTGACCCAGGTTCGATTCCCGCACCAGCAAATTTTATTAAAAAAAAAAAAAAATACAATAAAAAATATTTTTTTTTTATATAGTTTATTTTTTAGAAAATCTATTTTTAGACTCATTATTTTTGTCAGTACTGGTAAGCACATAGGTAACGATATATTTTTTGATTTTTCGTATGCTGGTGTGTAATCATAACTCATTATTTTTCGCTACATCGCCATATAAAGGTAATAAGAAATGTAATAACAAAAGTAACTAGTTACCATTACCAAGTATGTAGTTACATAACCACATATCTGGTAATGATTTTCTACACTGGGAATCATAATATTGAAAAAGAAAATTTAATTTTTTTTAAATGTCATTTCTTTGTATGGAAAGTTGTAACTTTCAGTCTTAACCCTATGACGGCCAATAGTTGATATATGTCCCATTTTTTCTTTTAGCTATTTTAGGAAATCTTGTAAGACGATTTTAACTAGACTATTGTGGTTAACGCTTGAGAGATGTGGCTTTATAAAGATACTCATAACTTGTAGCCAGATAGTGTCAGAGCAGTACAAGGTCAGCTCGAAGTCGAAAATTTAAATTTTTGTATTTTTAACATTTTTTTTTAAGTTTTTTGTTTTAAGTTTTTTTTTTTAATTTTAAAAATTCAATTTGAAATGCACATAGAATTATTTACTATTTTTGGATTGGCCATAGTATTTTAGTACAGTGTTGACGTTAAAACAACACTGTACTAAAATACTTTAAAAATATGCCCCGTGGCAGTCCGTCTCCAATATACACAAAGAAGGATATTGGAAAATAAACACAAATCTAAAAATAAAATATTTGTATGTGTCTGTGTTTGATCACTTCTGATTAAAAAACAACAGAAAGCTGAATAGGAAAGAAAAACAATGAATTAGCTGCAATGCATTCAAGGTCTTACTTGGGTGAGATGGCTAAGCGGTCGCACCTTAGTTAAGTCATGTTTGCGATATAGGAAAAGGCACAGGTTTGATTGCTACAGCCGCCAGTTTGTTAAAAAAATTAGCATATAGAGACAATCTGATAATAAAATATAACCAATAATACAATTTAATGAAAAATCACTGATGAAGCCTGTCCATTAGAGCATACCACCTTACAGGCAAAAAAAAAAAAAGTGCGCCGTACACCCTCCAATATGAAGCATTTTTGAAAGGAGGTTTCCAAAAAAAAAAAATTTTTTTCCAAACGTAGGGGTCGCCATTTTACATTTTTCGTTATATCTTTGGCATTTACAGTCGGATCTGAAAGTGTGATCCATTGATGTTTTTCTCTCCAGAAGACCAGTGTTTTGCTCTAAGAGCCATTGACCTCAAGTATCCCGTTGTAGTAGTTACCCACCAGATCTCAGTTGCTACCACCCTAATGTACCACACTAATATCAGAAAATTAAAGCTCGCAAAAAATCATTAAACTTTTGCTAAAGAAGTTTTTCGATAAACCCAGTAGAAATTTTTTTTATATATTGGTTGCCGAACGTAGAGGTCGCCTTTTTAAATGTTTTTGCATTGGATTTTTCCTTTACAGCAAAACACTGGTCTCCTCGAGGCAAAAAAGTCGATACATCACACTTTAAAATCCGACTTTAAATGCCGAAGCTATAGCCAAAAATTGAAAAAGGCGACCTCTACGTTCGGCCTAAAAATTTTTTTTTCAAATTGCCTTGCAAAAATACGGTACGGTCTACTTTTCATAGAAAAAAGGCAGAAACTACATCTAGTCTGATTTACAAATTAATGTGTTTATAATTTTTAGAGAAAAATTTTTATTCTTCTTCTTAACCTCAAACCTACTAAAATGGAAAATTAAAACATTTTAAAAATGTTAACCCATGCAGGAGAAATGGTCCATTCATGTTATAGCTTTAGTTCAATTTTTCTCCGATACGGGGCATAGCAATTATTCACAATCATAGGCCCATGTCCTCAAAGAATTTTGTTAGAAAATCCACAGTGGTTTAAGTTTGGTCATCAAAGTGTTAAAAATAGTCTTATGAAGGTACCCAGGAAAATTTTCTGTTCCAAAGAATCGGTTGTAGAATAGCTACTTTTCATACATGGAAGGTGTGGTTGACGTAGAATCAGTTCCAGAACTAGTTCCAGAACTGCTTCTAGAGCGACCGGTTCGACTTTGGAGCTATAGAAGGGGTTGCTTTTGGGACAATTTCAAACAAAAAGAATCGGTGTTAGAATCGACAGTAGAAGGGGTTGTGAATGAAAAGTAGCTATTCTACAACCGATTCTTTGGAAGAGAAAATTTTCCTGGGTAGGTATAGGCACCTAGGAATAGCCAGGCACCTGTTGCAAAACGTCTGTTCTAATAAACTTTAAGTGTGCTGAATTCAAATCCTGCAATAACATAATGGATAGTTTTCGAGAAAAAAAAATCAATATAAATGAAACTTTAATTTAGGCATAATCATGAAAGCTGATGCTCAAGGATTTTTAAAACTAAATTCTAAATTTTAAACTAAATTCTAGGCAGTGTTGTTCAAGAACTTGTCAAATATTCTTATTAAAAATGTTAAGGCTTATTTGACAATGAGAATATATAAAAATGAATAACAAAAAATTGAGTAAAGGTTTTAACAAGGTTAAACATGTCTTTGATAAAGTTTAAAAAGGAAAAAGAAGTTATAAGATAAAAAATGTTTTTACAATTCAAGTGCCATCCTTGAATACAACACTCATTTGACCGAAACCGAGATTCACAGGAACACCTACAAAAGTTATTGAGACTCTTTCAAGATACCCTTGTTTTTTTAACCTTATTCTTCAAATTTATAATTAATTAATAAGCATCTTATGACATTTACCACTTATGTTTTTTAATCGTGTTACTAAAATTGCAAGTCTTCTACAAAACTATTACTTTCCTCTGTGTTATTTATTTTTGTTGCTTCAAACAAAGTTTATATTAATAGTAAAGCAAAGTTTTTTGTTGTTGTATGTAATGTATAAAACTTGTTCTATTTATAATGAGAACAAATCAAAGAACTTTTACATCGATTACTTGTATTATAACTTAACACTTCATAACACGTTATTGATTGACATGTTGAAATTAAAGTAATATTCTTTAACAATTTGTTGTGTACCTTTTAATTTCATAAAATTTGCTCTATTATTAAAACACAGTTGAACTGAGGAAAGATGCTTGTTATGCTTCTTAGCGAAATGACAGTGTGGCGTATGAGTGTTATTAAATACACATAAATATTACTCATACGTCAGCGGTTAGTTTACCTTAATTTCATTATACGCCTTGAATTCTTAAAGGGTATTGCAAGAAAATTAATTTTCTTAGTTTTAAATGTATGAACTATTCCAAACTGACGATAATCCGAATTATTAAGGAGTAATGCCGATATAAATTACTAATTACTTCAAGCAGAAAAGAAATTCTCACTGACAAATGAATTTGTTGCCAATCGAATCGTTCAGTTGTGACTATCACGTTGTAATTGAGGCAGCCAAAATTCTATTGTTAACAACTAAAAACTCAGCACAACCGAGCCACTTGATGAACTACATATAAATTCGGTTGTCAACCATAGTCCATTTTCTATGTGTTTAACCTTCATTTTATTTTCTTTCATTAACTTTGCAATTATTTATGCAATATACTGTTGAGTGCCAGATCTAACATCACAAATAACAACTATCGCTTTCAACTACCATTAATAGTATTCTGTATGCAAGAAAACATGAATATGTGTTGTTTGAATTCTAGATCTACAATAGTGTCAATCGATTTTCACACATGTGTTATCTTCAGTACGAGTTGATGTACAAGTGAATATACTTTTCTGTATGTTGCATTGTACACATGTCACTCCACACTTTTGAGACTTTCTTTGGAACAAGTAAAACTCAATGTTTGTAATGCACTTTGCATTAATGTGTATGATTTTGGTAAAATAGTAAAATGAATTTTGGTATTTATTGCTCAGAATTTAAAAGAACAACATTTATTAGATGATGTGGTACTGAGTTGAAATAAAACTCAATGTCATAAATTGCATATTCTAATGTAGGAGTAAAATTCAATTCAAATGTGAATTAATGGAAAAATTTTATATTTCATGGTGCCACAAAATGAAACAAATTTAATACACTTTAAAAATAACCTAGTGTAGATTGTAGGTCGGTCTACTTTAACAAATGAATTACGTAGACTTAAAATATTTTGTGTAAAGCACCGTATGTTGTTTCGATTTACGCAAATTTAATGTACAGGACTATTATTTTTCTGGTGAGCAAGTGACACTTTGTGTTTATTGTTAATTTTTGTAACTTAAATTGTAATTGAGCCATATAAAGTTCGAGTGAAATTTTTACAAAAAAAAAAAAAAATTTGGATTTACAAATTTCATCAAGCCTTTTTAAAGTTTTTTTTTGTATTTACAAATTTGGTTTGAGAAGTGTGTTTAAAAATTTAATTAGAATTTTGTAAATTCTTGTAAATATAAGTAATTGAGATACAATTTTATTTAATCGAGATACACTCACAATATATTTTCCATAACCGATTGAGGTTTATTTGAAAAGTAATAGGTAAAGTTTGTTTTCAATTGAAGAATCAATTAAAATACATTGAAATATATTGTTTAACTTTCTTTATCAATCAATAAAAAACAAACTAGGAAAAAATATGTATCGTCTGTAGGAGTTGTTATTTTCAGTCAAATATTCTATTTTTAGATTTCTATTTTTAGAAAAAATAATTTAAATAATTTCGTTGTTTTCTGTTTTAAAACAAAAAATTCAAATATTTTCGGCTTTCTTTTTTGTTAAAATAGTTTGTTAATATACAAAATTATTTCAATTCAAATTACAAGAAATTCTTTACTCATACACACAAACATAGCCAATCAAAATATGAACGTGTGTGTTGTGTGTGTTTTGAAAACCCAAACAAAAAAAAATTTTAAATATGAAAAACAAACCACAAAATCGTTTTTTTACGTTTTGTCAGTTAAAAATTGATGATTGTTTTAACAGACTTTTCAATTATTTTTATTTCTTTTATAAAAAATCAGTAGTCCTTTTTTAATTGTGTTTTCAATTAATTTAATATGTATTTTAGGTTGTTTTTAACGAAAAAATATTGTGAGTGTACAATTATTGCTTATTTTAGGCAATATATAATTACAACATATCCTCAAAATGTACACAAACAGAAATAGCTCCATAATATTGCTCAGCCTTCAATTTAATATACACTTGGACAATATATTTGGACAACTTGGATTTTACTCAAAATTATTTTTATATATTTACAGACGTTTAATTATGCCATGTCGACAGCACTAAAATTAAATTAAGAATAATATTTTTGGACCTAGAAAAATAATATCAAGAAGTTTCATTAATATCCGCTCAGGAACATCTGTTATATTAATATGTTTAAAAAAAAAATTAAAATCTCCTAAAATTTGACCTCTGACCTTACACAGGTGCAATTTAATGCATTTATATTTTGTCCTAATTTTCAGGATTGAAGTATTTAATCCTGTGTTGTTATATTCCGGCCAAAATTATTTGGAATTAAAAGAAGAAAAAACAAAAGCTGGCCTAAAATCTAAATAAGTGCCAAAAATCTCTATTTTTTCGAAATTCGCTGAAATAAAATCTCTGCCCCAGCCAAATGAAAAAAGGAATTTCTACAATTGTTGTAGTTTTTAATCTCTAATATGTTGTTAATAGAACCTTAAAGTCAAATCGTTGATTTTTTAAAATTTCTTTAAAAAAATTTTAAAAAATTTAAAATTGTGGATTTGAAAACAGTGTTTAAGAATTCCGACCTTTTTGGCACTAAATTAAAACGAGTTAGAAAAACACAACAGGAAAAATACTTCTAATCTGTGTTTTTTGGAACTTATAGAAGAAAAAAATGTTTCTGTAGTAGATTATTTCAATAAATTTGAAAATTTGGACCCGAATTTCTTGATTAAGTGGTCTGCGACTCATCAGTTGCCTGGGGAAATTGTAATAACTCGGCTGTTTTTAACCGATTTAAGTTTTTATTGCCTTGTTACAAATAGAATTCACTCCACATCACGATTCTTTAATGTTTTTTAATACGAATAAATTTAAAAATATCAATATTTTCGAGAAAATGCACAAAAAGTCATATTTTCCCCTTATAATCCGTGTTCCAAACTTCAGGGCCGATGCGGCACGCATTCCCGATGTCTGATTATCCTAATTTTATGGGGGACGTAGTTTTACACCCAAATACATATTTTCAGGGGGTAGCCCGGTCAAAAACTCAAAAAAAAATGTTCCGGAGAACCCTAATAACCACAGTTATTAATGTCAAAATTTATATGGAAATATCTGTTGTTGACGTTCAAATATTAAAGTGTTCAGCTTGGGTTCGGCCTTAAAAAAAAGAGGTCGGACACTACTGATTGGGTCCAAATTTTTCTCATTGACATTTTGAATACATTTGCACTAAATTATGTCCGGCAATTGATGAAAATCACAAAAACATAAAATGCTTTCAACCTACTGCACCATGGCAGCTAATTTCAAACTCATGGATGTGACAAAATCCCGTTTAGAATTTATATATTGTTCTACACTACACTATTGTTCTAGAAAAATCAATTCTTTTTTTAAAACGAATTTTTAATTGCTATTTTAGGAAAATATATAGAAAAGAAAGCTGATTCGAAATAGGGTTGATCACCTTGTTAAATATATAATCATAGGTATATTTTTGGAAAGTATACCTGTATGTCTGAACCCATTCAAAAATTAAAAATCGTTTGAAAATTTAGTATTAAAAATAGTTTTTATTAACAAAAACTTCAGATTTTAACGGTTTATTTATTAAAACTTGTGAGGATGTCTCTCTTCAATGTCTCTCTTCAAGTATATTTTCGCTGCAGCACCGTGCAAAAATATAAATTTTACTTTTATAAAAGAGTTCAAAGTACATTTTCAATAAATAAATAATCATTTGAATGTTGCCTTTTAATCTAAACTGGATTTTCTATAAAATTTAAATTAAACCTATTTATTTATGTCACAGCTAAGTAAACAACAATTAAAACACTCTTTTGAACTATGTGTTGTGAACCGTTGCGGTTTAACAACAAAACACAATGCATTAGACTTAACGTATATAAATGCTTTTATCACAATTCTCACAAACTTAGCACATTTAAATAAATAAATAAAGAAAATAAAAATATAAAGTAGGTATAGGGTCAACATATAAACTAAAATTCTTTTGGAGAGTGTATAGAATTTGAATACATTTCTGATACACCACCACGCATATGACGCTTTACAAGCCAACTGCCATGCTGCAGGAAAAAGTATGTCGAATCAAACTTACAGCATTTGTTGTCTGTTAAATTATAATAAATGAAAATAAACCCTATTGTCAATATCTAACCGCTTTTTGGAAAAATTGAAAATGTTGCTCCACTTCTTTTTAGTATCATATAGGACAATAAATACTGTAGGTTTGACATTGATAACAGATACCTTTTCTTTTTATCTGGACAGTTGGCTTGGAAAGCATCATATGTGTACATAAACTGAATAAATTCATTTGTTGTATGAGTCTAATGCAAACATACACATGGTCCTGTGTGTATTGTAAATCCAAATACACACACACATAAGCAATTTTATATTGTACCGCAATTAGACTATGCCCTAAATAAATTACATACAAAATATTTTTTTAAAAAACCGTATAGATCATCCAGATTTGAGCCAAATTTTATTTTTTATTAACAGATTAGAAGCCCTTTCCATAGAAAACTTCTGTAAAGATATTGCAAATGGTTATTACCAGCAGATTTTGTTTCAATTAGGGAATGCTTCCCTGAAGTTCCCATTATGGAACTTCCGACTAACTAAACATCATCACAACGTCAGTGTGGCAACATTTGTGAAAAGGTGACACAGAGGAGATAAGAAGATAAACAAAAAATCTAAAGTAGAATGTCTGTTTGATCACTTCTGAGAGTAAATTATCGTATAGAGACAATCTGACAATAAAATATAAACAATAATACAATTTAATGGAAAATCACTGATGAAGCCTGTCCATAAAAAAAGGCAGAAACTAGATCTAGTCTGATTTGCAAATTAATAATGTGTCTATAACTTTGAAAAAATGTTTATTCTTAACCTCAAACCTACTTAAATAAGCAGTTTTCTGTAACCGGCATTTTAATCGGAAAGCTGAATTTAATTATTTAAGCTGACTGGGCCATATGTATGCAATATTATGGCACAAATTTCCAAATGGTGCATTATGGAGTGAATCAAAGCACTTTTGATTTTTATTGAACGACTTTATATATTATATAATCTATTGGCAATACTGTGCAATTTAGATTTTGCGCTGTTTATGTTTTGAGGTTATGTTGTAATTATATATTGCACAAAATATTGTCGGAATATTCTGTTACAAATATGTTGCAATTTATTGTATGGTGTGTGGCAAACCAATTAAAATACCGTGCCATTATATTGGACATAATATTCCAAATATATGTTGGGCTTTACACACAGAAAATATATATCTAAAATTCCTGCTTTTAAGGGTCCTATGCATAATCACTTTTTAAATTTATAAATGGCTTATAAGGGTTTGAAATTATTATTAAATTAAATCAAAGTCGTAATCAATCACCACTGTAAATGATTTAAAGAAATAATTAACAATGTTAAAACTTTCACAAGTAATAGTCATAATTTGCAATATTGATCATTTTTTAATTCAATCAATTACAACACTTCGTGGTAACGGATAGTTTTAATAAATTTAGTAAGACTGCCATGACACGTTGCGGCAAATTTGGACACTTAGATGTTTACGAATATCCAAAGAAGATAAATTATTTTTGTTCTGCAATTATGACTTAAGTTTTCAGGACATTTTTTTTTTTTGGGAAATTTTTAAAAAAATTTCAATATTTTGTCGTAGGAACTGCAATTTCAAAATCAAAATTTGATTTTAACTGGTCGATTTAAAAGTCGATTTGTATTGAACACTTAAGTCTTAATAAACCGACCTAAGTGATAGCAACCGACAACAAGATTATTTATACTCAGCAAAAGTTATTGACGACAAGTCTGTTATTTTAAAAAAATTATAAAACACGAATTTATGAGAAATATTTCTTGCATATGAAGATAGTCTAAAAGCCCTTAAGTTCATTTTTGTATTTACCGTTAGCATGTCAACTTTTTGTATGCAAAAATCAATTGCATTTTACATATTTATTTACTTTATTTGTCATTTTTTTTTATTTTACCTTTTCAATATGCTCAAAAAAAATGTTTGGTTTCCTTTAAATTTTTCATTACGTTAATATTTAACATCTGAAAGGAACAACAGGGCTAACGAATAGAATAATCTGCTCACTTATTTAAAATAATACTAATAACTGTTATTTCCATTCAAATTTCCGTTATCATGCTGCAAGTAAAAATACTAATAAAACAAGCCTAGAAATTATCCAAATCCCCGTATCGAGAGAGCAATTCACACAGAGCAAGAACTAGAATTTATTGACCAAAAGTCTCTACCATAGTCATTGCTGCTTAAAATTGTGCATCCAAGGATTATCAATTCAAAATTTTAAAACGAAAAAAAGTGGATTCAATTTGGCAACAAAATAATAGTTTTATTCCAATCAAACAAGAAATTTTTTTACCGACTCAAATTTTTTAATTAGTTTTTATACATTGAAAATGGAGGAAAAATTAAATCTACCTAATTTTTACAAAACAATTTTTTACGATGAAGTTGGTATTTTGAGGGTCGATCGTTTCAAAAATTATAATAAATATTGAATAAATTAAAATATCGAATGCAATATGGCTATTTGCATTCATCCCACTCATAGTACACTCTAATTAATTTTTGTTTCAATTTACCTAACTTTCAAGCAAAAAAAAAATAATCAAAAGAAGAGAAAAAGAAGCAGTGATTTGTATTTCGATATTGTGAAAATTTGGATCGAAACCAATTACTTGAACCTGACAATTTGTCTCAAAATAATTAAAGGTAAGTGCTTAACTATAGTTATAAATGTTAAGTTTATATGGAAATATCTGTAGTTAAATAGATTTGAAAAGACTTAATTTCATTCAAAATCAAATTTTTGGAAGTTGTGAAAAAGAACTGCTTTAGAAGCGAAAAATCAGAACTTAATGATACTTTGGAATCAGTGAAAAACGAGTAAAAAGGTTAAAGTCGGGCATGCCGACTATACAATACCCTACACCAGTCTGGTGTATTGTTTGGATCCGAAATTCGAATGGGTTAAAATGGGGCTTGTGTCAAAATTTTCTATAATGTGAGTCAGCGCACCAAATTTCATTAAAATATCTTAATATTTACGACCTGCAGCGTATAAACAGTATAATTTTGGTAGGACCCTTATATGGGTACTAGGTCTAAACATGGACCGATGTTCACCAAAATCAATAGACTGCGTTATTGCGCTAACATAGGTCTGTGCACCAAATTTCGTCAAAATATCTGAATATTTACGACCTGCAGCGTATAAACAATATAATTTTGGTAGGACCCTTATATGGGCATTAGGTCTAAACATGGACCGATGTTCACCAAAATCAAACTTGTTCGTCCTTGGGCCAACATAGGTCTGCGTACCAAATTTCATCAAAATATCTTAATATTTGCGACCTGTAGAGTGCGCACAAGATTACATGGACAGACAGACAGACGGACGGACGGACGGACGGACAGACGGACATCGTTAAATCGAAATAAAAAAAATTCTGAGCCGATCGGTATACAATAAGGTGGGTCTACGACCAATATTTTTTGGTGTTACAAACATCAGCACAAACTTATAATACCCTGACCACATAGTGGTGTAGGGTATAATGAGAAACTGAACTCTTACTATAAGTATGGTAAATTTAAACGCAGTGTGTAAATAAAAAAAATACATACATGATGCGTGACACAAATTTGTAAATTTACATTAAAAATGCCAAAAAATTATTCAAAAAATATGTGTAATTTTATCATTTTTGTGCACAATTTTACCAAATAAAATACAAAATGGCGCCAAAATTAAAAGAATAAAATTATTTTTAAAATATTTTATTAACAATAAGATTTTTCTCTCAAAACAGGTTA
This sequence comes from Leucophora obtusa, assembly GCA_949987735.1. Classification (NCBI taxonomy): domain Eukaryota; kingdom Metazoa; phylum Arthropoda; class Insecta; order Diptera; family Anthomyiidae; genus Leucophora; species Leucophora obtusa. The sequence continues at coordinate 223,680,958 of OX465297.1, forward strand.
AGCTACATTTGCACGCGAGAGAAAACTGCAAGAGATAGAGCAAACGCTTAAATAATTCATAGAAGAGCTATCTGGAGGTGTTTACACGTCTGGTATTTAGTGCAGTGTATCGTTATCGTATGAGTTTACAAATGAACTAAAATTATTTGTATTATCATTTATAACATTTTCGATTCGGGAATTATAACGTAACACCGATTTAAGTATCATTTTTATTTGAGTGTAAGTCTATAGCATGTTTTTCAAAATTTAGTTTTGTTTTGTTTATATATGGGCGAAGTTAAAAAAAATGCGATAAGCTTCTGGAGGAAATTTTTACGATCCAAAAAGTATTATTTGGTGTTTTCAATTTCTCCACTCAAAATAATACGTCTGTTGGCTGGACAGAAAAATTTGTTACTTTAACAAAATTTATTCCTGTTTTTTGGCTTAAAATAATATTTGTTGATTTTAACAAATTCTTTTGTTAACTTTAACAAATCTAAATTTAAGTAAGAAATTTGTAAAACTACAGTTTTATCTGTAATTATACTGAGTCGTAGAACACTCTCAAGGAGCAAACATTTTGTCCGTTTTGCTCTATATCTCTTAGTTTTCGAGATATGGGTCATTTTATGAAGTGGAACATTTTTATTAAAAATTTCCGAGGGTCCAAGGCCCCGCCAAGATCTATTTTTGGATTGAGAAAACCTTTTCGCTGGGGTAGTTGAAATTTTCATCAGTTTTGCTCTATCTCTCTTAGTTATCTAGATATGGGCCATTTCAAAAAATCGGGAGGGAAATGTATTAAAAAAAAAACTATACTTGTATTCCAGAATAGAGTTTTTTTAACTACATTTGGAATTTTCTCAAATACATTTGGAGAATTTTGAAATACAAATGGAATTATTTGAAATGCATTTGGACAATTTTGAAATACAGATTTAAAATTTTTAAATACAAATGAATAATTTTGAAATACATTTGGACAATTTTCAAATACAAATGGAATTTTCTTAAATACAAATAAAATATTTTAAAATATATTTGTAATATTTTAAAATATATTTGTATAATTTTGAAATACATTTTGAAAATTTTAAATTACATTTTGGACAATTTTGAAATTCAATTGGACAAATATCAAAGGTTTTTAGACAATTTTAAAACATTTTTGAACAATTTTGAATGATTTTTGGACAATTTTGAAACATTTTTGTAAAATTTTAAAAAAATTTTGGATAATTTTGAAACATTTTGGACAATTTTGAAGCATTTTTAGACAATTTTAAAATATATTTGGACAATTTTTAAACATTTTTGGACAATTTTAAAACATTTTTGGATAATTTTAAAACATTTTTGGACAATTTGGAAATATATTTGGAATTTTCTGAAATAAAAGTGAAAATGGTGTAGTTTTAAAAAAATACTGAGTCTAAAAATAAATTTAAAAAAAAAATTACAAAAAATCTATTACAATATTTTGTGTTTGAAATAATGATAAAAAATAAGTCGTTATTGGTATCGCATTATTTTTTATTTTGAAATAATGGAACAAGTAACCTGTTATTAGAAACTCATTATTACATGTTTTAAAATAATGCAGAAAGTAAGTCGGTGTCATTACTAGTAGTCGAAAAATAATTATATGTTATTACCGTTTTTAAACTGGGTAGTTACAAAATTTACGATTGGTCCCAATATTCCAAAAAAAAATTAGAAGATTCTGCGAAACTTGGAAATCTTGCATTAAATATTTCCCTGTTACATGGTTTTCTCAAAATTCTTGATATTGCCCATATACATTCCAATAGTGAAAACGTAAATGCTTGTTCATTTTTAAACATGTAACAACTGCCTACATGACATTCACTAGTTTTTCATTTGTTCTACCGTCGTAGTTGTAAATTGTTCAACATCATCAGGTTTTGGTGAAATTTATTAGAAATTTACGTGCACATGATTAATTAATACAAATGATATGCCTTTGAACCACACACAGGGGGCTAGAGAATTATGGTGCATACCAGGTGACACAATAAATGGTTGAGTGATTAAATACCATAGTACATTTGAAATTAGGAGTATTCAAGTTATGTTTTTATTTCCTGCTTAAAGCGATGATTCTCTGAAATGAAGTCTGATGAAGGGATGATTCTCTGAAATGAAGTCTGAGAATTAGATTAAGAAGAATTGCCAGACAAAACCTGTAGAACTAGGAACTGAAGTCATGAAGTTTGCTTCTTCTGCGAACACATCCACTTATTGTAAGGGATTTTTTAACATTTTTATTGGGAGAGAAAGAGGGGAAAAGTCTTTCACATAAGGTCCTGACAAAACCCACTGAACTTAGAATTCTAAATTTAAAACATGCGTTCCATGAGGTATGCACTAATTCAACGAACACATACTTTTCTGGATTTTATAAATGGGGTTTGAAACCTACAAAAAATACACAGGTCATGGTATTAAAGTATCACGAAAATTAACTGAATGTCACAATATTATTTCAATATAGAAGAAGTGCGGGAAGGGCGTTTTCCGCCAATGTAATAATAACAAATTTTCGCAGCCAACAACAATGCCTTTTTTATTTCATTACCCAATCCTGTTTATGGTAGAGTATAGTGTTAATCAAAAATTTATTAAGGCTGCCATGCCACTTTTTTCGGCACCAAAATGCTAACGAATTTTGAAAAGAAAATCAAATGATTTTATTCGGTAATTATGACTAAATACCCAAAAGTCAGATTGTCTGCTTAACCGAGCATTAAGCATGTCGATTAAACCACATTATAACAAGGTTGATAACCGAAACTATGCCTAACGATCTTTTAGATTATTTCGATAATTTAGAAATTTATTAATTCTAGTTCGAGACCAATTTCCATATTATGAATTAACATAATAAGTACTTTTCCCAAAAACTGCTACTTTTCTTCATCAGGATGGATAGTCTCCTGACAAATACATCACTGAGTTTTTGCTTTTATTCCTGAAAGTGTAGAGGTTTCGGGGATTTTGCAGGTCCCCTTCATCTAATTTCTTTAGAAACTGCTGGCATTACTGCAATGCAAATTAAAGCTTCAAAATCTCATATTAAATGTAGTCTACTACATCAGCAAAATGTGAATGAAGCAAACAATAAAATATGTTTTCAAAGTCTTCTTGTTAATTTCTATTAAAAAAAAATTTAACTCAAATATATGTATTTAGATCTGTCAAACAACATAGTATATTGGAAGATGACAAAGAAAATTGTGGTAAATTTCTTGGTGTTATTTTTGTTTCTTCTTAGATATTTTAAATGTTTAATAACGCTCCTAGATCAGGACAAGAAATTCTCATTTAGTTTGTAATTTAACTTAACAAATATTTCTAGAAATTCTAAAACCATCGTCCCCTGACGATTTCCTAAGGTAAGAATCAGTGTTGCCAGAAACATTCGTGCCAAATATGCTAACTCACCGCAAAAATTATGCTAAATTCTGCTAAATCGTGAAAAAAAAGAAAAATATGCTAAAAATATGCCAAACAAAAAAATACAAAAATGGTAAAATATTAATTCTGCTAAAAATCTGCTAAATAACCACATATAGAAATATGCCAGAAATCTGCTGCGTAAAAAATATTGCAATTTATACTCTACTAGCCGCGTTTCTGTTAAGTTTTAAACATTTTTGACTGTTTTTTTTTAAAGTATACTCGCTTAATCTTTAAAAAAGTAGTGTAATCATTGTTGGAAAAAATAATAAAAACTGAATGTTGCGTGGACAAGATATGCTAAAAATCTGCTTTTGTCAAACGAAATATGCTAAAAAGCATTTAGCATATTTTTCTAAAAAAAATATGCAATTTTCGAACTCAATCTGCTAAATCTAGCAGAAAATATGCTAAAATGGCAACATTGGTAAGAATGACATCCGGATAGGGACATGCCTTCAACAGATTATATTTCACAATTTGTTAAATAGGTTTTGTGATTTTAACACATTTAATTCCTTTAATACAATTCATGTATATCACGATAAAAATAAATTTTAAAAAATAAATAAAATCCTGTATATTTAACCGTACTATTTTTGCTGTTCCTATCTTGCTAATATATAGCAAAAATAATCTGCTAAGTTTTGGCAGTTTTTTCTGCAAAGTCATTTTTAACTAAGTAGTTTAGTTAAAATTATTACAAAGTTTTTTCTATTATTTTATATATAACATGATACAAAAAAATATTACTGGCGGTCTACTTGGACTTTTTTCCGTAAAAATTTCCCAAATCGATGCAAATTTGTCGAAATCACAACCTATTAAAAATAAGCAAAAGCACTTTGGATCATGCTTTAATATTTAAAATGTAAATTTCAAATAATTTAATTTTCTAAAACCAATTTTGGCATAGGTTATATGCATAACAAACAAATAACTTTAGTTAAATGTTATAAATTGTATAAATTAGTGTTTATGTTTTTATTATCACAACTGACCCGAAACAACATAATTTTGTTTCCCTTTATTCTGAACTTTTGCAAAAAATATATAAAAACTATAACACATTCATTTCGTTTCCAAAGGAATGCGGCTCAAATACAAAAAATAAAAACCTGAACCCGCTCTGTACTGGTTTAACCATGCAAACATGCAATACACTTATATGGCGTTGTGGGTTCAACAAATTTATACTTAAAATACAGGAATCCTAAAAATACTACTCGTACTAAAAACAAATCCTACAGAAATAGAAAAATATTAACCGTTATGTATTCGGTATGTTTATAACAGTTCTTTTATTTCATGTTGTTTGCATTAAGAAAATTCATACAGTTTCAAATTTTTTTTTTTTTTTTTTTGGAAGAACAATAGAGAATGTTAAAAGACGGCAACTGTAAGCATGACTCTTAATATATAATTCATATATAAATGCCTTAGGAATGTTGAGGATTATTTTTACCAGTTTAAAGGTGTATTAAACACGTAACCCATGTTACTCCCCTTATTGTTGATATAAAATGTCAGGGTAGAATAATGTAAAAAACAAGGAGACCAACACTAACGATATTCTGATGTTAGAAATACAAACATTTTATTTACTTGTAAAATAATAAAAGTCTAAGAAATGAAAGAAGATCTCAAGAGATTAAAAGTACAAAAGTATAAATGAAAGAAAAACAAATCATTATGAATAAAATATGAAAAATATTTAAGAATTTAACAACATTTGCAAATATTTTTAAATTAAGTTAGTAAAGGGTTTCTATAAGAAATATTCAGTCTAAAAATGGTTTTCAAAAAAATTTACAAAAAAATCTATAACAATACTTTGTGTTTGAAATAATGATAAAAAATAAATTAATATTGGTAATACATTATTTTTTATTTTGAAATAAAGAAAAAAGTAAGTATTTATTAGTAACTCATTATTATATATTTTTAAATAATGCAGAAAGTAAGTAGATGTCATTACTCGTAGTCCAAAAAATAATGATATGTCATTACCGTTTTTACACTGGGATTCGTCGTGACCCAGTGTAGAAACTATGATGGCATATCATTATTTTTTGGACTACCAGTAATGACATCTACTTACTTTCTGCATTATTATTAGTAACTCATTAAGTTACTAATAAATACTTACTTTTTTCTTTCCCGTGTAAAAAAGTTTAGATCTGATCAGATCTTTTTAGATCTAAAGAGATATGATTGAATCTATTTAGATCCTGTACCAAATCTCATCAAATATGATCAGATATAGCATATGTGATAATATTTTATGGCAAGATCTGATCAGATCTAGTGCCAAATCTGTTCAAATCTAAAGTGATTTGGACAATTGCGCCAGATATGCCTAGATCTGATCAGATCTAATTAGATCTCAAATTTGTCCCCAATTTTGAGATCTGGTAAGATCTACTAAGATCTGGCCAGATCTGATCTTTTTTACACAGGTTATTTCAAAATAAAAAATAATGCGTTACCAATAACGACTTATTTTTATCATTATTTCAAACACAAAGTATTGTTCTAGATTTTTTTGTAATTTTTTTTTTCAAATCCATTTTTAGACTGAATATTTTTTCAACACTGGTAAGGATAAATGTAACCACATATTTTTTGATTTTTTGTATGTTGGAGAGTAAGCTGACTATCAAATATAACATGTCAAGATATTTCAGATGGTAGCGATATCGACTGGCAGTCTGGAGTCCCAGGTTCGATTCCCGACACGAGGAAATTTTATAAAAAATGTTTCCATAATTTATTTTTATTTATATATAAGTGATAACCAGGGCAAGTTTTTTTAGCATTTGCCATTAAATGCCACTTTTGCCATTTTTTCACTTATTTTGTAAAAATGCCATTTTTACAAATCCTTGCCAAAAAAAGCTATTTTGTCTATTTGTTTTAGACTTTTCATTGAAAAAATGCTATAAAATTCAGTAAAAACTCAATATTTGGAAAAATTTACAAAAAACGATATTTTTTTAATATTTAATAAAATTCTAAAATTTTTTTTTTAATCATACGGCGAATGCACTTTAGCAGTTCAACGGTAATTTCCTTCATTATTGTATTTTTGTTAAAAACATTCAGAAGAAGACTTAAATCAACTATTATACTTTAAAATTTTTGAAATAAGCGTGCCATTTTTGGGTTTTTTGTGCCAATTTTACTATTTTTTCGTGCCAATTTCAACTTTTTTTGTGCCATTTTAAACTTGCCCTGGTGATAACCAAAATTAATTTAAATTATTTAAAACCGTAAATTAGTCAATGAGTAAATATCGTATATGTGCTATTTTGAAAAAAAAACAAAACGTGCACAGCTTTTTAACTCAGCTTAAAGAAAATGCAGGCAAAATATTATAAGGATCATAATATGATATGCATGACTACAATATCATAGTAGTGGGATCATTTTAGAATCATAATGTAATAATTGAGGGATCAAATTATAATAAAAAAAAAGTATTTCCCACAATGAGTGTTGCAATCATAAACCCAAAAATAGATGATTCTCTTTGAATATGGTCATCTCAACCATGTGTTTTCTTTGCGTGTAGTTTTAACTTTAGTAAAACAGAATCAACAAGAATATCAACAATAAAAAGGCTACACATGAAAATTTAAATTCAAATTATATTCAAAATAATACTCACTGATTTAAATTTCGTTCATTTGAACCACTTTGACTAGTAACATTATCTGTATGACGACGCTCCTTGTGCACAATGCCCATCAGCTTCATCCATGGATTGTTTTGGGAGCCGTGGCCTCCCCCCATGCCACCACTCTGCCACATAGTCATTTTGGCGGTTTTGTTTAATAATTTTGTTTGTTAAAAACTAAAAGCACCACAATGACGAACACACACGGAAAGATGTGTCTTTCTTGTAACACTTAAACGCGTTAAAATTTGTTGTTGTTGTTGTTGTTGTTGTGAGCATTTATAAATTTTTTATCACTTTTCTTTTACATATTTTCACTATGATTTTAATCTTTTTATTCTTTTTAATTTAAATTTGAATGCAACAGCTCAGATTAGTTTCTATAAATCACGTCATTTTAAATGGAAGCAATTTGTATGGATTAAATTACAAACAAAAGCAAAAGAAAAAACATAGAATCGTAAACACTTGAAATTTATTATTTAATTCAAAACTAACTAATTTGGCCACTTTTTTGAATGCATTAAAAAATAGATGGATGGATTTTTATATATTCGTATATTTAAAAATGTGTACAACTACTTTTTTGATTTTTTTCTTTTAAATTTTTTTAATTAAGTAAGATTGCAAGATATTTATATTGCAGAATATTTTTAGTTTCACTACTGAACAACGGGCGGCTTTATATTTATTTTTATTTAATTTCAGATTTAAGCTTTTTTGGATTATTTGAATTAATTTTAGAGAAGTGTTTTTTTTTAAATTAATTTTAATTATTTATTAAGAATCACAATTAATTGAAGAATTTATTTTAATATTATTTTGGGTATTAGCTTTTCTTTGCAAATAGCTACTTTTTTCTCTACGTTTCAAAATTATTTTTTTATTTTAATTGTATTTTAAAGACTAGCTAGATTTTTTTTTTTTCTTATTACTGGCAATTCTACTGGAGTTGGATGCTATTTTAGTTTAATTGTTTTCACTTAGATTGGCTAATGAACATTTTCTTAAAATATTTGGTGTTGCTATTTAATAAGATCAAGTTTAGCTGAAAAGAAAAGAAATAAAAAAAAATATTTTAAAAGTGTATTTAAAAGTTATATTAGGTTTGTACGATTACATTTCTAGTAAAACTAGTAAAATAGAAAAAATATTAAAAAAGTTGTCAAAATATTCAAAAGTAATCGAACAAAAATATTTTAAGAATAGTAAACTAACAAAACAAATTTATGAAAATCGCATAAAAACGTCCGCGAAGTGCAAACTTTAATGCGAATCATAAGAGTTAATTAATTTAATAACGATTCACATAAAAATTTTTTAAATTTTATCGTTTGTTTTTTGTTTTTTTGTTGTACTCGAACGGATTTTTGAGGATTTTGGTAAAAATGGTAAAGCTAGTAAAAAATAGCATGTAAACAAACACACTTATTCAGGCATGTCACAGGTTTTTTCCGAATTGATTCGATTTCGCAATTTCACTTTCGCAATTTTTTTTTCCTAAAATAATCCAAAACAATTTTTTTCTTTCCGAATTTGCAGTTTAGGGTCGTACGGATATTTTTTTATTGAAAATGAAACATTTTGGTAAGTATCGAGTATTCTACAGGCTTTAAAGTGGTACTTAAAATGTTAAAAGCTTCTCCAGAAAACGTAAAACGAAAAAAAAACGTTTTCATTCCGCTTTCAAAAATCAAAGTGGAATTGATATTTAGAGCAGCTTAAACTCATAAAAGCTTTTCAATAGTGCTTCGTATGTACTCCCTAAAGTGTCTTTAACTATTTCACTTAAAAAATTTTACATTTAAAACGCTTTTTGTGGGTATATTCAGTAATTTTCTTATTGATTATCAAAAAGTAATTTTTTCTGAAAAATTAAAATATTAAATTTTGATCGGCGATCTTATCTTTTTTAACTACAAATGGCAAATTATATCAAATTTTAGCAGTTAGAACACGAATTTTCAACAAAAGGTCTCTTTTTAACATTTTACAATATACGAAATCGCGAAAAACCTGAAGAAACAAAAGTAAAACGTTATGAAATTGTACATCGAAATCATATTAATTTTATGCGAAATAGTGTTAGAATTTGAAATATGCTCTCTAACAAAAACTTTTTTAAGTGAAATTATTAAAAACAGCATTCTTAACTTATAATTAATTATGTTTATCTGTTATATTTGGTCAAAATATGCAAAAATACAATTTACTTCTGGAGAAGAAATTTGCGTTTTCAATTTCACTTTCAAGTCAAATTGTAGTCTGTGACATGCCTGATTATATATAAATATTCTTGTATTTTAAACAGAAAAAATATTAATAATATCCAAAAATGTTTAACACAAATAAACAAATTTGTTGTTAATCGAATATTTCGACGACAACAGCCACCACAGTCGGTATGCTTAACTTTAATTTTTTAGCTTGAACCAATGATAAGATAAATTGTAATATTTTCAAAATAAAATGATTCAATACAAAAACTTAAAAGATTATAGAAATTATTTAATAAAACGAGTAAAAAGGTTAAAGTCGGGCATGCCGACTATACAATACCCTACACCAGTCTGGTTAAAAGCCAACTAATGCTTGGATCCGAAATTCGAATGGGTTAAAATGGGACTTGTGTCAAAATTTTCTATAATGTGAGTCAGCGAACCAAATTTCATTAAAATATCTTAATATTTGCGACCTGCAGTTTGTAACCAAGCCAATTTTGGGGGGACCCTTATATGGGCACTAGGTCTAAACATGGACCGATGTTCACCAAAATCAATAGACTTCGTGCTTGGGCCAACATAGGTCTGTGTACCAAATTTCATCAAAATATCTTAATATTTGCGACCTGCAGCGTATAAACAACATAATTTTGGGGGGACCCTTATATGGGCACTAAATCTAAACATAAACCGATTTTAACCAAAATCAATAGGCTTCGTCCTTGGGCCGACATAAGTCGGTGTACCAAATTTCATCAAAATATCTTAGTATTTGCGACCTGTAGAGTGCGCACAAGAATGCATGGACAGACAGACAGACAGACGGACGGACGGAGGGGCGGACGGATATCGTTAAATCGAAATAAAAAAAATTCTGAGGCGATCGGTATACTATAAGGTGGGTCTAGGACCAATATTTTTTGATGTTGCAAACATCAGCACAAACTTTTAATACCCTGACCACGTAGTGATGTAGGGTATAAAAACACTTTAGTTTCACTTCTCAAAATACCTCTCAGGATCCGGGTCTGTTTTAATTGATGCATTATAAATGGTAATGAAACTTAAAACAATTGTAATTAATCACAGCCTTAAATCTATACCAGTACCCCGTTTCTGTATCCAATGCGAGAAGTTTTGTCATCAAGAAATGCATGGTCATCCTGCATTAAACAGGGTGATTTAAGCGATGATAAAATGGACTGGAGTTTTAGTCGTAAATTTTGCAGATATTGTAACTTTTATAACTGAGTACACATGTAATTTTTTTTAAATACCTTATTAAATTAGAAATAACTTACATGCACCGTATTATTAGCTGATTTGGTTTCATATATATTTTATTGTTTGCGACTCATCCTATATCAAGCAGAGCAGGGTTGCATTTCATATGTTTTTGGCGAAAATTTTTTCGATGCGAGAAATACAGAAACGGGGTGCAGATCCTTAAATCCATATCAATAATTAAAAAAATGGTAATGAAAATAATTAAATAACACAGGCCAACGATGAAAAAACTTTGTCAATAACTTTGCTAATTTCAGTGTAATTTGGTGTCTTGATGCCGAAAAAAATAAGAAAAACGTCTTATTACCCACCAATTTCTCACGTTTCAATATTAAATAAAAATAAATTTTAGTAACCAAAATGTATAACCATGCGCGGTTCCAGCAATTAATATAAGGGGAAAAATCATACGCCACAGTAGACAAATACATTGAGTTGACCACTGAGGCGTATGATTTTTCCCCTTATATTAATTGCTGGAACCGCGCATGTGTATAACAAATATTTTTACCGCTTAAATATTTTTAAATTGGCTGTATATTCTACTGTTATATGGTTAGCAATAATATTGTCACGGATTGGTCTAGTATAGAAAACTATGGAATTTTCTGGAAGAAAATATCCCGAGAAACGGGATATGGTAACACTGCATTTAAGTATACACCGCAGCCTATAATGTTAAATGCCATAAATAAAGTTAAGTGTTATAATCGTAAGAGGGTGTTATTCTATTTGCAAAGAGCACCAACCCGGTTATCTAAAGGAGATAAACGTACTTTTTAGAAGGTAAAAGTAACAATTGGTGTCAGCAGAGGGATTGATTATTTTGCTTGCAATAGAAAAGAACCCGGTTTACTTAAAGAACCGACGTTTTTAAAAGCCAAAAACATCGGAGAAAACCCTATGCAAGAAACTTTGCAGAGAAAATAGAGAGAAAACATAACAAATAAGTATCTAGTATTTAGAAATTTTAGTAATATAAAAAATATTATAGAAAGTGAAAATTGTAATCTAATAGAAAACTTAATTTTTATTTAACAAATTTTTCCCTATGTTTTGAAATATTGTCATATTGTGACAGAATTGTGGGTGATTAAAAAAAACTGATATCGAATACGGGTTTAGCATCCCAAAATACACAACATTAAGGTAAATTAGTTTAAAAAGTTTTTACAAACATTTTTTCGTTGGCCTGTGTTACCATTGATATTGGAAAAATTTCAATATTATAAACTATTGAGTGAAATATAATCAAACTATTTAGGTTATAATTTAACAAAAATTATTATTATTTAGTTCAAACAACAAAGTTGAACCTAAGATAACCCTGTTGTTGGCTCTTATAATTATTGAAATTGTTTTCTTTTCTCTGCATTTGCATAAACTGTTATTGAATGAGAAAAAAAAATCTTTTGCAAATAAAACATTGTAGTATCCCAGGCAGAAAAAAAGATCGGCACAATGTTGGCAATGGTCGTGTATGGTTTGGCATAACATAATATTAACCATCTTGACAGTATTTTACTGATACTTTAATGATAACAGCGGCAAGCCATTGGTTGGCGACTACTTGTCAACGTTCCCATAATTTTAACATAATCAAAATTACTTAGATGGAATAAAAAACATTTTCTAAAGAAAAATTGCAAAAAAGCCAAAGGCTGATTAACACAAGTTGCCAACATTATGTGGGAAAAAAACAAAACATCGGTAGTGAAAACAAAAACTTAGGAAAAAAAAGTTAATTAAAATAAAACATGGAGGCGCGGTGAATAGAATCCGAACCGTCCGATTGCCAAACACCCATTCGTTACACCAACGTAACGCGACACGTATTACAAGATAGCTTAAATCATAATTGAAAGACAACAGTGCCCAAAATTTGTACCAAATTTCATTAAAATATCTTTGTATTTGCGACCTGCAGCATATGAAAAAGTAGACAGACAGATGGACGGACAAACAGACATCGACAAATCGAAACAAAAAGTAATTCTGAGTCAAAATGTGTACTAAATGTTGGATTTAAGTCCAATATTTATTGGTACTACAAACATCTGCACAAACCTATTATACCCTGTCCACTTAGTGGTATGGGGTATAAAAACCAAATCGAATGGAGTCGAATTCGATACGTTCTAACTAGGATTCGGGATTTCCCGGACTTTTTTATTTCCCGGGAAACGGGAATAAAAAAATTTGATTCCCGGGAATACCGGGAATCCCGGGAAATATTTTTTAACAAAATTGTTAATGAAAACCACCTATATAAATAATTTTTGTTAAAAAAAAAAACACTATTTCAGTACAAATGCAGTCTGTATAGTGAGAATTCAAAGTAAAAATATCAGAATGTTGAACATTTGATTTCACATAAATTACTCTAAGCACTGCCAAATAAATTGCATGATTCCAGCAGAAAGCACCCACTACTGGACTGTCGGAAACAAACCGCTTTATCACATTTGGCTCATTTTCTTCAAGAAAAGTTGCATGAATATCAATTTTTTTTTTTTTTTTTTTTTTTGTGAACCAAATTTAGATGTCGGATAAACTACCTCCGTTAACCATTAGTCTTTTAGGGCATATATTGCACTGCGCTGTATTGTCCTTTTTTGTAAAGTATTTCCATACTCCTGACATTTTATTATTTAATATAAAATAATATATTAGTTTGAAAGCAGGTGTAATTAAATAAAGTAAATTTACTTGAAAATATTTTATTAATGGAAACGTTACTTATAAAATTATTGGTCCTTAATATAAAGGATTATTTTAAATTTAAAGTCGACTTTATTTTAATCATACGGTTTTGTTCATTTTGTGTATGAAAGCCTTTCAAAAATATTTATATTTTCAAACATTTTGATTGGCTGAAAATAAATTAACCAATCAGAATGCTCCAAATATAAACCAAGTGAAGGTATACTGCCACCCAATATGTTAACTAAAGTCGTCTTTAACTAAAATATACATTTTTTTATTTATTTTTTTTGTTAAAGAAAAGCAACACTCAGGAAATTCTTCCTTTTAATTAACGTGTTGCTTCCTTTGGAAAGGGGATAGAGGAGAAGTGCAAAGTGGTGAAAGATGAAGGGCTTCAAATATGGCAACACTGCAATTGCACGAGATGTTGAATCTTAGAACAGTTGTTGCGCGCCATCTGATGAAGAATTGGCGGACCTTGTTGAAGCTTTTTAGTTCATAGCCCTGTTATATTATTTTACTTCGGTGGGGTTAAGTGATATGGGAACACCGAAGGAGGACGCTGCGATATGTATGAGGGATAGAAAAAACTCATGTATATTACTATTTTTCATAAATTAATGTTGCCTTGGTTGGCAACATCAGCCTTAACTTGTAACAGTTCAAAGCGCTAACTATTACACCACAGCGCCCCCAAAAAAATTTAGATAAAAAGGGCGATTATTTGTAAGAAACAAAACTTTTGTTCATATTTCTTTTAAACATTTTACCAGATTTTTAGGTTTTACTACTTACATTTTGAATAGGTTATGCGAAAAATCTTTATTACTTAAAAGGGAATCAATTTCTTTTTTGTGTGTGAAAGAAATTGATTCCCTTTTAAAAATTTTTAACATTAACATTTTTGTTTTGGTATTTAAACTGTTTTTTATGACTAAAATTAAAAAATCCTATTCTAAATAAAAATAATTTAATATTTTTCAAATTTCCCGTTTTCCCGGGAAAAATATATTATTTTGCCGGGAATTCCCGGCAAACTTTTCCCGGGCTTTCCCCAAAATCTAGTTCTAACTTTAAACCCAATTTTAACAATACGCTATAATTTTTATAGAATATGTGCTCTGCCAGTTTATTATTTATGTACCTTTGGCAATTTCTGCCTGGGATATTCTATACTATATGCAACTATTGTACATCTATATTTGATTTGTTTTTCTTCTCATTCAATATAAGTTTATGCAGGTAAATGAAAACTTTCAATTTAGAATGGTTCAATGAAAAAATAAAAATAAATGTTTCAGTGTTATTATACATAGTTCTTTGTTTCAATACAATTTTTTCCATAAACTTTGTCACGGACAGGTCGCGGTAGTTTTTATTATAAAAATATAAATTTACTGTATAACAAAGAAAGATAAAAATCTTATGAGAATAGAAAGTATTATGAGAAAAAATATATTGTTTTTAAAGTGTTGTTTAGCCAAGGAGAAAATAAATTCTTATTGAAATATATTCAGGTTGTTCACAAAGGTTGTGCTAAGCAAAAAGTTTTTAAAATAAATAGTATTCAATTCTCCCTGATAGTGAGAAAATATATATAAAACGTAGTTGCAGATAGGAAATCGAAGTTTTTTACGAGCATTTTTAATGATGAAGCGATATATAATTTAAAGCATTTACGCTATATAAACGATAGCAGGCACGAGCTGTTAACACAGGCTGAGAGAATTACATAGCCACAAGTGCTGTTATATGTGTTATATTGTCGTAACAACAATAGAGTTGTTTAATTTTTTTCTTTTTAAATACAACACTAAATCATAGGATGATACAATAGCTTTGTTGCACGTCCGTTTCCGCGGGTACCCAATATTACGTTTCTATTGTCAAAATGTGTGTAATTAACGACGTGGAAAAGGCCTAACATTCGTGTCTATGTGTGTGTTTAGCAGATGTAAACAACAGTTGTAAAAGTTCACTGATCGCTTACTCAACATCCCAGTGAAGAAACGGTAATGACATATCATTATTTTTTGGACTACCAGTAATGACACCCACTTACCTTCTACATTATTTTAAAAGATATAATAATGAGTTACTGATAATGACTTATTTTTATCATTATTTTAAAAAGTACACTCAAATAAAAAAGTTTGTAAAAAAAATTTGTAAACAGTTTCCAATCGCACTATACTATTTTAATACTGATTATTAGTACAATTTTTATTTTTAGTAATCATTTTTGCTATTCTCTTATTACAAATTACGGATTTTTTTACTAATTTTCGCTGCTGATTTCAGCAAAACATTTTACTAACTTTTAAAAACCGAGTGCTAAATTTAGCAGAAAAATATACTAATTTAAAAATATTTTTTTTTTTTTTTATTTTTTACAACTCTTGTTTAGTTTATATTTGTTACTATTGATATATTCTTAGTTTAGAAATAACACCCAGAAAATTTTATTGCATCTCCAATGCATAAAACGGCAATAACTGGAGAACCGTTTGCAATATTGACTCCAAATTTCAAGTACGATGAAGTAATTATACGCTTGTTACAATCGAAAAAAAAAAATTTTTTTAGATTTTACAGTTTTTTTATTTTTTAGTACAATTTGTTGCTAATTTTAGCAGATTGATTTTAAATTACAGTTTACAGAAATTTAGTAACTAATTATTTATACTAATTTCATTGTACTAAAATTACACTGAAAATATTATTACAGTAACTGACTGTAGTTTATTTAAAAAGTTATCCGTACATTTATTTTTAAATGATTATTCCGTTAAAATACAAATAAATATATTTTTTAACTCTTTTTGTCGTTTATTTAAAAAATAAATTACATATAAATACGGATTTTCTGTTGCAGTTAATATTTTCAATTAAAATGTTTTGTTGAAAAGAAGAATTCCTTTTCGATTTCTAGGTCAGTTAAAAAAATTAAATAAACTAAATATCATTTATTCTTCCGGATTTTGTAGTTAATTTTTTGAAATTTAAAAAAACGAAATAAATGAAAAATCAGTATTTTTTAAGGATTTTGTAGTTTATTTATTAACATTTAAAAATAAATGAAAAGTTCTTTTGATTTAAATGAAAAGTTAGTAGACCGGTTTTCAAGTGATTTTTCATTTATTTTAAATTACATTTTCAATTAATTTAAACTACAAACTATTTTGAGTGTATGATATTTAGTAAGTTTTTTAACTGATTTTAGCAAATCGATTTTGAATTGCATTTTACATAAATTTTCAGTAGCCATTACAGACTTTTTAGGTTGAGTGTAATTTTCTAGATTTTTTTGAACATTTTTTGAAATCTATTTTTAGACTCAATATTTGTTCAACACTGGTAAGGATATATGTAACCACATATTTTTTGATTTTTTGTATGTTGGCGACTAAGCTGACTTGTGTGCAGCAGGTCAATTACGTTTTTATCTATCAAACATTAGATGTCGATATAGCTCAGATGGTAGAGCTATTGACTGGCACCCTGGAGTCCCAAGTTCCATTCCCGCAGTAGAAAATTTTTTTTAAAAAAAAATTATTTTTTTTTTAAATTAAGTTTTTTGAAAATCTATTTTTAGACTCATTATTTTTGTCAGTACCCGGATAAAAATAGTTATATATGGTCATATATAATGTGATTGTGCTATATCTGGCTATGAATGGAGTCACATTAAGACACATATCATTATATACAACTAAATCTGATATTATTTTTTGAACGAATTTTTTATACGGTAATTGATATCAGTATATGTATGTCCCCAAATCTTACTCCATATATAACTACATAAGCCATACTTTATCACCTCCTAGACCAGGGGTGGCAAGACTTTTTTCGCTGCGTGTCAGAAACGGAAAAAAATTTTTTGTAAAAATTTCACTCGTGCCACCTTAATTATAGTTGCCTTTTAAAAGTCCTTTTTTAAAAAATTTTAAAATTTAGAAAATTTCTTTTAAAAATATAATCGCAGATGTATATATTTATCAGCGCTACGGATAACCCCCATGAAATAACCCCCAAATGGAAAAATTAAATAACATCCAAGAAATGACGTAAAAATGTTTGACGGTTATTTAATTTTTGGGGGTTTATTTAATCTTCAAATATTGAGATTATTTCATTATGAAAAAATCCCCAATGAAATAAAATTAAAACAGTTTAAATATTATTGCCTTTTAATTTTTTGGGGGGTTATTCCATTTTTGGTGGTTATTTCATATTGTTAAATAAGTTAAATTATTGGGCGCCATTTATTATTTAAGTACGTAAGAAACTAGTTGAAAAATGTCTTCAGGCAAAAATTTGATTTTGTTAAAATTAATCGCGCGGTTTTTATCATCATAATAATGAATATAAAGCGAATATTATGGATTTGAACAGAGGAATTTCTATTTCAGATGAAATGGCTCTGAGAAACACAATCAAAACCCAATTTCAAATTCCAACAAAGGGGGTTCTTTCATTACGAAACTTATTTTCAGCCTTTATTTAATTAAGGGTTCGTGACGCCTATTTTCCCTTAAACAAAACTTAATTTTTTAGATCCAATTTTATTACAAGTTGTTTTTCATTTTTGTGCAATTTTTTGGTACCTTTTACTTCTCCGATTATGAGGCATTTTCTCATCGAAACATTTAAACTTCTTTCAATCCAGAATTTTAGAAAATTTCCCAGAATTTACTGATAATCGAATTGGTGAATTCTGTATTAACCATATGTCTTTAAACAAAAAATGGTGGCAATGCTGAGTTTTATTCATTTTAAAAGACGATTTACAAGCTCTATGAAAAATTTCACCATTACTGAGTTAAAACACACATTTTTGTAGCGAAATTTAACATTTAACTGAATTTTTTGCCGGTCTCTAATAGTTTAAATTTTTGGCAAATATCCAACAAAACGTCACGTGCACCTAAAATCCACTCTCGTGCCACTACTGACACGCGTGTCATAGTTTTGCCAGCCCTGTCCTAGGCAATATGTTATTAAATTGGGGCATCATTGCCGCCTTTTTTAATTTTTCGTTATAGCTTCGGCATTTAAAGTGTGATATATCGATTTTTTGCCTCGAGGAGACCAGTGTTTTGCTATAAAGGAAAAATCCAATGAAAAAAATTTAAAAAGGCGACCAAAAGAGTAAAAAAAATTCTGCTGGGTATATCGAAAAACTTCCTTAGCAAAAGTTTAATATTTTTTTTCGAGTTTTAATTTTCTGACATTAGGGTAGTACATTAGGGTTGTAGCAACTGAGATCTGGTGGGTAACTAGTAGAACGGGATACTTGAGGTCAATGGCCCTTACAGCAGAATACTGGTATCCTCGAGAGAAAAACATCGATGTAACATACTTTAAGATCCGACTGTAAATGCCAAAGATATAACGAAAAATGTAAAATGGCAACCCCTACGTTCGGCAAAAAAAAAACCTCCTTGCAAAAATACTTCATATTGGAGGGTGGCGGCGCACTTTTTTTTGCCTCTAAGATGGTACGGTCTACTGTACATACTTATATAACTTTTTTTTCAGTTAATAAAATTCAGGTATAATAAACTTGGTTATTAATCGGATGAAAATCGTAGAAACAAAAAATGTCTTTTTAGGATTCACCTCTCCCGATTTTCACAAAATTTGATGTATGCATTCGTCTTGGACTAAATAAAGATTTTAATTTCTAGTTTTTCGCAAACTACAAATTCAAATGCTAATAAAGCCCGGGAGAATACTTGTTCAAAATTTTGTGAAAATTAGGAGATGTGATCCGATTGGTGGTGTGTTGATTTCCTAAAGAATCACCCAATCGTACGTAACCTTACTGTATAATGTTTTCAATTATGAAAACATTACTTTCGAGGTGTTGTTAAAAAAAATATATAATAATTTATTGAATAGCTTAAGGCTTGTCCAATAGAGAAAACGATCTCTTTACTTTTCTTAAATTAACAAACATTTATTTTTTCAACATTGAAACAAAAAGATAAAGAGAAATTAATTACTATAATAAAACATGCAATCAGCATTATACAGCCACATATCGTTGTTGTTGTTGTTTATTTATAGTAAATTATAATGTATATAAATAATTTATAATGTATATAAATAAACAAGTTATATCGTAACGGCAATTCAATGAATGTAAAGAAAACTCATTGAATAAATATTGCAGTTGTATGTTAGCCAAGAACAATGTCAGCTTGAAGACATACACACACACATACAATTTTTTATCAGGTTCGTTGAAAATGCATGAATAAAAATATTGCACAATAACGTTTAATATTAATATTCACATAGAATTACAATTTTATATAATTACAGTGAATGACAATATAATTTGATGTAAATTCCAAAATTTTTAATTTATTATAAAGTCCAAAAATTGTTATCACTAGCTGTGTTTTCGACTTAACTATATCCGTTAACTCATAAAAAAAACTCAGAGTGCATAAAAACGCGTTTAAGACAAAATATAACATACACTGAAAATATTATTACAGTAACTGAGTGTAGTTTATTTAAAAAGTTATACGTACATTTATTTTTAAATGATTATACAATAAAAATACAAAGAAATATATTTTTTAACTGATTTTGTCGTTTATTTAAAAAATAAACTACAAATAAATACGGATTTTCTGTTACAGTTAATATTTTCATTTAAAATGTTTTGTAAAAAAAGGAATTCCTTTTCGATTTCTAGGTCAGTTAAAAAACGAAATAAACTAAATATCATTTATTCTTACGGATTTTGTAGTTAATTTTTTGAAATTTAAAAAATGGAAATAAATGAAAAAATCATTATTTTTTAAGGATTTTGTAGTTTATTTATTAACATTTAAAAATAAATGAAAAGTTCTTTTGATTTAAATGAAAAGTCAGTAAGTAGACCGGTTTTCAAGTGATTTTTCATTTATTTTAAATTACATTTTCAGTTAATTTAAACTACAAACTATTTTGAGTGTATTACTTTTCGTGTACACGTTAACTTTCAATATGGATAATTATCAACGTTGAAAACTCAACGTTTATACATTTTCACATCTAACGTAACTTATTCGCGTTACTTCCCAAAAACTTTTACTGACATACGTTCGATTATAACGGAGAAATTATAAACATAATCTTTTTAAAAAATTTTAGTACTACAATCGGTTTAACGTAGACTTCCTTTAAATACTTAACGTTGATAGACATGAGACAAAATACAGCTACTATTATTTTTTACTTGAGTTATATTTCTGTTTCCATAAAGAACTGCTTAAAATTGTTAAATATTATTCTTTTGTCCTCCACTGTAGTAAATAAGCATGCAACAAACACATACATACGTACGAGTATTTTCATATAAATTCATTACTGTGTATGGTAAACATGCACATAAGAATGAAAAAGTATAAGGAATACTATTGAAATTTAAGGCACAAGTAGCCATTTTTTGCTGTCATAAAATAACTGTAGTATTTTTATTTCTGAACCCTAGAGCACTAGCATGAATACAAATAAACATAAAAATGCATTTATACTTCTAGTCTAATATACAATTACATCTTCACCTAGTGAAACGATTGTGATTTCAAAATAAGAAATAGAGTTAAATAGAAATGAATTTCTTTTCTGTGCATTTTTTTGATTAAGAACAATGTACATTGCAATTGTAAATCGATTTTATTTGATCATAAAAAAATTAAAGAAAAAGAAATTTAAAATCTGAAATTGCTTGAATCAATAACAAATTTAATCGATTCCGAATATTTGATGAAATTTATACTATTGATAACTTTAAACTATATAGGGTTAATTAAAAATAAACTTGTTGCAATAAAAAAAAATTAAAATGCCAGCGTCGCCAAAAAGGCTTCCTTCCGTTTGATACCCAAGTTGTCTATTTTGCGTTGAAATTATAAGAAATAAGTTTAAAAACTATAAACTGGGCAATTTTGGCCACACTTTTTAACTGCTAAATGCTAAAAATAATACGTATAAATTATATTTTTCTGCTCCATCAGATATCTGAATCTAATTGAGATCGAAAAGAGTATGTTTGCCATTATTTGAATAAAATTCATGATTTTCATCAAATATTAATTTTATTTACAATTTCAGCGCAGAAAAAACATACGTAGCGCTTATTTTTACTCCTACAATGTTCAAGATTTTGTTATTTTTAGTAGTAAACTTAACTTCAAACATTAAATAGGTTTTTCTTGAAACAACATATGTGACCTTCTTCGAGAAAAGGGACCTAGTGTGTGAAAATGAAAAAAAAAAAAAATCTAACTCATTTCATCTTATTCTACACCCTTTTAGGTACCAGAATCCACTCTTAAGTCCAAACCCGTTTTTTGACACACTAGGTCCCTTTTCTCGGAGAAAGTCACATATTGAAAATCGGTTACAATTGTGTAGCTTAAACGGGTTAACCGATTTATGATCTCTTTTGTTTTTATAGCACTAAAAACATTTTTATTAAAATCAAAAATTTTTTAAATTCGATTTTGTCAGGGACTTAAGAATTTATTCGTTTTGAAGAACAATATTTATACCCTACAACACTATGTGGTCATTATACCCTACACCACTATGTGGTCAGGGTATTATAAGTTTGTGCTGATGTTTGTAACACCAAAAAATATTGGCCCACCTTATAGTATACCGATCGGCTTAGAATTTTTTTCTATTTCGTTTTAACGATGTCCGTCTGTCCGTCCGTCCGTCCGTCTGTCTGTCTGTTCATGCAATCTTGTGCGCACTCTACAGGTCGCAAATATTAAGATATTTTGATAAAATATGGTACACCTACTTATGTCGGCCCAAGGACGAAGCCTATTGATTTTGGTGAACATCGGTCCATGTTTAGACCTAGTGCCCATATAAGGGTCCCCCCCAAAATTGGCTTGGTTACAAACTGCAGGTCGCAAATATTAAGATATTTTAATGAAATTTGGTGCGCTGAATCACATTATAGAAAATTTTGACACAAGCCCCATTTTAACCCATTCGAATTTCCAAACATTAGTTGGCTTTTAACCAGACTGGTGTAGGGTATTGTATAGTCGGCATGCCCGACTTTAACCTTTTTACTCGTTTTCTTTTATATTTAGATGATTGCTTATAGCTCGATTTCGAATTAAAAGAAGCTAATTATTAATTTTTTTTATAATAAAGTGTATTTTTATCAGAAAGATATTTTTATACCCTACACCACTATGTGGTCATTATACCCTACACCACTATGTGGTCAGGGTATTATAAGTTTGTGCTGATGTTTGTAACACCAAAAAATATTGGTCGTAGACCCACCTTATAGTATACCGATCGGCTCAGAATTTTTTTTTATTTCGATTTAACGATGTCCGTCCGTCTGTCTGTCCATGCAATCTTGTGCGCACTCTACAGGTCGCAAATATTAAGATATTTTGATGAAATTTGGTACGCAGACCTATGTTGGCCCAAGGACGAACAAATTTGATTTTGGTGAACATCGGTCCATGTTTAGACCTAGTGCCCATATAAGGGTCCCCCCAAAATTGGCTTGGTTACAAACTGCAGATCGCAAATATTAAGATATTTTAATGAAATTTGGTGCGCTGACTCACATTATAGAAAATGTTTACACAAGCCTCATTTTAACCCATTCGAATTTCGGATTAGTTGGCTTTTAACCAGACTGGTGTAGGGTATTGTATAGTCGACATGCCCGACTTTAACCTTTTTACTCGTTTTATATACGGTTATTTGTTTTTGAGGATTGTGGTCGTTTACTTGAAAATCTTACTAATACACTTAAATACGATATATTTACCGCAAAGGTTCAATTGTTATTTAAAAAGTAAATTAGTAAAGCTGTTTTCAATTGAATAAGTAGTAAAGTAACAAAGAAATATATTTTCTAGCTTGTTGTGTCCGTCATTCAATAACCAAATTAAACAAAAATACGGAATTACGCTATTAATTAAAGTATTAATATTAAAGTATTCATTCAAAGTCAGTTCGTGTTGTATATTTAGTATTAAAACAAATGAAAAATATGTTACTTTTATTAAATTAATTATAATTAATTTTGTTAATTACAATTGAAAACAAACGACAAAATACAATTATTTCACAATGTTAGGGTTAACATTTTATTTTCTAACTTTTATTTAACCACTTATTAAATATTTACGAGTAACCACTTATTCTTTCACTATGAGCAACTATGCAGGTAATGCACAGTTTTTCAAGCAAACAAAACTAATTAGGCGACTAAAAAGCGTGGTAGCTAGTGAAATCCCTTAACTACCTCTTAGTCTTTTTTTTTTTTTGCTGGGTGATTATTAAACTTTAAAAAATTTCTTTAAAAACATTTGACGATTATTTTCCTTATCCAAATATATTCTAAAAAAAAAAAACAATTATAATGGAAAATCAAAAGAAAAAGGTATTTTGAAAACGAACTCTAATTTATATAAAATAAAAAACGGCCTCGAAATGAATTAATAAATTTCGAATTCATCAATTAAAAAGGTCGAAAAAACTATTTTTATTTTTTAAATAAAAATTAAAAACCAACACTTTAAAAAACGAAATTTTATATTAAAAACTACACTGGAAGAATTATCTTCATATTAATGAATTTTTGCATAAAACCGCAAAAGTTTCACTGTAACACGTCCATCGAAAGTTTTCATTGAATTATTTAATGGAATTATTCATAAAATGTGAAAAATTTCATTTTGTTTATTAAAAATACTCTCAATGAAAAATACTCTCAATGAAAAATACTCTCAATGAAAAAATTTCATTAAAACAAGATTCATAATATATATGAAACTTCTTCATCAAATTTAAAAAAATTTCATTCACGTTTCGAAAAAATCACCCTTAGTTTACCGAAAATTTTGATTAAGAATCGTCCAGCAAAATTCTCTATGTATTTACACATGACCTCAACCCCAGTTATTGGATAAATTAATTAAAAAAAAAAAACTGTTTAATTGAAAATATTTCGACAATCATTTTTTTCTATGTATTTTCAATTTAATTTTTCTAAATTTGCGTATTTAGCATTCTACTAAAGCTTACAAAGTGTATTCGTATAAAGAGGGACGGGTGTATTAATGTTCAACTGCTGCTATGTGAATAGTTGAATGGAATATGTAGTACGAGTATTGTATAGTTTTATATGCCTGAAGTGTTTGTCTTGGTTAGCACCACTCAAGGCAACTTTTATTCTTCTGTTTTGCCAGAAATAAGAAAAACTAAAATAATTTTATGAGCAGAAAAGGCTTCTGGTAATGTCACATAATAAAAAAAAAGAATTTAAAGCAAAAAATAGCATCCCCAATTTGTGAGTATAAATACAGTCGTATAAATGAATGCATTCCTTGACCAAAAGTTGAATTTACTAGAATTGAATGAATTCCTTGATCAAAAGTTGAATTAAGTGCACAGTTGATTGAATTCCTTAGCCAAAAGTTGAAATAACTAGAATTGAATGAATTCCTTGACTTCAAATTGAATTAAATAGTGTTGAATGAATTATTTAGTGAATGAATTATTTAATTTTAATTCTTTACGCTTTGGTCAGGGAATTCGTTCTATAAATTTGAATTCTTTGAATTCATTCACAGGAATTAATTCCTGCTTATGTCTTATTGATGAATTCATTCCTTGAATTAAATTTTTGGGAATTCATTTCAAAAAGGAATTAATTCTATAAAGCTCTGACCACAAGGCAGAGTTTTAGTGATGTGCATTAATTTCCATACTGAGAGAATTATCTTTCATAATTTTTTTTTTTAATTAATTTTTTTTTTATTAATTTTGGACTATGAAATTTTTTTATAAATCATATTAATTTTTTCGAAAGAAATTTCTTTAACTGGATTAACCTTATTATAAAATTTTAAGAAACTTTTTAATTTAATGAATTCTTTAATTAGATATATTTTGTACATCCGTAAAATATGCTACAATTTATTACGCTTTTTGCATTTGCTAAATACATTTTATTTATCCACTCTAGCTTAGCAACGACAACAACCAACTATAATAAATAATTAGTAAGTGAAATTTCTTCATAGATTTTATGAAGCTCTTCATTGGCTGAATGATTTATTCATTGGAGGAGTGGCTTATTCATTTTATGAAGAGTTTCATTAACTTTATGAACTTTTCATAAACAATGACTTTAATGAAACCTGTTTCATAGATTCTTTGAAAAGTTTCAATTGACGAGTTCTATGAAGAAATTCATTTCTAAAGTGATGATAATTCTCTCAGTGCATATATGAACACATATATTGCCATATATGACCATATATGAACATTTTCACCCGGGGATTTAAGTTTTTTTTTCGAATAACTAATAAAAACTAATAAAGGTGCTTTAAAATGAGGGAGTACTTTAACCTGTAGCAAATAAAGATTTTTCTCTATCATACTAACACATTTCTATATTTTGCTATCTCTATTTATTCCACTCCAGAATATAACTTGTTTAACTCTGGAGTAAAGATAGATTTGCTCCACTCTAGAGTTAACATCCCAGCAAAAATAAATGGAATCACTTCTAAATGAATCACTTCCTTCATTACATGACAAAGAATTACTCCCTTAGGAAGAGGTTTTAAACTACATCTAAAGGTGCAATAAATATAAAGTTATTTTTCATGGGTGATACGAAGTTAGTATTTTGTATGGTGATTACATGGGAACGTGCTGGCACAAAATCAGAATCGAATTCTGGCAGGAGGAAAAAAAAATTTATCTAACTTTTTTTTACATAATTATTAACTTTACTGTACATTTTTTTTAAATTCTGTCCACTCAATTAAATTTTGAAACGATTTAGACATTTATTTTTTTTTTTTTATTTCTATTCATTTATATCAAATTTTATGAAAATAGAAAAATTTCAAATAAAAATTAAATTTTTCAAATATTAAAATACATAATAATAAAGGTAAGCATTGAAATTTTGTTTGTATGTAAAAAATTGTAATTTAAAAAGTCCACTTGATAAAATTCTTGCTTAGTATACTTATTATTACACAAATAGAAATAAATTTTAAACATTTTAGTTAGAACTACCAAAAATTACTTAAAAATTACTCTGCAGAAAAAAACTATTTTTTGTCTACTTATATGCTCCAGAATTTTTTTTCCAGATTTTAACAACACAGAGGGAATTTTACTGGACGAGTTGTAATGAAATTTTTCAGTAAACTAATGAAGTTTTCTTCACAATGTAAATGAAAAAGTTCTTTAATTGGATGAAAAAGTTTCATGTATTTTATGAATCCAGTTTTAATGAAACTTCTTCATTGAGTGTATGAAACTTTTAGTAAATCAAATGAAATTTTTACAAAATTTTATGAAAAATTCCATTAATTCAATGAAAAGTTTCAATGGATGACTTCCAGTGCAACGTCATTGGTTTTATGCAAAAATACATTAATATCATGCAGATAATTCTCTCAGTGAAAGTAATTTATTACTCTTAATTGACTTAAATTTAACTCAAATGTAGCTAAAACTTTGTAAATTTAACAGGTTTATTTGTCCTGTTCTTATCTTAGTAGTATTTACCAAAAAAAATCTGCTAATATCAGCAGTTTTTTCTGCAAGGCCATTTCTAATAAATTTCTAGTAGCTTTTTCTGGTATTTTTACAGATTTATTTCTATATGTGAATTAATATGTTTTATATAAAATAACACTTTAAAAAAAAAGCTATATATTTTTCTAAAATGTTACATATTTTTGTTATTTTTGCTAATAAAAAATTAAAGAAATGAAGTATACTGAACAAGACAGCTAAACGTCAGATATTATGTATAGAAAGCGATAGCACAGGCGGTTGAGCGTCTGCTAGAAATGACGAGTCTGGGTTTAAACCCCACGCGCGGCATGATGATTTTTTTTAAATTAAAATAAAAAGAAAGTGAAAAAGAACTACATTATCATTTGTTCAAATATGCATCATTTATTTTTAAAAAGAACAACTTCCTACCTATGACAAGCCAATGTTAAATACATCGGTGAAAAAACCGAAAAAGAACAACTTCCTATTCAACATTTGCAGTTCTTTAACGACTTCTTTTTCCTCACTTTTTGCTGGGATTGCTCTGTTAACTGTTAACCATGACAAGTATACCTAAAAAAAAGCATCACTAATTTTTTCACATCTCTAATTGTCAACAAATTAAAAATATTTTTTAAAAAATATAAAAAAAAATAAAATGAAATCTTTTTAATGAACAACATAAAAGCACTAGTAAAAAAATTAAAAACAAAAAATAAATTGGGGTGGTGAAGTGGACAGAGCGAAAATATAATGTAAGTATTGAAGTATATATTTTGAAGTAACTCTATTCGGCATTTCGAACAATTAACATTATTTCAATATGTGCTGCAGAGTAGAGTCACGCTACTGTTGTGAGCGGGGCTTAATAGCTAAATAATTATTTATTATTTTCTTTCTTGTAACTATGTAAATTGCCTCCTTGATCTTTTTTATACTTTCGCCTACTAACAAATACTCATTTCATTTACAATTGACTTTGTAATATTTAGTCAAGTTATTTTTAAATAATGTTAATTTATAACTTTTCATTTTCTTCTTATATACTTGTTGTCTATCTTTACATTTATATTCTTAATTCACTACATGTTGGTTGTTACAATGTAGAAAGAGTTGTCGGAAATGCCATCAAGTAGAAAAATATAATCTTTTTTCTTTTTAATTTTACACTTG
Organism: Leucophora obtusa; assembly: GCA_949987735.1. Classification (NCBI taxonomy): domain Eukaryota; kingdom Metazoa; phylum Arthropoda; class Insecta; order Diptera; family Anthomyiidae; genus Leucophora; species Leucophora obtusa. Next base: position 223,709,071 of record OX465297.1, read on the forward strand.
ACTTAGTATTTAGGGGGGGGGAAGTATTGTACCTTAAACATGTTGTTCCCAGAAACGATTAATTTTTCAATACCTTTTCAATGTTCTATAAAAGAGCATTTGCCAAATTCCATTAAATTATAATCAATAATATATTAAAAATAAACGCTAGGTCTGTCAAAATTTAACCATGCCTACTCTGCCCACTTTTTGAAAAATGTTCTCCATTTTTTATTCGTATCATATAGGACAATAATTATTGCAAGTTTTACATTGATACAATTCTAACCGTGCAGTTGCCTTGGAAAGCATCATATGTAACCACATATTTTTGATTTTTTGTATGCTGGCGCGTAAGCATACCCAGTGTAGAAACGGTAATGACATATCATTATTTTTTGGACTACCAGTAATGACTCCCACTTACCTTCTGTATTATTTTAAAACATATAATAATGAGTTACTGATAATTACTTATTTTTAGCATTATTTCAAATAGAAAATAATTTTTTAGATTTTTTTGAAAATTTTTTTGAAATCTATTTTTAGACTCAATATTTTTTAAACACTGGTAAGGATATATGTAACCACATATTTTTTGATTTTTTGTATGTTGGCGAGTAAGCTTACTTGTGTGCAGCAGGTCAATTGTGTTTTTATCTATTAAATATTACATGTCGATATAGCTCAGATGGTAGAGCTGTTGACTGGCAATCTGTAGACCCAGGTTCGATTCCCGCACCAGCAAATTTTATTTAAAAAAAAAATACAATAAAAAATATTTTTTTTTATATAATTTATTTTTTAGAAAATCTATTTTTAGACTCATTATTTTTGTCAGTACTGGTAAGCACATAGGTAACGATATATTTTTTGATTTTTCGTATGCTGGTGTGTAACGACAACTCATTATTTTTCGCGACATCGCCATATAAAGGTAATAAGAAATGTAATAACAAAAGTAACTAGTTACCATTACCAAGTATGTAGTTACATAACCACATATCTGGTAATGATTTCCTACACTGGGTACTTGTGTGCAGCAGGTCAGTTATGTTTTTACCTATCAAAAATAGAACATGTAGAGATAGCTCCGAGTCCCAGATTCGATTTCCGTTACGAGCAAATTTTGATAAACAAAATTAACAATGAAAAATAGTTTTATTATAATTTTTTTTTAATCCTATTTTTAGACTATTACTTTTTGTCAATACTGCTAAGCATATAGATAACCACGTTTTTTCTGATTATTCGTATGCTGCTTTTTATTTTTTTCCAAAAATAGAGCATATATTTGCTTTTTTCTCGTAAAAGCGGTTGTGTATAAATGTTTTAAAGTCGACCTAGATTTGTTGAATTAAAATTAGATTTTTTTTATTGAAAATATCACTATTGTTATAACAAACTTTCTGATTTTTCCACCCTGGTTTGTCATAGTTCAAATATGTCTAAACCTTATTTAACTCCCGAAGGTTTTAAAAGAATTTAAATACAAATTTTCCCTATTGTAATGATGTTAATGGAGGAAATAATGAGGATTTAATAAAATTTAAGATCTTATTTTTTTATTTTAGCTGCTTATTTCACTGTTTTTTCTAGCTTTTTTAAGAGCTTAAAACGTTGTATTTAGGGCTTCTTTTTTGGTTCGCCTAGTAATAAGAAAAGTAATTAGCTACTATTACCATATAAGTAGTTATATAACCACATACCCGGTATTAATTTTCTAGACTGGGCTGTTAAAGAAAAGCTGATTTTACAAAAACTATAAACTAACAATAAGTTTGTTTGCAGAAAAAAGTTCAGTTTTCATTTACATTCAAACAAAGTGCAAGTGCTCAGTCAAAATTGTTGCTAAAGGCCACAATTGAAAAATATTTCATACAATTTTAATGAATAGCAAAAACAGCCAATGGGCAAAAAACATTGTTTTATAATCCTTTTACACGTTGTTCATGTACAGTATAAAAAAGCGCTACAGGTGCATTGGGGCAACATGTTTATATCGTCACTCATACATATCGTATCTTAAATTGAAAGTGTTAATAAAAAATGGATTTATTTTATAAAAAAAACATAGCTGCAAAATATAATTAAAATATATTCGATTATATTAAAATATTTTTAATATAATATAAACAAAATAAATTTAATTCCTTGACTAAAAGTTGAATTAACAAGAATTGAATGAATTCATTGACCAAAAGTTGAACTTGAATGAATTCCTTTACCAAAAGTTGAATTAACTAGAATTGAATGAATTCCTTGTTGAATGAATTAATAAAATTTTATGAAGGCATTAGAAAAAAATGAATGTATTCCTTTAATATAAATCGAATTAAAAAAAAGGAATTCATTCAATTCCGTAAGTTTGGTCAGGGAATTCATTCCCAAAATATAAATTCAGTTCAAAAAAAGGGAATTAGGGAATTAATTCTTCGAAGCTCTGATTGTAACAAATACTTCACAGATTTGTTGCTTTCAAAATATTCTACGCCTTCAGGAATGAAAGGATTTCCCGTTCCCGTTCCCCATCAGATTTTTTAGAAAATGGTGGCATAATTGGCTTTGAACGAGAATAAATATTTCAGTGTAGAATTAGAGGTCGAAAAACCGTATATTTATTTTTAAATTTAAATACGGTTTTTAATTGAGTCAGCTCTCCGACATTTGCTTCTAGGTTTTTTTAACATAACTGTTAGTTTGATTACAATAAAATGTAATAAATAGGGCAAGGAATTCCATGCAAATGCTTGTTTTTCTCGATAGTCCAAAACTGATATGGACTAAATATTTATCCGAATCATCAAATTTAGAACAAAATGGCATTGATTTGTAGTTGCATATATTTGCATATTTTGACTTTAAATGCATATTTGGTGGCTTTATAATGCATATTTTTTTCTATTTGATGCATATTTTTCATTTTTAGGAGCATTTTTCTTTTTGTAAAAAAATAGATACGTTGTCATATTTTGATTCAATCAAAATAAACATCCTTAAAACCTTATTGACCTATGGGAAATCTTCGAGTTCTATATCTGTATGCAAAATCACTAACTTAAATATATTTTTAAGTTTAAAGGTACATTATTTTTGTAAAAATAATAGTTTTTAGTGCATATTTCTTATATTTTGAATGCATATTTATACCCTACACCACTATGTGGTCAGGGTATTATAAGTTTGTGCTGATGTTTGTAACACCAAAAAATATTGGTCCTAGACCCACCTTATAGTATACCGACCGGCTCAGAATTTTTTTTATTTCGATTTAACGATGTCCGTCTATCCGTCCGTCCGTCAGTCTGTCTGTCTGTCCAAGCATTCTTGTGCGCACTCTACAGGTCGCAACTATTAAGATATTTGGATGAGACTCGGTACACCGACTTATGTCGGCCCAAGGACGAAGCCTATTGATTTTGGTGAAAATCGGTCCATGTTTAGATCTAGTGCCCATATAAGGGTCCCCCCAAAATTATATTGTTTATACGCTGCAGGTCGCAAATATTAAGATATTTTGATTAAATTTGGTACACAGACCTATATCATCCCAAGGACGAAGCCTATTGATTTTGGTTAACACCAGTCCATGTTTGGACCTAGTGCCCATATAAGGGTACCCCAAAATTATATTTTTTATACGCTGCAGATCGCAAATATTAAGATATTTTGATGAAATTTGGTACACCGACCTATGTCGGCGCAAGGACGAAGCCAATTGATTTTGGTTAACATCGGTCCATGTTTAGACCTAGTGCCCATATAAGTGTCCTACCAAAATTATATTGTTTATACGCTGCAGGTCGCAAATATTAAGATATTTTGATAAAATTTGTTACACAGACCTATGTTGGCCCAAGGACGAAGCCTATTGATTTTGGTGAACATCGGTCCATGTTTAGACCTAGTTCCCATAGGGTCCCCCCAAATTTGGCTTGATTACAAACTGCAGGTCGCAAATATTAAGATATTTTAATGAAATTTGGTTCGCTGACTCACATTATAGAAAATTTTGACACAAGTCCCATTTTAACCCATTCGAATTTCGGATCCAAACATTAGTTGGCTTTTAACCAGACTGGTGTAGGGTATTGTATAGTCGGCATGGCCGACTTTAACCATTTCACTCGTTTTCTTTTTTGCATGAAATCCCTTGCCCTAGTAATAAAATATCACATAAGCAGTTTATTCAGCATGATGTAGATTTTCCCATCAAAATTTTACGGCATAATATATAATAGAAAAATACAATCCATCGAAAGACTAAATTAAAAAAAAACAAAAAAACATAAATAAAAGCAATCTGAACGGCATACACTCCGTGGCAGAAGACTGTTTTAAGCCAACAATAAACACATTTGGAATTAAAGTTAGGAAAATACAAAAACCACAAACGAGACAAGATTTAAAAAAAACACACACACACGCACATAAACTTTAATATTTTATTAAACAAAAACGCACACAGGGAAACTTTGTTTAACAAGCTAATGGGAAAATAAAACAAAATATTTGAATAGGGATTATTAACGCCTTTTTAAAGGTTTTACATAGAATTAAGCAAAAAGAAAAAAAAAAAGAAATGAGAAAATTAAAATGAGAGAAAACAATATACAAAAGATATACTTGTAATACAAATCCCTTTCAGGAAATTGTCAACCTTGGAAAATAAAACTTTTAAAATTTTGTAAAATAAGAAACATAATTTAAATAAGCTTTAAAAAAATGCAAAAAAAAAAAATAAAAACATAAACATTTTGTAGATTGCTTATTAAAAAAATAAAAACCATCTTTATCGGTGGCCTAAATGTAGAAAGGCATAAATACATAGCAGAACCAAATTTGTGCTAAAATCAAACGAAATCAGCCACCAATGTTGTTCGTTAGAGTGTTAATGCACAAGACTTCCAAAAAGAGACATTCATACTTTAAGCTGTTTTTTGCAAAATAACAAACTAAGTAAAAAAAACTTGAATCTATTTCGACTAAAAACAATATTTAGTAAATTTTTAAACATTTAGCAAATTTAAAAAAATAAAAATAGTCAAAATGCATTTTCATACAATAATTATAAATTAGATTTTAAATTCTACTTTGAAAATTCGTTATTTTTGGTCAAATATTTCTGGGTTTCAGTTAGGATTAGGGTTTGGGATTTCCCGGACTTTTATTATTTCCCGGGAAACGGGAATGAAAAAATTGGATTCCCGAGATTCCCGGGAATTTAGTTTAAAAAATTTAAAATTTTTAAAATTTCCCGGGATTTCCCGAACCCCAAATCCTAATTAGGATACACTTTAAGGTCTTTCAAGGTAAACACTCTGATTTTGATAGTAGTTAGATACCTAAGTTGTAGAAAAAACTCTAAAATAGAAATGTGTCGGCTTATGGGTCAACTTGGGAATTTAATTCCTCATTCGATTTTTAATTCTGATTCACTACAGAATGATTGAATTCTACAATTTCACACATTGAATGAATTCTCTCATTCGATTTAATTTTAAATGACGTCAATTATTTCTCATCATTCGATTTGATAAATCGCTCAGATTAATCGTTGGGAGCTGAATTGAGTTTTGTTCAATCGATTTACAAATTTTGGAAATACAATAGATTTCTAGTTCATTCGATTTCATAACAACAGTTGAATAGGGAGTTGTGAAAATTTGTGGTTTTCACTGATGAATTTAACATTGGCTTGTCATAGGAGGGAAGTTGTTCTTTTTTAAAACAAATTATGCATATTTGAACCAATGAAAAGGAAGTTCTCTTTCACTTGTTATACCCTACACCACTATGTGGTCAGGGTATTATAAGTTTGTGCTGATGTTTGTAACACCAAAAAATATTGGTCCTAGACCCACCTTATAGTATACCGATCGGCTCAGAATTTTTTTTTTTTTCGATTTAACGATGTCCGTCTGTCTGTCTATCTATCCATGCATTCTTGTGCGCACTCTACAGGTCGCAAATATTAAGGTATTTTGATGAAATTTGGTACACAGACCTATGCTGGCCCAAGGACGAAGCCTATTGATTTTGGTGAACATCAGTCCATGTTTAGCCCTAGTGCCCATATAAGGGTCCCCCCCCCCAAAATTATATTGTTTATACGCTGCAGGTCGCAAATATTAAGATATTTTGCTGAAATTTGGTACACCGACCTATATCAGCCCAAGGACGAAGCCTTTTGATTTTGGTTAACACTGGTCCATGTTTAGAGCTAGTGCCCATATAAGGGTCCCCCCAAAATTATATTGTTTATACGCTGCAGGTCGCAAATATTAAGATATTTTGCTGAAATTTGGTACACCGACCTATATCAGCCCAAGGACGAAGCCTATTGATTTTGGTTAACACCGGTCCATGTTTAGACCTAGTGCCCATATAAGGGTCCCCCCAAAATTGGCTTGGTTACAAACTGCAGGTCGCAAATATTAAGATATTTTAATGAAATTTGGTTCGCTGACTCACATTATAAAAAATTTTGACACAAGTCCCATTTTAACCCATTCGAATTTGGGATCGAAACATTAGTTGACTTAACCAGACTGGTGTAGGGTATTGTATAGTCGGCATGCCCGACTTTAACCCTTTTACTCGTTTTTATTTTACTTTAATTAAAAAAAAATCGTCATTCATCGTGTGGGGTTTGAACACACACTCGTTGGCATTTCAAGCAGACGCTCTACCCACTATACTATCGCTTGTTATAACTGATAGCTGACTTTTAGCAGTCCTGTTCAGTAAATTGTTTTTATCTTCATTTCTTAATTTTTTATTAACAAAAATATATAAAGCGGCGAATATATAAAATTGTTTTTTAAAGTGTTTTTTTTTTATAAAAAGAATACACTCAGAAATAAAGCTGTAAAAATAAGAGAAAAAGCTACTAAAAATTATGTTATTAAAAATGACCTTCCAAAAAAACTGCTGATATTAGCAGATTGTTTTTTGCTAAATACTAGTAAGATAGGAAGGAAAACTAAAACTGTTAAATTTACAAAATTTTGGTTACATTTAAGTTAACTTTTAATACGAATTACAATTTTAACAAAAAATATTTTCAGAATTACATATTTATCTAGAACTCTTATATTTCCATAAAATTTCATTAAAAATTAATAGAAAATTAAAAAAAAAACTTTAAATCGTTTCAAAAATTAATCTCTGAGTGTACACAAATAGAAAAAAATAAAAATTTTACAGTGAAAACTATAAAAAATTATTAATTGTGTAAAGAAAGTTTCAAAAATTTTTTTTCGACCTGGTGGGATTCGAACCCGCAATCCTCTGATTTCTGTGCCAGCACGTTCCTATGCAACCCCCACACAAAATATTAACTTCTTATCACCCATGAAAAAGAACTTCTAACTAGCATATATTTATTGCAGCATTAGATGTTGTTTAAAACCCATTCCTAAGGGAGTAGTTCCTTGTGATGTAATGAAGGAAGTGATTCATTTAAAAGTCATTCCATTTATTTTTGCTGGGGACTTACTTTCTGCATTATTTTAGAACATATAACAATAAGTTACTGATAATGACTGATTTTTATCATTATTTCAAACATAAAGCACTGTTTTTGATGTTTTTGTAAATTTTTTTGATACCTATTTTTAGACTCAATATTTTTTCAACACTAGTAAGAATATGTATATGTACCACATATTTTTTGATTTTATTTTATGTTAGAGAGTAAGCTGACATGTGCGCAGTAGGTCAATTATGTGTTTATCTATCAAATATTATATGTCGAGATAGCTCAGATGGTAGAGCTGTCAACTGGTAATCTGGAGTCCCAGGTTCAATTCCCAGCACGAGCCAATATTATTAAACAAAATTTTTCCAACAAAAGCCCCCAAAAAACATAGGGTCAGACGTACTTTTAAATCGCAGATACACGTATATTTTTCCTGTCTCCTCTGCCGGAATGAGTTGTCAGAACCATGTTTTTTTCTACAGTGTAATTAATAGACTGTGCATTAGACCGTACCTCAAAAAAAAAGTTCGCCGTACACCCTCTAATATGAAGAATTTTTGGAAGGCGATTTCAAAAAAATTTTTTATCTTTTTTGCCGGACGTAGGGGTCGCCTTTTTTAATTTTATGTTATAGCCCTGGCATTTAAAATCGGATTTTAAAGTGTGATATATCGATTTTTTTTGCCTCGAGGAGACCAGTGTTTTGCTAAAAATCCAATTAAAAAAAATTTAAAAAGGCGACCCCTACGTTCGGCAACCAATATATGAAAAAAATTTCTACTGGGTTTAGCGAAAAACTTCCTTAGCAAAAGTTTACTGATTTTTTGCGCGCTTTAATTTTCTGACATTAGGGTCGTACATTAGGGTCGTAGCAACTGAAATCTGGTGGGTACCTACTAGAACGGGATACTTGAGCTCAAAATGCGCTTAGAGCAAAACACTGGTCTCCTCGAGAGAAAAACATCGATGTATCATACTTTAAGATCCGACTGTAAATGCCAAAGATATAACGAAAAATGTAAAATGGCGACCCCTACGATCGGCAAAAAAAATAAAAAAAATTTTTTTTTGAAACCTCCTTGCAAAAATACTTCATATTGGAGGGTGTACGGCGCACTTTTTTTTTGCTTGTAAGGTGGTACGCTCTACTGTGCATTTAAAGGATATTTGAAAAATATTATTTTTATTTAATGACAAAACAAATAATATAACTGCTTCCATTTAAATTCCAACCGGCGATAGTTATAAATATAAAATTGTTTAACAGGAGTGTACTCTCACTTACATAAACAACTTTTTTATTAAGCTGTTGCTTGGTTATGGCTAACACACACACACAAACACACACACATAAATAAAAAGTAAGCCCTTTAGATCCGTTTTTATTTTATATGCGATTTAAGTTGTTGGTAAAATAATACGGTTACTTGTTAGCAATGGTTACCATAATAACCATAAATGCTAAAAATATTTAAGACTACAAAATTAGATCAATATTAAATGTTTATATTGTTAGTTGAAATTTTTATTAAAGCCATTAAAAATCAAAATGGTAAGGAAATTATATTTGTGGCAATAATTTTTTATAAATAATTAACTTTTATTAAACAGCCACCTAAAAAGAAATTGACAAAAAAGGAAAAAGCCCGTTTAGAGGCTGAACAAGCTGAATTGTTACGCATTGAAATGGAAAAAGAAAAGTAAGAAAATGTTTGTTGTTTCATCTTTTAATCAAATTGCATAAATAAAATTGAAAGGAGAGAGATGAAAAAAACTTTAAAATTTTTCATCACAAACCCTTCTTTTAGACTCAAGAAACTTGAGGAAGCACGACAACGACGTAAAATCGAACGTGAACAAGCTAAAAAACGTTTACAGCATGAAATACTCGAGAACAAACAACGACGTACACAACTTAAAAATAGTATGGAATTTTTCCAAAAAGTACGCGAATGTATAGATATCATTAAAAATACGGCTAAGGATCAAAACGATTGGGAAAAATTTATGCGTTGCAATGGTCTGCCAAATTCGAATAGTCCAAGTGATTTACGTAAATACATACATCAATGGCGTATAGATAATGAACGAAGAAGCAGAGAATCACGAAATTGGCTGCTAAAAACTAACGAAAGGACTCTACTTACGCAGGATACGACTGTAGCGGATTTGACAAAAGCAACATTGCGTAAACAACAAGGAAATCTAGGTGATGTTTATGCTCAACGAGTCCAAGAAATATTGGGGGTAAGTGACATGACAATTTCTGTACCATTTTAAATTGGTATTGGGAAAATTTCCAAATTACTATTTAAATTTTGTCATAAGCCAAAATTTTATTGCGATAGTTTTGAATATTGTTTTGATATTATAAAACTTTTGTAGATTCTATTAGAACTTGAAGAAGTTTTAGCCGATAAAATTAAACCTCAGCATACTTTAATGGATTTGACAAAATTAAAAACGGAAATACGTGTTTTACTTAAGGATTATTTAGATGATTTCACCTACAAAACTATGTCTCACATAGAAAGGGATATGGAGTAAGTATTTTCGGGTACTACAACAATTTCATGTCAAGTTTATCTTTAATTTCATTCTCCAGAATTGATCGTCCAGGTGTTTCAAAGCATATTTACAATTCTGAAGTTTTTAAAAGTTTTATATGGACATTTTCAAAAGATGCACAAATGTAAGTTTTCTCTACGGCCTTCGAGCAGAATTGCAATTCAATTATTTCAATATTTTAGTTCAATGAGCGCTAAACTGCGTATAGGAGAACAAAATCTTCATAATGAAATAGATTTTGTTATGATGGAAATGCAAATATCTCTACCACCCACGGTCATGCTATATAGTTCAGCTCTAAGGGGCTTATGGTTAAATTATGATCACTTAAGTGATTATTGTCCCAGCTTTAGTCTTAAAAAACCACGACCAGACAATATCAGTAATTGAAAAAAATGAACACCCAGAAAACAGATTCAGTTCTGATAACCGCATTTGTAGCCAATCGCATGGTTCGGTTGTAGTAGCCCAATTTTTCAGTTGTGGCAATACAAAACTAATTGAGACAGGACTAATTTGACTATGGCAACAGAAATTCAGTTGTATCGAGAATAATTCGGTAGCCACAACCGAAAAATTCATTTGATGCAACTGAACCATTCGATTGGCAACAAATGGGGTTGTCAGCACCGAATCTGTTTTCTGGGTGAACAGTTGTTTTGTTTTCTGTTAATAAAGTCATTTTCTCTTCTTATAATCAGATATGTTAACACAAACTAAAAAAGAATGGCGTAAACGTAAAGAAATTCTACAAAATATGTTGGATGAATGTTCTCGTGAAGTTCCCTTAAAAGAATTGGAACAATTTGAACAGGAACGTGATTTGGCCACCACCCAACAGGCCAGAGATAAAAGCCCAGATGTTGATAAACTCTATTTGGAATATGAGGATGAATTGAATAAATTGCGGCGAAGAGCCATTGGTCCAGAGGGTTTTGGTTTAATAAATACGGATGTAAATTTAAGAAAATATCGAATTATTGGTGGTGTTTACTGTATTGATTATTTGGAAACTCCGCAACAAGATAAACAATTAAGTGCTAGATCCTTTATAAGAACCAGTGAGTAAACAACATTTTCTAAAAAAATACTTCTTCTAAGGAGTGATGTTTTATAAAAAAAGGCTTTTTATAAAAAACCCGTGTAAAAAATTCAGGTCTGATCAGATCTGAATAGATGTGATTGAATCTAATTAGATCCGGTGCCAGATCTGATCAGATCTAGTGCCAGATCTACACATATCCAAAGTGATCTGGAAAACTGGGCGATTTTCATCGTCAAGTATGATCAGATCTCACAGATTTGGCACCAGATCTGGTATCTTATCCATTTGATCTGATACCACAATAAAAATTTTCACATTTTTTTGAATAATTACTAAGTACGAAGACGAAATTATGTGTATAAGTTCTTTAATTTTAATTTAACACCAAAATCAAATTGGACCTGATTGCATATGGTGGGCCAGATGTACCTAGATCCGATCAGAACTAATTATATCTCAGATTTGTCCCCAATTTTGATATCTAATTAGATTTACTAAACTCAGGTCTGCAAAAATACCTTTTAACAAAAAGTTCCCTTTTATAAAAAAGTAGGTACATTTTATAAAAAAGTACATTTTATAAAAAAGTACATTTCATAAAAAAGTACATTTCCCGTGTAAAAAAGTTTAGATCTGATCAGATCTTTTTGGATATAAATAGATACGATTGAATCTAATTAGATCCTGTACCAGATCTCATCAAATATGATCAGATATGGCATATGTGATAATACTTTATGGCAAGATCTGATCAGATCTAGAGCCAAATCTGTTCAAATCTAAAGTGATCTGGACAAATGCGCCAGATATGACTAGATCTGATCAGATCTGATTAGATCTCAAATTTGTCCCCAATTTTGAGATCTAATTAGATCTGGTAAGATCTACTAAGATCTGGCCAGATATGCCTAGATCTGATCAGATCTAATTAGATCTCAAATTTTTCCCCAATTTTGAGATCTAATTAGATCTGGTAAGGTCTACTGAGATCTGGCCAGATCTGATCTTTTTTACACGGGAATGTACTTTTTTATAAAATCTGATCGGAGTTGGCCAGATCTCAGTAGACCTTACCAGATCTAATTAGAGCTCAAAATTGGGGACAAATTTGAGATCTAATTAGATCTGATCAGATCTACGCATATCTGGCGCAATTGTCCAGATCACTTTAGATTTGAACAGATTTGCCACTAGTTCTGATCAGATCTTCCCATAAGGTATTATCACATATGCCATATCTGATCATATTTGATGACATCTGTAACAGGATCTAATTAGATTCAATCATATCTATTTAGATCCAATAAGATCTGATCAGATCTAAACTTTTTTACACGGGTTTTATAAAAAAGTAAATTTTATACTTTTTACAAAAGGTACTTTTTATAAAGAAGTACTTTTTATAAAAAAGTACCTTTTATAAAAAAGTACCTTTGTAAACAAGTACTTTTTATAAAAAAGTAACTGTTTTAAGACAAGTATTTTTAAAAAAAAAACGTGGGCTTGCCAAACCTGAAAAGTTTTCACATATTGTTCATACTAGAAATGGCCACGTGAGAGATTTTTGACTCACGCTCACGAAGAAAAATTATTATGCATGACTCACGCAGGAGCATTTCTCTCCTTATCACGTTCAAGTGAGTGTAGTAAAAAATAAATCACGAACACAAAATTCCCACAAAAAACTTACAAAAAAGTATATGATGGGAAAACTACACTCAAGCGCAAATCACGCAAGGGTAACTTGCTCTTACTCACACACGTATCACGTCAGTGTAGTTATTATTAATTCAACAATAACAAACAATACTTATGCGCCTAAGTATTTTTTATTACTATTTCCAAGTTTTTGCTCCGAATAAATTGGTGCACAAAATATATTATCAAACCTATAAGCCACCGCCACCTCCTCAGCCAGGAGTAAGACGTTTGCCGGAGGAAATAGAAGCAGAAATGCGCATGGTAGAGGCAGCTTTAGATAAATTAGCTCTGGTAACAGTTCAGTAAGTTTAAAACACAAATTTAAAATGTATTCGTCTTATTGTTCGCAGCACAAAAATATTTCTTCTTGTACGTAAATTTACAGACTACCAGATAGTGTCATATGGTTTGAACCACCAATAGCCTGTCGTTGGGAAACTAAAATCGAAACTTTAGAATCAGATCTAACAGAGGGTGTTAAGCAACCCATAAGCACAAATAGTGGCAATACCACAGATGCTACACCACTATCCACTACGACCAATGCAAGTCCCTTAAAAAGTCTCTCACCACGTTTTCCAGCCTCAAAGTTACGTAAAAAGAGTTCACAAAAATCTTCTGGCAGTAATTTACCCGTGCGGGTAATTAATGACTTTGACATGTTTAAGATACCAAGTGACATCGACATTCATGGTCTACTAAAGGATTTTATAGTCCCACGTCTACCACAAGGATTTTCTGTACGTTTAGATACTAGTAGGCTAAAACAGCAACGTAAACGAAAAGGTGGGAAAAACAAAAAACCACCGAAAGTATTATTTTTAGCCAGGCCTAAAAGTTGTTCTCTTACACCATTAAAAACAACCACGACGACACACGACACACATGCAAAGGATGTACAAGTTGTTATTAAGGAAAAAACCATAACGGAAAACTTAGAAAAAATATATGAAACACGTATAACAGAGGATTTCCTGGATTTTGATGAGCCAAAAGAATTTTTTCCTTGTATAAAATTTGAAAAAGTATTAAAAATAAAACCCCTAGATGAGATAGAGGAGAAAAAACAAGTACGTGAATTTAAATTGGATTTAAGAAAAGGATCAAGTAATACGGTTGAGAATAGTGCTCAAGTAAAATTCATAAGTCGGGATGACAGTAAGGTTAGCATTGTTAGTGTTAAAATTACTAAAAGTAATGCTAGCAATGGAATGGCATCCATGCCTTCTTCGCAATATAGCGAAAGTGTACGAGAGATGGTGGATATAAAAACTTATATGTTTTCACAATTAATTGAGGTAAGTTAACAATTAAATAAATAAACAAGTTTTACTATTGCGAAATAAAGCCATGGTAAATTAAAAAAGGTTGACGAATGGAAATTATCATTCGTTTGATTTTGAAGTTTTTAGCATTTCAAATCTTGTTATAAAAATCCATTTTTTAAACGAATGATTACGTAGTCGTTTCAAATAACTGACAATCGTTTTGTAAAGACCCAAATTGGTATTCGTTCACTATTTCGAGGAAACGAATGAGACTTTCTTTTTATAAAAACAAACTATAAATACACTCACAATAACTATACCGTAAAAGTTCAATAGTTATTTAAAATATAAATCAGTAAAGTTGTTTCATATGCATAAGTAGTAAAATTGCAAATGAATATATTTTTAAATTTTTTTATCAATAAACAAAATATACAAAATACAGGCCTTCGGTATGAGTTCACATATTCAGTCAAAATTTTGAGTTAAAAACAATCAGTCCTTATAATATAATTAATTTTAAAATAAAAGTGCAAGCTATTATTTTTACCGACTTTGCCAGTTAATTGATTAATAATTGGAAGAAAACGACAAAATACAATCGTTTTAAACGAAAAGTAGATACCCATGTAAAAATCGAAATATATATGAACATACATGATCATACATTGACTTGTATATGAACATGCATGTCATATACGTCCAAGTCTACTTCGACGTATGACCATACATGATCCCATATATTTCCATATATCCTCGGATCCGAAATTTAAGGGTATATGACCGTACATATTCATGTATGACCATGTGTGCTCATGCATTATTCATATACCCCCATATATGATCATATATGACCATATACTTCAATATATCCTCAATTTTTGGATCCGAAGATGTATGGAAATACATGAGAGCATGTATGGTCATACAGTAAACTATGCATTGACGTATGTGATCACGTATTCCCCTGCATTAACATATACAAGTCAATGTATGAACATACATGACCATAAATTTACTAGTGTATGATCATGCATAGGCATACATGATCATATACGTCAACGCATAGTTCATTGTATAACCATATATGATCTCATATATTTCCATATATCTTCGGATCCGAAAAATGAGGGTATATGGAAGTATATGGTCACATATGATCATATATGGGCGTATATGAATAATGTATGAGCACATATGGTCATATAGGAATATGTACGGTCGTATACCCTCAAATTTCGGATCCGAAGATATATGGAAATATATGATATAATGTATGGTCATACATTGAACTATGCACGGACGTATATGATCAAATATCCCCATGCATTATCATATACTAGTCAATGTATGATCGTGCACGTTCATATATATTTCGATTTTCATATGGGTAGTCCTTTTTTAACTTAAAGAGTAATCCCTGTTTGCTCAGACACCTTATCAATTTTATTTATGGATGGATTCAAATAAAAATTATTCTTTATATTGATATCCAACAAACCAATAATGTATTTCTATGATATCCATTCCTTATTATTATTTTTTTTTTTTTGTATTCTATCATCCTTCCATTTACATATTTAAACGTTGGAATATATACAACAATAATAAATAAAAATGTATGACAATAAATACACATACATACGCTCATATGTACACATATACAATACTCAACTACATCAAACAATTTAAATATGCAATTCAAATCATCGCAATCATCAAAACATAACAAAAAAAAATTCAAAAATACACATACATTTTTACATTTGCTCACATACATACACAAAACTCAAACAAAAAAAAAACAAGGACTTGGATCGTCTGTGCGATTTACAAAAACCAGTGCAGAGGGAATTGCTACAACAGATTTCAGCAAACCTAATGGGCAAAAATAACACCACTACTGCTATGTCAACATTGAATGCTAAAGACGAAGAAAATGAAGCAGTGGCAGGAGATGGAGATAGTGAGGGCAGGCATCCAATTGAAGTAGAAGAAACATTGACGGATGTAATGCAGCAACCCGCAGCATTTACTTATTATTCCGGTATATCCTTTGTACGTGATACAGAAACATTCAAAACTGAGAGTGGTGAAGAGGAAGTAGAAGAAGAAGAAGCTGATAATGATGACACCAGTACCGAGGAGGATGGGTATGATGATGATAAAGAATACTTTTTGAACGATAACATAGACAACGAGACAACACTTACCACAACAGATGGAAATTTAACATATCGTAGTGAAGCTAGCGGTACAAGTGCAGAACTGACTGGTACTGGCAAGGAGGGTGTACATGATTTTTTAAAGAAACACAGTCAAAGTGATAGCAATAGTACAGGTGATGGGTAAGTGATAACATACTTTTAAGTTTACACTGAGAAAATTATCTGCATGATATTAATGAATTTTCACTGGAACTCTTCAAATGAAACTTTTCATTGAATTAATGGAATTTTTCATAAAATATTTTAAAAAATTTCATTTTATTTATTAAAAGTTTCTTACCTTCCATGAAAAAGTTTCATTAAAACCAGATTCATAAAATATATGAAGCGTTTTCATCGAAGTTAAGAAATTTTTCATTTATGTTATGAAAAAACTTCATTGGTTTACGGAAAGATTTCATTAAAACTCATCCAGCAAAATTCTCTTTGTGTATATGTGTGGACGATTGTTTGGCAAATAGTTATTGAGTAGACAAGAAACACGTCAGATTATTAAGTTACATTAAATCTTTAAAAATTTTTTATTCTTTTTAATTTACTTGTGAAAATTGTATCATCTTTCTTTAATTTGAAAAATAATTTAAACAGAAAGTGATATTAATTTATGATCTAGAGTCCAACTAAGGAACATTCATTTACCAAATCAAAGATCAACTATATATACCCCTCATTCATCTTAAAAACACATGACACGGTGCAAAATATAATTTAAATAACATAAATTTAAATTTAACGTTTCGTTGTAATTCCAAAATCTGTAGTTATCATACACAGAGTTGAATATAACCATCTGAGATACCTTAAGAATTAAGGTTCAAAGCATTTCAATATAAAATAAAAATAAATTTTATTAACGAAAATGTATAACACATATTTTTACAGCTTAAATAATTTTAAGTTGGCTATATATTCTAGTGTTATAAGGTTATAGTGTTATAATAATATTTTTACTAATCTTGATTGGTCTAGTATAGAAAACCATGGAATTTTCTGGAAGAAATGTCCCGAGAAACGGGATGTACTGGTAATACCACAGCCTATAATGTTAAATGCCATAAATAATGTTAAATGTTATAATCAGTGTTGCCAGGTTTGACGATTTATCGTCATTTTGACGATTTTTACTCTCAAAAATAGCGAAATGATGATTCGACGATTTCTTCCTTCAAAATGACGATTTTTAAAACGAAGTACAGCAAGAAATGTGCAAAAATACGATATTGTTTCAATCTCTAATTCAAGTTTTCAGTTTTTAAAAATACGCAGAATCGCAAAAAACTTAACAAAAACTGCTGCAAAATCAGAAAAAGTTTCCTTTTCTGTATGGTTTTTGGAAAATATTTAAGAATTTGAGATAAAAGTTTTATTTATTGCAAAAATGTCAATGGAGCTTTAAGATAGCTATTTTAAAAATTTCAAAACTTTTAGGAAAAATAACAAAAAATCTTATAATTTTTGTATAAAACTTCTGTCCCAATACTAGAGTGGGGAAGAATGCGTATAAAATACATATGGATTACATATTTCGAAGCCTAAGATTTGGTGGTATTTCGTTTTTTTTTTAGAGCAACAATTTCAGAATATGGCAAATTGCGACGTTTATAAATATTGTATTAAATGTGTTTAATCGAACAAGCGCGAAATGATTAAAAAAGGATAATGTTCACGTTATTTATTAAGTTTTCGGGGTTCTTATATCACAAACAGATTTTATTTTTACAATTTTAAACGATTTTTTTACGATTTCTCAAAACGCTATGATGATTTTCACGATGTTTTTCAAAATTTTTGACGATTTTGTGCCTAATAAACCTGGCAACACTGGTTATAATCATAGACTTTGGAAGCTTTTAGCATTTTCTACAGCCACGACCGTTAGACTATAAAAGACCGAACGTTACGAAGGAAATGCAAGTTGCACATTAGATTTGGTATAGTTAATTGCGCTTTGTAATGTGTATAGTGAGTTGAGCATTGAGTTTGTGTGTGTGTTATATTGTTATATTTAAAGCAATACAGTGTTAAATAAACAAGTATATAAGCTCACAATTTATCTAAGAGAGGGTGTTATTTTATTTGCAAAGAGCACCAACGCGGTTTATCTAAAGGATATAAACGTACGTTTTAGAAGGTAAATTTAGCAATTGGTGTCAGCGGTGGGATTGGCAATTTTGCTTGCAATAGAAAAGAACCCGATTTACTTAAAGAAATAAACCAACGTTTTTAAAAGGCAAAAACATCGGAGAAAAAACTATGCAAGAATCTTTACAGAGAAAAGAGAGAGAAAGCACAAAAAAATAAGCATCTAGTATTTAGTAATTTTAGTAATATAATATTTTTGTAAGTGAAAATTGTAACCTAATAGAAAACTTAATTTAAAATTTTTATATAACAAATTTTCCAGATTTTTTGAAATATTGTCATATTGGGAGAGAAAACGAAACTGATATCGAATACGTTTTTATCCAAAAATACATAAGATTAAGGTAAATTAAAGGTTAAAAAAAGTTTTTACAAACATTTTTTCGTTGGCCTGTGTAATTAGTCGCCTAAAAAGCCACAAAAAATTTTAAATTTTTTTTGATTTTTTTTTAATGCAATTAATAACCGTGGCAGTTGATAACTTTTTTAACAAATATTTCTGCTGGTTTTAGCAGTATATACTGCTCTCATAAAAAAAACCCGTACAAATAGTTCAAAATTCTGCTGAAATAACAGGAAATAGTACCTGTATTTGCGCCAGCAGAATCTTCAATGAATTTGAGAATTATGGTCGGCTAAATTAGGTAAGCTAAATTTTACACACTGCTAAATTCACAAACAATTCTAGTTAACTCAGCTAAGAAATTTGATCTAAAGTCAACAGAAACATTACCTGATTTAACTGAAAATGTCTGCTAAAATTTTGCTTATAGTCTTGGTTTTTGGGCTCTATGGATCTGTCCTGAGAGAGGCTGAAGAAAACATACTCAATATGGAAATCATATGAAAGGTTTTTTATAGGCGCGTCCAGCGGTATATAAAATATGTTATATAACCTGACATGTCCTATTTTCAAGGATATTCTATAAAAAACAAATTTCTAACTCTTTTGTACGAAGATATTTGTGATTGAAATGTCAAACTTGCATATCATAATCTATAGTCGATTTAAATCAACACGTGTTTCAGATTTTTTTAAATTCGCGATTGTTCGCTTTTTATCAGAAATTCAATGTGTGTGTGTGTTCTAAATAGGGCATTATGGATACCAAAACTTGTCTTTCGACTAGTAAATCATCGCTGAGTCGATATAGTTTAGAGTTTTGCAAATTTAATACATTTTTCACGGTGCTCTGGAGCAATTTTAATTTAATATGAAAATTTTATGAAATTTTTTGTAGGTTTATTTTAAAAAAAAATATTTTATCGAAATACGCGTGTCTGTAGTTTTTTTAAGAAAACCCATGTGAAAATCGAAATATATATGAACACACATGATCATACATTGACTTGTATATGATCATGCATGGGCATACATTGTCATATACGTACATGCATAGTTCAATGTATGACCATACATGATCTCATATATTTCCATATATCTTTGGATCCGAAATTTGAGGGTATATGACCGTACATGTTCATATATGACCATATATTTTCACATATGATTCATGTATGCTCATATATGATCATATATGATCATATATTGTCATATACCCTCAAATTTCGGATCCAAAGGTATATGGAAATATATGAGATCATGTATGGTCATACATTGAACTATGCATGTACGTATATGACTATGTATGCCCATGCATGATCACATACGAGCCAATGTATGATCATGTATGCTCATATATATTTCGATTTTCACATGGGAAGTCTAAATATAGGCTGACCCTAAATAAAATTTAATAATACGTTTTTTTGCAATAAAAAAATAAAGTCCGCCAAAAAAAAGCGCGTGTTGGGTTTTTTTCTGTTAAGTTGCTTTTTATCTTTACATCTACTAGAAACTGAATTTAAATTATTCCCATGTAAAAAAGTTTAGATCTGATCAGATCTGTTTGGATCTAAATAGATATGCTTGAATCTAATTAGATCCTGTACCAGATCTCATCAAATATGATCAGATATGGCATATATGATAATACCTTATGGGAAGATCTTATCAGAGCTAGTGCCAAATCTGTTCAAATCTAAAGTGATCTGGACAGATGCGCCAGATATGCCTAGATCTGATCAGATCTAATTAGATCTCAAATTTGTCCCCAATTTTGAGATCTAATTAGATCTGGTAAGATCTACTGAGACCTGGCCAGATCTGATCATTTTAAACGGGTTATTAAAATTTTGTAAAAAAAAATTTTTCCCAAAAAAAAGTTAATCCGCCGAAAAAACGCGTGATGGATTTTTTTATCTTACAACAACTACATACTGAATTCAAATGCAAATTGCAGTAATTTAAAAATTTTAACAAAATTTGGTCCAGAGCATCGTGCAAAATGTACGAAATTTGCAAAATTCTAAACTATATCCACTTAGCGATGATTTACTTGTCAAGAGAAAAGTTTTAGTATACATATTGCCCTATTTAGAACATAATTCTTTCCACCACATTGAATTTCTGATAATATGCGAAAATTCGCGATTTTCAAAAAAATCTGAAACACGTGTTCATTCAAATCGCATGCGCGGTTCCAGCAATTAATATAAGGGGAAAAATCATACGCCACCGTAGACAAATACATTGAGTTGGACACTGAGGCGTATGATTTTTCCCCTTATATTAATTGCTGGAACCGCGCATTAAAGCGTGTATAGATTATGTAAGTTTGACATTTCAATCAAAAATGTCCCCGTACAAGAGTCAAAAATTTGTTTTTTTATACAATATTCTTGAAAATATGACATGTCAGGATATGCTTGAACATGTTATACATATATACCGCTGGACGCGTCTCTAAAAAACATTTCATATGATACCCATATCGAGTATGCTGTCTTCAGCTAAAATGCAAATTTCTTACAAAAACTAATAAAAATACATTTTTTAAAAATGGTCCAGCTCATTGCTAGACCCGAAATATTTTGGGATTCATCATAAAACAAACCAAGCTTTATTTTGAGGGGGCCAATTTTTTTTTACTTTTTTTCGTGCGTCGGTCTAACGTAGATATAAAGTGGGATTAAGTGTGTCGAGTTTCTTCTACATTTATGCATTACGTTTTTTTAACGTTTTAGATTATGAAGGTGCTACTTGATTGTAGAAGCTGATGGTGATGTAAAAGTCTTTGCTGTTGCGATTGGATTCGTTAACAAAGTGGTTGTTGTTATTACCAATACAGCTGTAACAGCCACTTGTATGTATGTGTGGGTGTGTCGACAATCGACTTTTGTATGCAGGTAGCTTGTCGCTGTTGTTGTTGTTGTAACACTAACTATTTAGAGCAACCATTTGAGAATATGTCTGTTTAAATTGATTGTACAAGTAGGATTGCAAAATTGTAAACGAAAATTAAATTCTGAATTCTATTCTTTCAGTTTTTCTTACTTTCATTCATTCATTCATTCATTCACTCGTTTGAACGTTTATTTTTAGTGTTATTTTTCCAAACACTTGACAATTGATGTCAATTGAATATTTTTCTCACAAATTTACAATCCTCTGAATTGATTTAATTACATAAAAGACATCAGAGACTTAAAAAATGATAACAGTTTTTTTTTTTTATTTTATCGTTTTGAAACGTTAAAAAGGAATAAGAGAATTATATTGAATTATATGGAAAAACAACAATTTGAGTGATATATACAGAAATAATTCTAAATCAATGTCGAACATCATAATCACAACAAACGTCATAACATGATTTATTGTTTATGCAATTTAAATAAACTTTATTATATAATATGTATTAGGCTGTCCCTTGAATAACGAATTGTAGATTATCAATGCTAATACTGCACAGTTTTCTTTAGTTCGATAAAATTTTTGAAAAAACCCCCCACCATCGAATCGCGTCTAAACTTTCCTAGTTTAATTAATTATGGTAAGATAATCATTTCGAATATAAAACCGCGGTTTTTGATGGCAGAGGTCTAAGATTTTGTTTGATGAAACACATCGTTATCGGTCAAATAACTGATTTCATATCTTTTTTAGTTACGCCTTTTTCTAATTTCAGGTGACTAGGTATATAAAATATTTTGCGCTTAGTAGACGTCTGTAATTTAACAGACTTATTATTTTCGGTGAAGATTTATATAATGATGTTAAGAATTGATTTATAGCAACAGTTTCTGTTTCTGCAGTGAACATTTTTCTCCTCAGTGATGCTTTTTTTTTAAATTAACATTTTTACAACAAATATGCAAAATATTCAATAACTACAAAATATTGTTATTTTTTAAACGATAGGAAATATTTTGGGAAACAGTTATACAGCAAGTTTTATTCTAAGAAGCACATAACACACACAATATTTTATTTCTTTAGGCTTTAGCTTAGGCGGGTATAATGTATACGACTATTGTGCTTACATATATTTTCTATATTAAATATTTTTACAGAAATAAAAATAAAATATCTACTGAAATCACATTTACTCAGGGTAAGTGGAGCACACGTGATGTTCATGATACCAAATTCAATGAGGATAAACTATCAATACAATTTCGCACAGGACGTTTAGGTATGTTTAATACTCACTTACACACTGAAACACTCACATAAACAAATTTAAAACTAAACTCATGTGGCGTAAAGAAACGAAAAAACGCCAAAATGAATTTAGTTTTTTTATTGACATCAATAAAATAGATTTTGTTGTACAGCCAGCAAACAAGGCCAATCAAATATATGAGTTTTTATATTTTTTTGTTATTTTTTAAATGCCAATATGGATTTAATCGCAAAACCAAATTACAAAAAAACTAAAAAAATTGTGGAAAAAAGGAATATTCGGTTTTGCTCTAAACCGTTATAGTAATATGCCATATCAAACATGGGAAATAAAACCAGATTTTAAATGGTAAGTTTAAATGATGTGACAGTCATTATTTCTAAATTTCTAGTTTTTTTCAAAAAAAAAAAAAAAAAATACTGGTAGACAAATAATAACAAAAACAAACTGTTATATCTACAAAATTTTTAAGCTAATTTAGTTGAATGCAAATAGCAGTCTATCCTGTTAAATTAACAGAAATATTTGCTAAGAAAAAATTGTAAACTGCTGTTTTCAAAAGGGTTGATTTTTATTTCATCAAAAAAAAGTCGAAAAGACTTCGAAAATTTTAAATTTTTTGGTGATTTTTAAGGCTACTATTTATTTAGCAAATTTTTTTGCTGATTTTAGCAGGTTAATTTGCTATTTTCCATTTAGCTCAAATATAACTAAAATTCTGTATATTTAACAGTTTTATTTTTGCTGTTCCTATATTACTAATATATAGCAAAAATAATCTGCCAATTTAGCAGTTTTTGTTGCAGCATAATTTTTCTTTGTTTTGTAGTTTAGCTATTGCAAAATTGTAACTGTACATTCAGTAATCGGGCCTTAATATGCGTTGCATTAAGTCATACTATTTCGTATTCCCATGTGAAAATCGAAATATATATGAACACACATGATCATACATTGACTTGTATATGATCATGCATGGGCATACATTGTCATATAAGTACATGCATAGTTCAATGTATGAGCATACATGATCTCATATATTTCCATATATCTTTGGATCCGAAATTTGAGGGTATATCACCGTACATGTTCATATATGACCATATATGCTCCCACATGATTCATGTATGCTCATATATGATCATATATGGCCATATACCACCATATACCCTCAAATTTCGGATCCAAAGGTATATGGAAATATATGAGATCATGTATGGTCATACATTGAACTATGCATGTACGAATATGACTATGTATGCCCATGCATGATCACATACGAGCCAATGTATGATCATGTATGCTCATATATATTTCGATTTTCACATGGGTTATTAATATTTTTTCTTCTATTAAATGCAGATATAAAAGTGTGTCTGAAATCAGTCAAAAACATAAGAAAACGAGTAAAAAGGTTAAAGTCGGGCATGCCGACTATACAATACCGTACACCAGTCTGGTTAAAAGCCAACAAATGTTTGGATCCGAAATTCGAATGGGTTAAAATGGGACTTGTGTCAAAATTTTCTATAATGTGAGTCAGCGAACCAAATTTCATTAAAATATCTTAATATTTGCGACCTGCAGTTTGTAACCAAGCCAATTTTGGGGGGACCCTTATATGGGCACTAGGTCAAAACATGGACCGGTGATAACCAAAATCAATAGGCTTCGTCCTTAGGCTGCCATAGGTGGGTGTACCAAATTTCATCAAAATATCTTAATGTTTGCGATCTGCAGCGTATAAACAATATAATTTTGGTAGGACCCTTATATGGGCACTAGGTCTAAACATGGACCGATGTTCACCAAAATCAATAGGTTTCGTCATTGGGCCGACATAGGTCGGTGTACCAAATTTCATCAAAATATCTTAATATTTGCGACCTGCAGCGTATAAACAATATAATTTTGGTAGAACACTTATATGGGCACTAGGTCTTAACATGGACCGATGTTCACCAAAATAAATACGCTGCGTTATTGGCCCAACGTAGGTCGGTGTACCAAATTTCATCTATATATCTTAATATTTGCGACCTGCTGCGTATAAACAATATAATTTTGGTAGGACCCTTATATGGGCACTAGGTCTAAACGGGGACCGATTTTAACCAAAATCAATAGGCGTCGTCCTTGGGCCGACATAAGTCAGTGTACCAAGTTTCATCAAAATATCTTAATATTGGCGACCTGTAGAGTGCGCACAAGAATGCATGGACAGACAGACAGACAGACGGACGGACAGACGGGCGGACAGACGGACAGCGTTAAATTCTAGCCGATCGGTATACTATAAGGTGGGGCTAGGACCAATATTTTTTGGTGTTACAAACATCAGCACAAACTTATAATACCCTGACCACATAGTGGTGTAGGGTATAATTAATAAATATTTATTAATTATATTTTTAATATCACACATTTTAATAAGAACGCTATAACTTAATTGAAAATTTTGACGATTTTTGATTAAATTTTTAATTGCAATTTTTCAATTAAAACTTTACAAAAAAAAATTTAATTGATATAACGATTTTCTTATTTGGTTCGAATTCAATTAAATTTTTAATTGTATTTACAAATATTTTAATTGAGACTCGATTTTAATTTTTTCTGTGAACGTAAATTTTTAACCTGCATTTACGAAATAAATCCCTGGTGATGTGCAATACACATCTTACGTATACGTAATATAAAATCACTCATACGCGCAGATGGTCTCCATAAGTGCCTGAGGGTGTTCTTATTTTTCCCTTCATACCGAAAAATACATTATGCACTATTTTAAAACATCAAATTTTAATTGTTTTTGCAATTCGCATTTTCTCTATTTTCTTTCTGTAATCATTTAAATCAAACAACAACCAACTGGCTATAATTATAACGGACACCATCAACAAACCCTTATTCTATTACCAACAATCAACATCATAATACATAATTTAGCCCCGGCAACATTCTGTTTAGTTTTACGGCCTCTTTGATTAGTTTGGACATAACCATTACATCAAATGGTTATTGTGTAAATAATTTTCAAGGTGGCTCAACGGTGGCCATCAATGATATGATTGGCAAAACACTATCATTGGATGCCATTAAACATATTTTGATTTCTTCAGCTGTCGATATATTCCCCGATGAGGATGCATTTTGCTATACGGAGGGATCGTGTGAAAAGAATTACGTTATGGAAATGCATTTATACGCTTGCATGTCAACATTGTCATTATCACATAATTTCAGTTGGTCACGATGGAATTTGTTGGCTGGCAGCCGAACAGCTGTATTGTTAATAAGAGAATTGGTGGAAGGTAAAAAAGTGGTAAGTTAAGCGA
Source organism: Leucophora obtusa (assembly GCA_949987735.1). NCBI lineage: Eukaryota > Metazoa > Arthropoda > Insecta > Diptera > Anthomyiidae > Leucophora > Leucophora obtusa. The sequence continues at coordinate 223,735,352 of OX465297.1, forward strand.
AGAAGAAGAATAATGAATGTAAATAAATATATATAGCGCATATGTACGGTAAATAAGATTTTAATATGTTGACAACTTAATGAATCTGAATGTGAGAATGCTAGTGATATTATGACAGTTTAACAGAATTCACTTGTACTTCAGAAATGAAATATTTCATGGCAATTCTTTATTTAATATTGACATTGTTTTTATTCTCTTTTAGCCCAACCATTCTACACTGTTGGTAACGCCTTTAAAAACCGCCATTATAGATTGCACCGAAGTTTCAGCCAGTTTCAATTCACTCGGTATTGCTGGTATGGATTATTATGCCGATTTGTATCAACTGGCTCAAGTGCATGCACAGGCAAGCAGTTTGGAAAAACAACGCAACATGAATCCTATGCTAAGAGATAATGTAGCTACAATTTTAATGGCCATTAGACCTTTAAGTTTTTGTTAGAATTTTACAACATACATAGAGAGAGACCAAAGCACATACAATGCAAAAAATACAACAAAATGAGAAAAACTCTAATGAAGTGGAAAATTAAATATTTTACGATTTAAGTTTATGCCTCTGAAAACAAAACAAAAACGTTAACAGGGTTAAGTGAGTCTTTAGTCAAGTGTTTAAGCCGAATGAGATGTGAAAAGGAAAACAGGGTGTAATTTAAAAGAACCTTAACATGTGTGTACTTATTATAGACACACACACACACACACACACACACCCACAGACAACACCTTGGAGCAATCAGGCAAGGTGTTAAAATATGCGTTTGCCCTGGTTTCATATTTAACAGCACAAATAAAATCTATATTACATACACTAACTACAGTTACCAAACACCTAGACGAGGTGGATGTTAAATATGACGACGATGACGCAGATTAAAAGCAATTAAAATAGGTTGTATTCAACTTTCTTTTTATAATGGTCCTTACAAATATTTGCATACACTATAAATTTCTTATGAAAAATGCCGGCTTAAGTTGATAATGTGAGGAAACCATATTGTTCATTATTGTGTTATACTTATTTGATTTAAATGCAGAACTTTAATCGAGGAAATAATGGTAACTAGGTATCTTCAGTGGAAATTCTCTTGCAAGGGAGTTCTCGCAAGCGAGACTTGAAATTCCGGACCAAGTTAGAAATTTCAGCTGTTTTATACCTACTTTAGTGGTTTAGTGGTTGAACGCTTTTTATTTTTTTACAATCTTGTAATTTAAAAAATATTTGTCCATTTCGATAATTGAATTTCGTAGAATATACGAAAGATTTGTATATGTTACGAAAAAACATTACATTTTTTTTTTGGATTATTTTCAGTGTATAAACAACCAGCTTTTGTATAAGTGAGTCAAAATTCACTCACCTGCTAACAATAATCCTCAGAAAAAGAAATTAGTACAGTAATTTTGTTTTAAAAATATTTTACCGATTTTTAGTAGAAATTGTAATATTTCAAACTTTTCTTTTACGGAATTTTTATAATTTAATTTTCAAAATTATTTTAATTTTCGAACTAAAAATACAAAAATTTTCAATATTTTATTATATTTAGGCCTGGTATCTTATGTGATATTAAACAATGATTAAGAAGAAAATCATTGTTTAGGACTTAATTACAGTAACACATCAAATGCTAATCTCTGATTTTACTCTAAACATTGCTTAAATTTAATTACAGAAATTTCTGTGATTAAGACCTTAAACGTAGATTTTCCACCCTACAATTCATGTTAGTATTAACATTTTTTTCTAATGTTGGTAACTTTTTAAAAAGATTTACGTAGGCCGATTAATTTGTAAATAAACACCGTACAACATCATATATCTTCTCTAAAAATACCAATTGGAATCAAGAAAATATTTGGGGGAAATTTTAATAATATGACATAATATTGGATTCTGTACGAATTGTTTGTTAGAATCGGTCATAATTTTGATCTTTATTTAGCACAAATAAACCATGATTCGTGGAAGGAAAATTTAACCAAAAAATGTGTTTAAGGTGTCTCACAATAATTTTTTTAATTATGCCGTTTTTAATAACAAATAATTTAAATTTTCGAATTTTCTGGAAAATTATGAGCTATATAAAGATATAAGACATACTTCACGTGCTCCTGCAATATCTTAAATTGCAGTTAATGAGTATAGTTTTTTATTAAATTTTTTCTTATTTTGCTTATTTATTGAACCAATTTTTACTATTTAATAAAATTTAACCATAAAACTTAATCTACCATGGACAGAGTCAGTTAACAGAGGTTAAGATTTATGCATACTGCTTAGATTCTATGGTAGTTGTTTAGACCAGTTAAATATATTTCCTGCAGTACAATTTTTATGTACGCCGTATATTTTTTCCTCCGAGGAATATTTTTGGATTCATATCTTTTATTTTCCACAAAATTAGAAAATTCTAATTTTTTCAATTAACACAAATTTTCACAGACATGACTCTTTAGAAGATTTTTGCTTTTTACACAAAATTGTTGGAAGATATCTTAAAAATAGAATCAAGAAAATCAAGCGTTTAAGTTTCGCGGTTTGTAAAAATTTACTGCTTTGGGAGATGTCACTGTATGTGTATATTAAATTTGATCAGATATATTTACCTAAACGAATAACAAATAATATAGAGGCATATTAATTTTATTTTTCCTTTGAACCTAGTTTTCTAATAAATTCTGACTTTAAAATTTGTATTGAATGTATCAAAAACATCAAAAATCATCTTGTCCTTCATAAATATTTTTATTAAACACCTTCCTGGACTAAAAACAAATTTATAATTATACACACTTACCCAATGAAAAAAATTAAGATATGCATGTAGCATGCAAAAAGACACTTCTTATTTGAGGTATTTAGCGATTGATGATTTTTAAAACAACAATTTGGGCATCTATTTTATAATTTTATGACCCCGTATCATGCGAAAAATTCAATAAAAAACTCTTATTTCGCGAGTTTCCAAACTTTTTTTATTTTCTTTTATTTCTTATTCGTATTGTCAAATGAAAATATCTAAAATTAACAAATCATTGATTAAATTTTTGTAAGTTACCGATATTATTTTAAGTAAGTTTAAGGGCTAATCAATGATTTCTAAATCAATGATTAAAGTAAACTAAGCATTGGAGATAAGATACAAGCCCTTAGTTAGAATACATTGTTCCTACCTCAAGTCCAAAATCTAATATGATGGGATGATGCCCAGGAAAAAATTATAGTGTCTATCCCGAATTGGCCAAATAAAATTTAATATGCAATATATTGTAATATATTAGAAAATATATAACAAATTTTATTAAAACTAAATTAAATTTTTAATTGCTTCGAATTCTAAAGCCTTATAAAATTTTTATTGAATAAAGTACACAAGTAGGGATAATTTTTATCCTAACAATATTTAAACCTTTGTTTTCGTCTTTTGGTGGTGGTAAACTTCACTTCAGACTTTAAATGATTTTTCTCGAAACACCATATTAAGCTGTCTTTTTGTTTTATGGTGGTGTAAAAAATAAACTCCGTTAATAAAAAATCATAATTTTTTTGGTGCTGTTTTTCAATTTGAAGTTAACTCCATACTATTGCAAATTAAAAATTTAAAAAGCCAACCACCTCAAGGACTTGAGCTTTTATTCGTCAGTAAAAAATTTCTTCTTATTTTCAGATAATTTATAAAACAAAACTCTATAATGAAATGAACATCAGGGTTGCCATTGTTCTCCGAATTATAAATTTTAATTTATAAAAAAATATATAATAATCCGTCCTTCTATTACAAAAATAATTTTGTTTATAAAACATTCGTTTATTTTTTTAGAACTAGCGGTCGAAATATTCATCAATTTTGCTCATCTCTCTCCGTTTCCGAGATATGGGCCATTTTAAAAAATCGGAAGGGAAAGAAATAGCGCCATCTTTAAAACTTCGGGTTCATTGGTGGCGCCATCTACCGGGTAATAACAGCAACATAAAACTATTATATTTTAACACTAAATTTTGTTAAATTTAAGGAATGGGTTCTTAAAAATTAGTTATAAATAGTTTTGAAAATTAACACTCAAAATTAGTTAAATTACTGAGGATTTTTAGTATTGTGTTAAATGAAGATAACTAAAATCTTTGCTTAAATCATTGTTTCAACTAAAAATTTGTTAAAAATTAGTCAAATCGATTTGAAAACCGGTTTGACAGATTTTTCTACTGACGTATTATTTTAAGTGTAGTCACATGCGAAATTTCAAGTACCAAACTCCAGCAGTTTGAGTTATTCAAATTCCATTCCATTTCCCTCCACTTATCTCATATTCCAATTTCACTCGTTCCCCGTTCCATTCCATTTCGTTTAACAATTTTAGTGTTCTAATGCAACTCGTTCCCAGATTCCATTTTGTTCACCATTCCATTGCATTTCGTTCCCATTATCTATTGTCCCGTTTGCACTCGTTCCTCGTTTCATTTCATTCCCACAGTCTTGTGTTTCAATATCAGTCGTTCCTCTTTCCATCCTATTTCATTTCTTTGCACTTGTTTCGCTCCAATAATTTTTTTTAAATGTAGTGTTTCAATTCGACTCGTTCCCCATCCCATGCCATCTCGCTTCCTATTCCATTTGTTTTATTAAAAATTAAAAAAGTGGGTGAAGTTAAAAAAAACAAAGCAAAAAATAAAAAAGGAATAAAAAACGAAAAAATTATAAAAAACAAAAAAAAAAATAAAAAAAAAATCAGAAAAGCGTGGGCGTGATTTTGTTTCATTAAAAAAAATGGGGCGTAGTTAAGAAAACAAAAAAAAAATGGGGGACGTTAAACAAACAAAAAAAAAATAAAAAAGTGGGAGTGGACAAATTTTCTTGCCCGAAAACCCTGATTCGGCCTATTACGAACATTTAAAAAAAATTATCCAAATCGGTGCAGCCATTCTCAAGTGATCCGCTTACCAACGAACATCATTTCACTTACGCGTAGTTTAAATATTGTTGTTTCTACTGATTGTAATAGTAATGGAAAATTGATTCTAGTCAGGGGAAATATCAGCCAATTTTACTATTTCGTAAGTAACTTTTATTAGTAAAAACAAATGAACAAAACATTTGTATTATTTATTATATCTTATTTATTATACCTTATTTGACAAATTTTGAAAAATTATCTGTTCGTCAGGGGATGGCGATTTTAGAATTTCTAGAAATATTTGATTAGGTAAATTACAAACTCAATGAGAATTTCTTGTTCTCGTCTAGGAGCGTTATTTAACATTTAAAATATCAAAGAAAAAACAAAAACAACATCATGACTAGCTGCATGCAAAATTAAAAAAAAAAATTTTTATGAATTTTTAATTTTTACTTCTGCCCAACAAAATAAGTTTTTAGAAAGAAACCCGTCCCTTCAAAAGGACGTTATGCCTTAAAATGACATTAGCAAAAAAAATTTTATAATTATTAAAAGTTTTGTGCTTGATGAGTTTCCCTCCAACAACCGAAAACCTTTATGACACTAGTTTTTTTTCCAAAGTTTTCTTGACTTCAAAAGGTCCTTGAAAAGTCCAAAAATTTATATTGTAAATTCTATTGGGATAAACATTCGAAATCCACATGATTTCCTTTTTTTAACTTTCTGATAAATATTACTCTCCTTTACTATTTGACAGCTGCTATTTTGTAATTAATCAACGTTTCATGGTTGACATATTGCAAAAATTTTGGTAGTTACGCTGTCACAGTTTTTCTTTTTGCGACAAGATTGTTTTCATGCAAACATTTATGCAAATACACTTAAAGAAAAAACATGGTTGGGGTCATAGTATACTACAGTAGCCCACTCATTAAACAATTGAGAGCTGGTCCCTATCTCATGTAGGTAGTTGTAGTGGTATTAAGAACCATATGTACAAGTAGAATTACAAACAAGAAAAAGAGTAAAGCTACTATATATATATATACTATGGTTGTGGTGACCATATTTGAAGATTTTTAGGTTTATGATTGCGAATATCATATTATGAAATACATTTTATTATATTTTTTATTCTTAAATTACTAAATAATTATTCCTAAGTGATCCTAATATTACAGCATTATAGTCCTGCATATCATAATATTATCCATGTAGTATTTTCCAAGCAGCTGATTATGTAAACATGTGCTATATTGTTCAAAATAAAATTTCAAATTGCATTCTAATGATCACAATATTTTCCTAAAGATCATAACATTTTTCCAGTGGTAGTATTATGGTAATGTAGAAAATGTTGTGATCATTTAGGATCATATTATGATCACTTCGAACATATTAAGAGATTTTCGAATACTTTTTTGGTTTTTCTCAATTCTCAAATCTAAAATCTGTCGCTTTTCTTATTATGATCATTAGGAATATATTAAGAGCATAGCGAAGACTTTCTGTAGTTACGAGTATTTAATATTGTTTATTTTTTTTTAATTTTGTACCTCTTTTAAATTTCACTTTCGTAGAAATCTAAAATCTGTCGATCTCCTTATGAACAATATTTTGTCTATGTAGGTACAAAAATTATAAAAACAAAGCATATTTCCACCATATTTTTTCGCTGCGTGTATGCATGCATGATGCATGTTTGTTTTAGTTTTTAATTTATTCAGTGACAGCTTAAAACAGAGTCATTCAATCAGCAAATTTGTCAAATATTTTTCATGGTGAAGACGAAGTGTAAAATATTAGAATTTAAGACATTCGTTTGTTTTTGAAGTCATATTTAAAATTTTTATCAAGGGTTTGTTTTTGGTTAAGTTTTTCATGTTTATTGTTTGTTGCTGTTGTTTTTCTTTTATATTTACAATTTGTGGTTTCCTGTTTCCAATGGTTTTGTATGATAGTGTTTTAACATATGCGGATATGCAAATTCAAAATATTCAGCTCCTTGTTGTGTTTTGCTGTTGTGTTATGTATTTTTGTTTTTAATTTAAATCAGGGGGGATAATGGTTTTTGCAAAAGTTTAATTCTTTGAACTTAATTTAATTGGGTTTTATAGTTTTTCTTTTTAATTATTTGTGCTTATTTTTATTCCATTTTAATTTCAACACTTGTGCTTTTTATTACCAACTTTTGCAAATTTTCTTTATTTTTCCTTGAAACGGCTACACTCAAAATAATATGTGTGTTGGCTCAACAGAAAAATATGTTAATTTCATAAAATTTCTTCCTTTTTTTATTAAATTTAACAAATCTAAATTTAAGTAAAAAAAAAAACGACTACAGTTTTATTAGTAATTTACTGAGTCGTACAATTTGTTAAAGTTATAAGGTCTCAGAACCCTCCCCGGACCTGATCCGTATCATCTTAAGGCATGTAATATCTCACTTAGTTTTCGGGATATGGGCCATTTTATGTGATGGAAATTTTAATTAAAAGTTCCCGAGAGTCCAAGGCCCCCTCAAGGTTAATTTTTGGAGAGAGATAAACTTTTCACGAGGTTATTACAAAGTTAGTCGAAAGTAATGTAAAAGAAATAACGGAAGCATGCATATATTATATTTTAACAATAAATTATGTAATATTTTACAAACGGCTTCTTGAAAATTAGTTATAAATAATTTTGAAAATTAACATTCAAAATTAGTTAAAGTACTAAGGGTTTCGGTATTGTGTTAATAACGATAGCTAAAGTCTTTGTAGAAATCAGTGTTTCAACTAAAAATTTATTAAAAATAGCTCAAATTGATTTGGAACCGGTTTGGCAGATTTTTCTACTGACGAATTATTTTAAGTGTAGTTTCAACAATACTTTTGGAGTGTTAAATGTCCTTTTTACTAAGCAATTAGTTGCGCTAAGATGAAAAGAACAAAGCTGACAAAAAAAAAAAAAAAACTACTTCATCTACTTGTCACAACCGTTACCAGTAGCTGACGGCTGTAAAAACGTTATAAAATAAAGAATAAGGAAAAACAACGAAAATTAAGTTATTTTTAAAATATACTTTGCATTTTACCATTAGCATTGAAATTCACTAGTTCAGTAGTGCAAGTGCAAAAACATGCATTACCATTTAATGCTTATAAAATTTTTTGGCACTAGAATTTGTCCAACTAATGCTCACGAATTCACACTAATGCCCTTGGTAATTGTCAGTATCTTCAAAGCTAAACTTTGATATCGCAAAATGGCCAACATTTCTTTTAATTCAACGAAGGACCACACTCCCATAAAACCAAATATGGTAGGGATTCCGAGGGATTAATTTTAATGAAAGAGTTTTTGTTCGCCAATACATTATATTTCGTTCATTGAGTTTAGTTTTCTGATTTCAATTGAACTCAACGCATTGTTCTATAATAATACGTAATGAGTTGATGTGATCTGCGCACGATGAACCACTTCGAAATCCGGCTTGGCATGAGCTGATGGTTTGCTCCAGATGTTCCTTTATACGATTAAGTATTATTTTGGCCACTATTTTGGCTATGGTTGGCAAAACACATATACCTCGCCAGTTTGTGCAATTTTTCAGGTCTCCCTTTCTCGCAATTTTAACAATAATCCCATTTTTCCATTCTTCAGGAAAAGTTTCAGTTTCCCATGTTTCTGAGATCAGGGGGTGTAAAATTTGTGCTGAAAGTGCAGGATCACACTTATATATCTCAGCAGGTATACCATCTGTACCTGCAGCTTTTCCATTTGAAAGTTGTTTTATAGCAGCTATGGTTTCCGCTATACTTGGTGGTGTAATTCTTAACCTTGGGATAATATTCCCTGATGGATTTATAAAAATAGGAGGCCGGAGAGTAGGATCTATAACACAGTTCAAAACAGTGGAAAAATGCTCCCTCCACCGTTGAAGTTGTTCGTGATCAGTGTTGAGTAAATTACCTTGAAGTTTTAGCAATATATTATTTAAATTTAAGGCATTGATTTTTTTTTAATTTATTTAAATAAAATGTATTTAAAATTAAAAAATGCGATTTCAAATTCAATAAACAGAATTAGTATTAAAAAAATCTTATTTAGTCCAAGTTTTTTTTTTTTATATCAGTTGAATTTTTGAAGTTTACCAACAAAATTTGTCGTACATCGGAAAAAATTTGTACATCACAAAAAAGCATAATTTTTACGAAAAAATTATGAAATAAAATTGCTACTCGGGTAGTTTTGAATCCTTACACGATTAATCGAGTAAGTTCAAAAGCTCAAAATTGAGTTACTCGAGTACTCCAACAAAAACAAACCCGAAATACTGAAAATATGTCGAGAATTTTAAAAAGACGACACCTACATTCGGTAACAAAAAACTAAATCATTTTTTAAAATAGTTCTGCTGGAATTATCGAAATATCTCCCTAGCAAGAGTTTTATGATTTTTTGCGAGCTTTAATTTTCTCACATTAGGGTTGTATATTTGGATTGTAGGAACTGAGATCTGGTGGGTAAATGCTAGAACAAGGTCAATGGTATTTGGAGCAAAATATTGGTCTCCTCAAAACAAAAACATCAATTTATCAGCCGACTATAAATGCCGAAGATATAACGCAAAATTCAAAAAGGTGACCCCTATGTTCGGCAAAAAAAAGAAAAATTTTTTCGAAACTGCTTTGCAAAAATACTTCATATTCGGTCTATGGGATCGGTCGTCAAATCTTTAGCTAAAAATTAAGTTTTCTATGGGCGTGTGAAGTTTCATCTCAATCCGCCCAGCCGATAAGAAATGCCTTTGTTATTTCGAAAATATTTCGAAAACCGTACCGTTGATCAAGGAAACTACTCGTTGGTGTAACAGTAGATCTTAAAGAAACTCGGATATAATGTAGAGGACAAAATATTAATATATACGTATTTTTATTGGGTACCTATAAAAATACGCACGTTTACAGGTTAATATATAGTACTGTAAGTACTGTAGATTTTACCTGTACTGGTATGGAAATCCTCATATCTAACATACATAAAAGAAGAATACAAAAAAATAAACCTTTGTGTCTTACTGTATCTGTGTGAAATAGAAGAAAAGCTCTTTATAATTTAAGAATGTTATATGAGAGAACGTGTGGTTTAGTAAAGAATTTAATGTAGTTTTTGTGTTGTTGTTAAATAAAATAAAAACCTTTACGTACAATGTGCATAGAATTTTAGAAAAGATGTGTAAAACGGAACTTTTAACTTAAAATTTTATTATATAATTTAAAATATTAAAACTAGAAAACACTTTTTTGCTATCAGCCGAATTTGTTGCCAATCGTATGGTTGAAGCAACTGAATTTTATAGTTGTGGCTGCCAAATTGTTACTGAGGCGATTGAAATTCTGTTGTCACAGTCAAATTAATATTATCTGAATCAGGGGTAAAGCCCAAATTAGTTTAAAAGCATGGTAAAAAGAAAGGCAGCACTCTTGTAATGAAGAAAAAGAGTAAAGAAAATAAAAATATATATTGTTGTTTTATCTTTGAGATTAATCAGAACTGGGTCGACAACGACATGTTCCTTTTCACATATTTTGTATCGGAAGCAAAATGTCGCCATGTCGTTCAGCGATTTGTCGTTGTAATAGAATCTATTCTATTTTCATGACGACACACTAATACACACTCAAAATATTTGTCAAATTGTTGCCATATTTTAAACTAATTAAAGATTGCCATTAGAACAGAGTTGTTAGAAATTCGTATTAGAGATGCAAAAATTCGTACTTTGTGTTCAAAAAATTTATTTTTTTGACAGAAGAAACAGAGCTTCGAAGAATTAATTCCCTAATTCCCTTTTGTTGAACTGAATTTATATTTTGGGAATGAATTCCCTGACCAAACTTAAGGAATTGAATGAATTCCTTTTTTTTCATTCGATTTATCTTAAAGGAATTCATTAATTTTTTTCTAATGCCTTCATAAAATTTTATGAATTCATTCAACAAGGAATTCCTTCAATTCTAGTTAATTCAACTTTTGGTCAAGGAATTCATTCAATTCTAGTTAATTCAACTTTTAGTCAAAGATTTAAATTTATTTCGTTTAATTCCCTAAGTAATTAAATTTTTTTCGTTTAATTCCCTAGGAATTAAATTTTTTTCGTTTAATTCCCTGAATTAAGTTTTCAATTCCTAGGGAATTAAACAAAAAAAATGTAATTCCTAGGGAATTAAACGAAATAAATTTAATTCCTTGACTAAAAGTTGATTTAACTAGAATTGAATGAATTCCTGGACCAGAAGTTGAATTAACTAGAAATGAATGAATTCCTTGACCAAAAGTTGAATTAACTTGAATGAATTTTTTGACCACAAGTTGAATTAACTAGAATTGAATAAATTCCTTGACCAAAAGTTGAATTAACTAGAATTGAATGAATTCCTCGACCAAAAGTTGAATTAGATAGAATTGAATGAATTCTCTGACTTAAAATTGAATTAACTCGTGTTGAATGAATTCTTTAGTGAATAAATTCTTTAAATCGAATTCTTAGTTTTGGTCAGGGAATTCATTCTATAAATTTGAATTCTTTGAATTCATTCACAGGAATTAATTCCTGCTTATGTTTTATTAATAAATTCATTCCTTGAATTAAAGAATTGAATTAAATTTTTGGGAATTCATTCCAAAAAGGAATTAATTCTTTCAAGCTCTGAGAAGAAATATAATTGAGTTTTAAAATACATAATTTACCTCAAAAAAGCAAAATTAAATACAATAAAATATAAAACAACAAAAATTAGTGAAAGACCAATTGAATTGGTGAAGAATTGTGGTGAAACAAATACAACTATATTCTTGTTTTGCTTTCCTTTTTTTCTAAACCTCAACAAATGTCGACGGCCTATTGTCACTGAATTTAAATTAATCGTGACGACTTGTGCTGTCGTCGGTCGACAATCGACCCAGTTGTGATTAAAGCCTTTCTCTTGCGCATAGAGTTAAATGTCTTTAAATGTCAAGTAAACAAATGGAAAATTTCTATTTACAACAGAATTTTTAGATTATTAGAGGTTTTTGTACGCAACGTCCGAATCGATATTTTCTCGAAAATTCCTGGTATGGCAAGCTATCTGCACTTTTGGTGAGAGGAGCAAGTCTTTCTTGACCACAGGAACAATAAACTCGGAAATTTATATCAAGAAGTGCTTGGAGGAGAGGCTAATAAAGCCTTTTGTTATACAACATGAAGTATCTACTTTATTTTGGCCCGACTCATCCTCTTGCTATTACATCAAAGCGGCCTTGGAGTGGTACTTAAATAATAATTTGCTTTTGGTGCCTCGAAAAGTAAATCCACCAAACTGTCCAGAACTCAGGCCAGATACTAGGACTTTTTTTTTCAAAACCGAAGTATGAAAAACGTTATATAAGAACGCTGTTTAATTTTAGGCAACTTTTGTTTGATCCATAAATTTTCAAGTCCTTAAAATCTCTTTTCGATTTTAGTTTCCGGCAATTTAAAAGATTTAATTTGATGAACATTTCGACGCTATTGGTACTTTGCTGTAGATATCCCAAAGCGAAATTAGTTTGCAAAAACTACCGCTGTAGCCGCTGGTAAGAAAAAAATTTAATTTTTTGCATACAATCAATTAACTTCCTCCTGACGATTTGCTTCAGATATGCGTTTTAATTTATTACAAAAAAACTCCATTTATGCAATATGTTAACCAATTTTAAAAATAATTGTGAATGTCAAAGGCTAAACCTTTAAAAAAAAAATCACTGTTATTCTATAAGTTTGTGGTGATCGTTTCGCGTTCCTGTTGACATAAATTACATGAAAAATAGTTCCCCTTACATTTCATTTCCACCCTAATGTACATACGTAAAATAATATTTTCAGTACAGTAGTGGAAGTGTCAACATTTGATTTTTTTTATTTACTATGTATTTATGTACTACGTAAGTGTAAGTAACAGTTTAGTTTTATTTTATATACGAGGGGTACTATTTTTATTTCAGTAATAGCAAATAATAACAAACATTTTTAAATGAATATGGCTTTATTGTTTTCAAAATATTCCCCTTGATGATCAATATACTTTTGCATTCGTTCAAACCATTTTTAATCATTCCCTTCAACCAATTGACGCGAGCTTTTTTTTTGAGCGATTGATAAATTATGGGGAATCCAACGAGAGCAGATTTATTTTACAACTAAGTGTTCATGCAAATTCGAATGTATTGGAGTGGAACTAATGTGCAAGGATGCCTCTATCTCCCGATATGTCACATGGCAATCTTGCATTATCAGTTCACGCACTGCATTTATGTTTTGTGGCACAACAACCGATTTTGGACGACCTTCATGGAATTCGTCGGCGATCGAACTACGACCACGATTGTATTCTCTATACCAGCGATATACTGTGGTTTTTGATGCTGCTTTATTGCCATATAAAGAACTGAGTTCATCGACACATTCTTGTTGAGATAATCCACGTCGAAAGTTGTGCAAAATAATCCAACGAAATCCTTCTCTTGAAATTTCCATTTTTGGCCAAATTGATTTTTTTAACTCACTGCAAACAAAACAAATAGAACTTGTACATCAAAACCTTGTGAGTACGTTTATGCTAAAAAATGTCAAATTTTATTATGGTGTTGCCATGTTTTAGCTATTGACATTAGTGTTGCCAGTTCCCGAAATATAAATAGTACCCCTCGTATGTGTGGTACTACGTGTGTGTGTGTGTCTGTGTGTGTGTGTGTGTCTGTGTGTGTGTGTGTAGTCGTATGTGTGGGTACCGCTGTAATATTTTAGCTGCATTTGTTTATTTGTTTAAAAATATTTTCTCGCTGTATACGTGTTCTGCATAGTAATTTGCTTTTTGTTTATGTTTCGTGAGTGTGTCTTTAGAGTGGGTCGAAAAATGTGTGTAGTGCCGAAATTTTGTGCATAGGCAGGAAAAGTTAAAATTTGACATTTCTAAGTTTCAATCCGCTCTAATTTACACGTAGTATGTATTTTTTATATTTCAATGTGTAAACATACATTTAATTTGCCTACATGAGCATGCATATTTTTGTATAAATTTGTATACTGTTGTTTTCTCCTTGTTTTTACTGTATAAATTTTTTGAAAAAACAACATACAAACTAGAGGAAGTGTAAGAGATAAAAGTGCAAAATCATGTCAGCTGCAGGTATATTATAACATCCACAAAAAATTTATAATGATAAACATACTTTGAAAAAAATAACAGAAATGCACCACAACCTCGTTGGACCGTTTATATAAAACTTTTTCTTTTTAGAATTGAATTTTCTATTTTGATTGTAACAACAAAGTTTTAAGGTCTAGGTTTGGAAAAAAAATTATCAGCCATTTAATTTAAGTTTTTGAAAATAAATGACAATTTATTGCAATTTTATTTAATTTCATTAAACATAAAGGTGTTTTTAATGCCACTAGCCACACTGATAAAATTTTGTGCGTAGTATTAATGAATTTGTTCTTTAATCCAATGATTTTTTTCATTAAAAATAAAATAACTAAAGAAAATATTTTTATCACACACAAAGTATAGTTAATAACACTGACATTTTAATGTGAATAGGATTGTGCTGCTTTAGAGAGTACCAGCTTAACAGAGAGACTGCACTGCTGGCGTTTTGTTTTTTGAGTGTCGCAGGAAAGCAAATGAAAACATTTTTTTAACATTAAAAAATTTAATTACTACATGTTAATTAAAAATTGTTACTATCAACTCGGACTTTTATTCTGCTTTTATTGTGTTAGTTTCTAATAAAATTTAATATTTATTTAATATTTAATTATAATACAGACTATTATAATTAATAAAATCATTTATTTAATATAATTAATTCAATTAAAAAGAAAAAATAAATTCAATTTAAATTTGGACTTATTGACATCAAAATCTAATAAGAGTTTCAAACTTCTAGTAATAGGTTCATTACAACTATAACTAGTTCTATGAAATTCTTCAAAAAATAGAGCCGCTTGGCGTAATTCATGTGGAGGCGTAATTTTGTTAGTTAAAATACGGAATATTTGAAAACTGCATTAAAATATTAATATAAAACACGAAAAAAATAAGTGTCAGATTTCAGTAACATGTTTCCATTTGCTTTGCCCGACGTCAAGAACAAAGAAAAGGTTAAAGGGCGGATTATGGACCCGTAAACGTAAATGTGATGTAACTGTACCGTGCCGTAACTAAAAAGTACACTTATAGATTACCGTAAACGACATTATTATTTAGCATCTATTTCATGTGGTTTTATATTTTATTCAAATTTTTTCCGTTTATTTGTTAATTTGTATTCCTTATTTGTTGTTTGAATCAATTTTCTTTATTCATTTCATATTTTTTCCGACTAAAATCATTCAGCTGTTTCGACGGCGGATAGAAAATTCTGATTTCAACAGAATGATCCGGCAAGTACGTTTACATTTACGTGTTAGTAACCATTCGTATACATTTCTTCTTGTGGTTTCGAAACAGCTGATTCGTTACAGATACGTTTACGATTGGGTAACTCAGCCTTAAGTGTAAGTGAGATGTAGTTTAGACATCGTCTAGCTACACTTATACTCTCATTACAATTCAGTTGTAACAACAGAGTGTTTTTCAACCGAATTGACTCGGTGGCCCCAGCCAAAAAATTCGGTTACTATAACAAAATTGTTATGAGAGTGTACTACGATATAGCAAATCAGCAAAGTTTTTTAGGTTATTTCACTGAGCATGTCGTATTTTTGCATTTCGTAATTTTTCAGAAAGAATAGTTTGCTGATCGAGAGTTCGATGTAAACTAGCAAATGCTGAAAAATAAGGTGCCTACATGTTAAGCAGTTATGAAATATATTATATTCACGAGATTTGCATAATAAAAAGAAGTTAAGAAATGCAATTGGCTATTATATATCATTAACTGTGTTTAGCAATTGCAATTGAATTGAATTGTGAATTTTGAAAAGAGTATATGGCGGTAAAAGCAAATTGTTCAGGAGACACTAAAAACTGATTATATTGCTTATCGTTAAATAGTTTTTTTTTTTTTTTTATTATATATAATTAGGAAAAAAAAATTAAACTTTGTGAAAAAGTTGACGGAAAAAATGTTTTAAAATTTATTTCTAAACTTTCGTGGTTTTAATGGTGAAATTGAATTTTTAAATGTAGTATGTTATTGGTAAGAACCAAAAAGCTTCTTTTAGTAGTGTTTCAATATTTGTAAATAAATATCCCAGCAAACAAAGATGATCATTAATGACTCAGAAATGAGCTCCAAAAACATAAAAATTTTTTGACTTTTTCCTATGAAAGTGGTCCGTCCAAAAGAGCCTGCTGTGTACTCAGAAATGACTCAGAAAGAGGAATGCATAAAATCGAAATTTTCCTCATAATTTATAAAATTTTGGAATCTTCTTTGAGTCCGAAAAATGAACCCTTATTTTTAGATTGTAGAGACAACTTTTTGGACTGTTTTCTGAGGGTTCTAGCAAAAAAAGACTGTTTTCAAAAAAACAATAATCATTTATATGTGCCATTTAAGAATCTTATTTATGAGCGCTCCGAAATTGCTGGCTGGGATGAATATCAATAAGAAATAGAATAAATATTATACTTATAAAAAAATGTTTCAATATTTCTCTTTTTTTAATTCATGTTGGAAATTTGCAACTGCCTTTACTCATTCACAGAAAAATCTGATTAATTTTTTCATGTTGAACCCATTATATTTGCATATTTTCCAAGCTCAGGCAGAGACTGAAAATCGAAAAAAATCCAACGAGAGCTCTGCAAAATTCACGATTTAATTATTTGAATCAAAAATATTTAAAAACATTCACCTTTACTATAAAAAAGAAAAAGTCGATTTTTAATCACAAAAGTCGAATTTTTTTTTTTTTTTGTAAGAGAAGTAACACAGGAAATTCTTCCTATTAATTAACGTGTTGCTTCCTTTGGAAAGGGGATAGTGAAGAAGTGAAAGGTGGTGTAAGATGAAGGGCTTCAAATATGGCAACACTGTAATTGCGCGAGATATTAAATCTTAGAACAGTTGTTGCGCGCCATCCGATGATATTTTAATTTTCGTATTTTAATTACAAAATATTTAAAATATATAATTGTGGCCAACCATTTAAATCAATTCAAGTTTTTTTCTAATTTTATTGTTGTTGCCTTTTATTTTGAAATCCTATAAAATTTCCTTAAGTCGTGCATTATTTTTATCTACAAATAGTCGCCAGACTTAAAATTGCAGCACTTTAAACATGATCAAATTTTTCTTTGTTTTTAGCGATTTTTAATAAAGCTAACAGCACTGAAATTTTAAAGTGAATAGCTTTATGCTTTTCTTACCACAATATAACAAATCAGTCAAGATTTAAGTAGTAAAGTAAAAAGCATTTCATGTTAAAATTTCAGTGTTGTTAACTTTCTTTTAAAATCGCTAAAAACAAAGAAAAATTTGGTCTGGCGACTATTTGTAGATAAAAATAATGCACGAGTTAAGGAAATTTTATAGGATTTCTAAAAATATACAGTTTGTACAGAACCTATCAGTACTGCCTAAATTTTACTATGAAATTTGATAAAAGGTTGATATCGCTAATTTTTCGTTAAAAGTCACGCCCACTTAAAACAAGTGACAAAATAAAAAAACAAACATTACGTTAAAATTCTTTACAATTTTCTGAACCATCTTCTTGCCTTTCGTGGCGAATTTAGCCACTATTTTGATCTTTAAAAATAAAAGGCAACAACAATAAAATTAGATAAAACTTGAATTGACTTAAATGGTTGGCCACAACTGTACCTTAAAATTCTGTTTTAAATTTTAAGTTTTCGTTAGTTTTTATTTTATATTTATGTATTTTGTTTTTATTGTTTTTAAATTTTGTTTACATTTATTTACAAATTTCCATTTTCTTTTTGAATATTTTGTTTTGGTTTCCAATTGGCATTATTTTAAAAGGTTTATTTTAAATATTTTGTATAGTACGGTTAAAATAAAACCTTTGCTTTAAAATAAAGTCGACTTTAACAAAAATATACCTTTGAAAAATAAGGCCATTTATTTTAAAAACTTTAAAATTTTCAAAATTTACAAAATCCTTTTCAATGAGTTTTTATCTATTGAAATCATACAAACAAATTTTCATTATTTGCGTCTAAAAGCAATTTATCCTTTCCAATTATTTGTTTCTCTTACAATATTATACCAAATATTTCAATTTATTGCTTTGAAAATACATCCCCCACATGGACAAACGATAAAACACACAAGTTTTGTCACATTGAATTTCAACTCAATCAAAAGTTCCAAAAACACTTTTGACCTAAATATTTTCAGATAATTACCAATTTTATGGTACACTTTTTGTTTTGGCTATAAATATTAAAACCAACAAAATTTCTTATAAAAAAAGATTTCCTACCATTTGCATAGATCAAATGAAATGAAAATTATATAAAACTTTTTTGTAACTTTAGGTATTATACATTCTTTTGTGAAACTTTTAACCTCATTACAGTGAAGTTGAATTATTTTTAATGATTTTCTTGTTTTTTTTTTTACCAACATCTCCTCATTCCATTATGTCATGTGCTAAGTTATTGTCATACCCAAAAATTTAAAACATTCTCGCAATTATTCATAGATGAAGGTACCCAAAGTATTCGTTATATGTTCTTGCATAATAAGAAAAGTACAGGGAGGAAGACTGTGTGATATAGAAGCTGCAAAAGAAAATTACTGCTACTATTTACTTGACATATGTATTACATGCATTTTGACTTTAAAACCAGGCAAAAGTAGTAGTGATTCGTAGTAGCAGTAGTTAAATGTATGAGATAAAAGCCAGTGAGCAAACCAACTAAAAGATTATTTACAATTGGCTCGACTAACGACAGCATAAGTCGTCGCGATTAACTTAAATGAAACGACACAATCAACAGTCGATTTTTTCAATTTCTCTGTATTTAGTTCAGCTGTTTGGCAGTAAATTTCCTATTCTTATTTTTATTTAAAGTTTTTCTATCAAATATATATTTTTTGTAAGCAAAATAGAAATTTTCGCAAATTTGATACGATTTTGATTTTGCAACGCTGTTTTGTAGGCAATAAAAATATGGCAACAATTTGCGAAATAATTTGAGTGTCTGTTAAATACAACAGATTCTATTATAACCACAAGTTAACATTTTGCTCTCATACAAAATACATGAACACCATTTATCGCGATAGTTTTCTACACAATTGTGATTAATAGGGCAACGAATTTCATGCACTTAAAAACGAGAATATGCGCCTAAAAAATCCAGCTAACAAAGAAAAATATGCATTGAAAACATGAAAAGTATGCTTTGTAAGTACACACAAGTATAGTGGCATGTAAGTTAGACAAAATTTTTGGAAAATTTCAAATGTTTTAAGTTTCATATACAATCGTTATACACAAGCATCCCACATCGTAAGCACATACCATGTGAAGTACACTAAATCGATTACATTGTGTGGACTTACACATTTTTCTAAAGTGCTACGCACAAAATGCTATAAGTGTAGAATAATCTACTTTTGGTTATATCCCTAATTCCCATGTTTTTGGAATGGTTAAATGCCAAGACATTTAAACCACTTTTGCTGGCAGCAGCAAAAAAAAAAACATAAAATCTTTTAATATTTAAATGTATGCAGTTATGTAGAATGCAGGCGTAATGTGTATGTACAGTGTTGCCATTTTAGCATATTTTCTGCTAGATTTAGCAGATTGAGTTGGGCAATTGCATATTTTTTTGTAAAAATATGCTAACTGCCTTTTAGCATATTCTGTTGGACAAAAGCAGATTTTTTAGCATATTTTGTTTTATTTAATAAAAGCATATTTTTAGCATATATTTTAACAAAATAATTTCTTCTGTAACAATATTTATAATAATAACAATTAGCGTTTTTTTAATCAGCTGGATTTAGAATTTTTCATACAAAAAGGGGATTTATTAAATCCAAAAAAAAGCTGGATTTAATAAATCCACAATAAAAGCACAAATATGTAAAACAGCCTATTAATTGAATGTCAGAAAAACATACGAATGAAAATTAAAAGAAAAACAAAAAAATTGAAAAACTAACAAATAAAAGGTTTTTATTAAATTTTTTTTATGAAATATATTTAGAAAAAAAACTACACGTCTCCAAATACATATTTTTCACCTTGGACATGGAGAAATAGCTGAAATGGAAATGGCAATTTTTCACTCTACTGTAAGTTATTTAACCCTCTAACCGGCCTAAGCTTTTTTGCAATGAAATTTATACCATGTGTTCCTCGCCAAAAATAAACAATAAGTTCTTGTACAAAATTTTTTTTCTATGCCTACTTTAGGCGATATGGGCCAAAATAGTTTAAGGGTGAATCTCGAAAACTAAGGCATACAAATTACTAGGTTTAGGCACAAATTATTTCTCTTACCAAGATGTAATTACAATAAAAAAATTAAATTTTTTGTGCAGTTACTTAAGAGGTTGTAGCGAATTTCGTTTTTCGAAAAATGCGAAATTGAGCGAAAACGCACCAAAACTTCAATATATATTATTCAAACTTATAAGCTTTGCTACCTATACCAAATATATTCTTTTTACCAAAATTCAGAAAAATCCGTCCATTCGTTTTGAAGTTAAGGCGATGTCCTTTATAGGTATCCTTATGGAATCCTGTGCGTCCTTGGAACAAAGTAAGGAACTTTTTGAATAGTTTAAGCTCCAATCTTACATCATGGTCACTATCAATTGTTTTAGTCAATTTAAATATGTTTTTAAGGTTTTTGAAACTTTTGGTTGTTTTAAAATATTTAAATTTTGAAATTTTACGAAATTTTATCTTTGACACTTTCTCGCTTCCAAATAGTGCATTGTATACAAAAAAATTATTTACAAAAAATTTTATAAATTTAGTTTTCTGTTGAAAAAGCATAATTTCTTATTATAAAATACCCCTTTGGCGCATTTCGGGTCAATTTAGTATACCCCGCCTGGAGGCGGGCTTGCCGGTGAGAGGGTTAATTACATCCAAATAGTGAATGTTAAATATTGTAATGGAATCTTTCAATTGTGTAAAAATATAAATTGAAGTGATAAAACTGGAAAGGCAGACTGTCTATCGCTGTTTTACATAAAATATAATTAAAACTTAAAAGTTAAAGTAAAATCCTTCATCATCGAATTCGGTATTAAAAATTAGGGTGAAAGAAGTGCCGGACAGAAAATTCTGTTGAGCACTTTTAGAACTACTTTTTGGATTTATTAAATCCAAGTAATTAGAAAAAGCGGCTAAAGCTGGCTATACACTTGCAATATTATTGTACAATTTCTCGCTTTAGTTCTTTATTCTATCACCATGTGTGGTGCATAGTAGATTAAAGAACTTAAACTTGAAGTTGTACAATAATATTGCATGTGTATGGCCAGCTTAATGTTTTCATAACTTTTTATTTCATGCGTAATTATTCAATTCTTTTTTTAATGTAAACTTTTTTAGTAGTATTTAGAGTTTGCTGTTCGGTTTTATTCGAAACCGAAGACGCGGTTTTTCAAGCCTCAAAACCGAAACCGAAACCAATTAAAGTAATTTAATAAATTTCATTGGAGTGTACACTTAAAATCCGAAAAGATTCATAAAACAGCCCTAAGACCTTCTGATGTAGCCTCTTTCCAAGCGCACTCATAAAAGACTCCGAATAATGAGAATTATTGGAAAATTTATAATTTTCTGAGCCAATATGAGTAATTTATTATTAATTTTTCAATAATGAAAAAAATTTTGAATGCACTCATAAATACGAGCCTAATATGTTTCATTTATAAATCCAAAATTTTAGCAATCTGAAAAAATGTTTAATGCACTCATAAGTACGAGTCTAAGTAATATGCTTCATTTATAACTCCAAAATTTGAGTCTTTTACGAGTCAAAATTTCTGAGCGCTCAGAAAAATATCGGGATATTTTTGAATCTTGAATTTCAAAAAGGGCTCAGCGCCTATTTTACAAAATTTTGTATTGAATTGTAATTAACATTTCCTCCATTAAATATTAATTTAAAGAATTTTTAAACATAAACTGAGGCTTATAATTTTAGAAAAAAAAATTGCACCAAAAAGTCAAGTGGTTTAAGAGATATGGAGTTCCACATATTCAATTCAGATTTTAAGCGTGTATTTTTCAAAAATTCCTTTTTCGTAGTCCGCGAAGTTTATGAAATTTTATCTTTATATTGTTTTATATAAATTACCAAAATTTAAATTTATACTCTTGAAAATACAGATTTAGTTGCGGACAAAAGAATAAAAAAATATAATTCGCAAAGGGCTCGAAACGGCGTTATTGCATATATTTGAGTGAGAAATTCAACTGAATTTTAAATAATAAGTATATTTTGCATTTTAAACTATTTATATTATACTTATTTAATTATTTTAAAACAATTCTATTATTTGCACAAGAAAACCGAAAATTAACCGAAACCGCGGTTTTTATAATTTTGATAAACCGAAAACGCGGTTTTCAGATTTTTCGGTTTTTAGCAAACTCTAGTAGTATTGTATAATTTGAAAATGCTACAAAAACCACAAAAAAATCTTGCAAAAATTTAAAATCAGTTATGTTTATTGTGAAAAAATTAAATTAGAAATTTTATTTTTTTAGTCTCAAAGAAAGATTAAACAGTATTTACAAAAAGTTATCTTTTCATACTTTTTTAAAGTATCTTAGAATAAATGTAAAAGTTTACCTCTCAATTCATAAACACTGTGCAAAGTTCTAGGAGGTTTACAAAACAAATTCTTCACATAAAATTTGTTCGATAAACCTCCTATAACATTTGAAAGCATTTATGAATTAAGGGGTAAACTTTTATATTTATTCTAAGATAGTATAAAAAAGTATTCAAATATAATTTTTTATAAACATTGTTTAAAAAAAGTATTTTTCCATTAATAAGACTTTAATAAATAATACTAAAAAAATTATTTAGCAGATTTTCAGCATATTTTTTGTATTAAATTTAGCAGATCTTTAGCATAATGAATATAATAAAAAATTGCGATTTTTTAATTTAGCATATTCTAACCATATATTTTTTATTTTAGGATTTAGCTGATTTTAGCAGAAATTTTTTCGGAATCTAGCATATTTCCATCTAAGAGTTCTGGCAACACTGTGTATGTATGATATTCGCTCGCATGTGTGCGTATGATTTATGTGAAATAAAATTTATCATCTACTATGTGCATGTGTGCTACAATACATACACATGAAAGAGACACATTTTGATCAAAATTTATGTGTAAATTAAGTTGATGGTTTTGGTGAAATTGTTTGGAGAGTTTCATACAAGCACACTTGAAATTTGTTTAAAACTTATAAAAGGATATTGAAAAATAAAGTTTTACCCATTGAAAAGAAATTGTAATTAATTTGTTAAAAAAAAGCAAATCTGAAGGTAAAACTTTTTCAAAACTATTTAAATACATAAACTTGTTTATAAAACAATTTTAAATGCGTAAAAGCAACATAAAAGTTATGGCATTAAAATAATAATCGACGTTTTTAAAACGGATTTCAGTTTATTTGAAAAAATAGATACTATGTAATAATATGGTTAATACAAAACAAAATTCCTGCATACATTTCAAAGATATATTACGTTGAGTAGGCGAGGTTAAAGTTGACAAAATCTGTCTATTGTTTGGATATTACTCACTTAGGACCAGGATTGCAGGAATATTAACAAAAAAAAATCTTTCATAAGTAGGAAATTCTGATAGAAATTTCCTAACTTAAATACCCAGCAAAAAAAAAAAATCATCAACCAAAGAAGAGAAAAAGAAGCAGTAATTTGGATTTCGATATTGTGAAAATTTGGATCGGCACCAATGAATTTTACATAGGCTTGGTATAGGGTGTAAGTTTTCTTTTATGATTCTTTTGATGTTCTTTTTAATTGGTGAAAAGAAATTAATTTTTATTCGTAATAAAATGAAGCAAATCACTTGGAGCTGACAACTTGGCTCAAGATAATTAAAGTTAAGTGCTTAACCAGTTATAAATGTTAAACTTATATGGAAATATCTGTAGTTAAATAGATTTTAAAAGACTTAATTTAATTCAAAATCACATTTTTGGAAGTTGTGAAATATAACTGCTTTAGAAGTGGAAAATCAGAACTTAATGATAGTTTGGAATCAATGAAAAATTGATTCCTTAAGATCAGTTCCACGCTATTAAAAATTCTATAGCTATTAAAAATTCCGATTGCCGACAGATATACTTATGGGCTATCGATCGATTGGACAAGACAAATTTCGAAAAAAAATTCGTGAAACATTTGCATTATTTTTTCACACTAGTTTTAAGAGTTGGTTGAAAATTTTTTGATTTTTCTACATTTGTTAAAACTGCTGTTTATGATGGAATTCCCGCTCATTAGACAATAATTGAATTCGACATAATTTTTATTTGAAAAACTCGATTTCTATTATATCCGAAAAAGTTCAAGTTTTGGTTGCTTCCATGAAAAAAATGGGTATATTCTAAAAGAAGGGCTAAATATTATAGCACATGGCAACCACTTTTTCTAGATTAATTCATTAAACCGTTTAAACCGCGAATTAATATTTAAGTAATATATTTGTATAAGAGGCCGTCTTAATTTTTTAAAACTTTAAAATATTTTTGCACAGCCTTGAAGTACTCGCAAAACTATGAAGTTTGACACCAATATGTGGATTCGATAATTCCAGAAATATTCGTTCATTTCCCATGCAATTCCATTATCATTTATAACATAAAGAAGAAGATTGCTACTTCTGTATAAAAAAAAACGTGGTTGTTTATCACTACAAAACTCGAAATATTCTACAATATTCAAATGTATTGAACCTTTCTAAGGTAAAAAGCTACTAAAAATTAGACTGTTCTGAAACTCCACTCAAAAAAAGTCAGTAGTAAAATCACCAAAAAGGTTTTCTGATTTAGCAAAATTTTAGTCAGAAGGGTGCTGGCAATGCTAATGTTTTTAAATTGCTCGAAACAAGTGTTTCATTTGCTAAAAATAGTAGTTTAGCAGTTTATATATCCTTTTTTGTTATTGAGAATTGTCAACTAAGGTAAAATTCTTTTTATATTTTACGAAGTTTCCTAAATAATGTTTGAAAGTATCAAAAAAAACCAAGGTTGGTTACCGTTATCGTTATAATACCGTTATCGCTAAAATACCGTTTCAAATTGAATACCGTTACCGTTATCGATACCTCTAAAAAAATTCCAAATACCGTTATCGTTACCGATACCGTTATTTTTATGGGTAGTTACCGGTATTTATTATTTTATATAAAAATTACAATTTTTTAATTTTTTATTTTATAATCTTGAGTGTTTTTTTTACAAAAAAAATTTATAGATAATAATATTACTTATTAAAACTACCAGTATTGAATTTATAGCTTAAAATCTGTATTTTCAGTACTTAAAATTAAAAATATGCCATGTTTTTACTTGTTTTTATATGTTTTTAACATAATATTTAATACCGGTACGTACCGGTATTGCTGTTTCGATAACGGTATACCGTTACCGCAACAGTCTTAAATACCGTTACCTTTATCGTTACCTAAACAAACGAAATCTGATACCGTTACCGTTACCCTTACCGTTATTCGTTTCGGTAACCAACCTTGAAAAAAACCCAATTTTTAGTCTTAAATTTTCAGAAAATTATTTACTAAAGTACGGTTTCTCTACAAATTATTTGAGTATTTTTTTCAGTCTACTAATATTCAGCAAAAAGTTTTATTGATTTTAGCAAGGATTTTTTGCAATTGCAATCAACTAAGTGTTGGCAAAATTTTTGCTGAGATTACTATTTTATTATTATTAAATTAGCTCGCTGATTTTCAGCAAACTACTTTTGCTGAAATGACCAGCATTTTTCGTAACTTTTTTTTTTTTTTGAGTATACACTAGGCCACTGGAAAAGTGTAAACCAATCATAATCCGTAAAATATGTGATGCTCTTTTGAATCACTTTTATTTTTTACGAAACAATCTACAGTAGAAAAAAACTGCCACTCTAATTCACATATTTTAAACAAATTTTGAATTTTAATAACAAACTTAATGAAATGTAAACATGACAATAATTGCAATCAATATAAAATAATATTTATATTGAAATTAATACTGTTCACATCTAGGTAAATAAATGATTCTGTAATTTGTTAATAAATCATTGACAACTTGACATTTTAAAATTTTCCAAATAGACATTAAATACATATTATACAGTAAATAAGTAATTAAAACATACATAGATAATGTATTAGTAATGAAATTATTTTATATACACAAATACAAGGGCGGTCCCAGAACTACCCGACCTAACAAACAAAACAAAACAAATCTCTCAACATAAGCTCTCCCAGAGAATTTAAATAGCTTCGGTACCCCGTTTATAGTAAGAACTGTCTAGCTCCTCAATATAACCATCAAAAGCTAATCTTTTACTACCGAGC
The DNA here is from genome assembly GCA_949987735.1 of Leucophora obtusa. Taxonomy (NCBI): domain Eukaryota; kingdom Metazoa; phylum Arthropoda; class Insecta; order Diptera; family Anthomyiidae; genus Leucophora; species Leucophora obtusa. Next base: position 223,761,851 of record OX465297.1, read on the forward strand.
CCATTTTTCAAAAAATAATCCGAGGGAGCAAAATCTGGTGAATAGGTGTGTGATGAAGTAACTTGAAGTTTAATTCATTGATTTTGGCCATCGCAATAGTGGATGTGTGAACCGGTGCATTATATTGATGAAACAACACTTTCTTTTTCGCCTTTACCAATTCACTGAGATCGTTTGGTATTGATGGCTCCAAAAGAAATACTAGAAAAACGTGGCGCCTTTAGACTTAAAACATATTGTTACAAAATTTTATTGGTCTAGTTCTGGTAGTTTGGAATAAAAATATCCCGAGAAACGCGATTTAATAAACCTGCCAATCTGGTAACGCTACGTTTAAGCATTATGCTATAATGTGCTATACAGTGTTATATTGTAAATTGGTTGGCTAATAATAAAGTGGTTTGTGTCTTGGCTAAGTATAAATTGGTAGGTGTCTCGGATAGAAACCAAGTGGTTGGTGTCTCCGCTAGGAATACTCTGGGTGCTTCTAGAACCTACTAATTTGTTCTACAACCATGGCTAACAATCTGGGTGCCTCTAGAATCTTCTAGTTTGTTCTACAAACAATCTGGATGTCTCTGGAACATTCGAGCTCATTCTACAATCGCAGACATTGCACTATTAAAGGGCTGCAGCTTAGGTTTGGAGTCAGTCGCGCATTAGCATTAGTGGAGTTAAGTTGTGGTAAGTAGAGTTAGTCACGCAGTAGCGTTTGTACATTTCAGTTGAGCTCTAGTAAATCATTGTGAAATTGTTTGTAAAGTAATAAAGTGTTAAATAAATAAATTATAAACAAAAAGTTTGTGTGTGTTTTAGTTATTTCTAATTGCACCAGCCAGGTTTATTTAAAGGAAATAAACGTACGTTTTTGAAGGTAAAACATAACAATTGGTGTCTGAATTAAGATTGGTTATTTTGATTGCAATAGAAAAGAATCCAGTTTATCTAAAGGAGATCAACCAACGTTTTTAAAAGTTAAAAACGTAACAATATATTTTTTAAGGTTACCACTTTTGAGCAAAAACAATTTTTCTTTTCATCCTACTGTCACGTAGTTCTGGGACAGCCCTCGTAAGTACATAGAAAAACTCATAGACATAAGGTTGAAGAAATAAGAAAGTTATAATGCTCGTATGTAGGTAGGAAGCACATACAGCTATGGATATACAATTGGCACAAATTTAAATTGCGCATAAATTTAAGTATTTTCCAACTAAATATATTTTAAAATGCAAATTTTATCTCTTCTGATTATTGTTGAAAAAAATGTTTGTCTTAATAGTACTCAAATGTTCCGTTATGTTTTGCTTATTATTTGCCGTTATCATTTTTGCGTTAACAATGCTGATTTAAAGTGGACATATAAATGGCACAATTTACTTAAAATAGGCAGTAGTCGTGTAGATTTAATTCAAAGCAATAAATATTTTTCGTAGTTCAAAAATAAATATAAAAAGTTAAAAATTTTCTAAAATGGGATCAGGAAAACATACCACAGGTGAGGAAAGGCGGAACATATGGAAAATGTATGAAGATGGAAAAATTGCGGAAATTGCTGAAATAATGTAAATTTCTTGCAAAAACGTCTACAATGCAATTAATTTTTGTGTTGAGGATCCCGATATATTGACTAAGGGTAAAATTCGGAAGCCAAGGCCACGAAAAACAGATGAGCGTGCGGATGCAGCTATAGTACGAATGGTGAAAATTGATCCATTCAAGTCATCAAGGCAGATAGCATCGGATATTAATGAAAATTTTAACATGGAAATATCAAGCAGACTAGTCAGAAGAAGACTAAACGAGGAAAATTTGTTTGGGCGCATTTCCAGAAAAAAGCCCTCAAAAAAAATATTTCAAAACGACTAACCTTCGCCAGAACCCATAAGGAAAATCCCATTAATTTTTGGAAAAACGTGTTATGGAGTGACGAAACAAAAATTAACAGGATAGGACCATATGGCAGAAGCTTTATTCGTCGTCCTAAAGGCCAAGAGTTTAATCCTCGGTTCATTCAGAAGACGGTAAAACATGGAGGTGGCAGTATTATGGTTTGGGGTGCATTTTCTTGACATGGCGTAGGTCCGCTTATAAAAATCAATGGAAAAATGGACAAGTTTCAGTATTTAGATATTTCAAAAAACCATATGGAGCCATATGCCTTCAACTCCATGCCAAGAAAATGGAAATTCATGCACGAAGGCAAGGTTGAAATCGCCAAGAAAAATTACAATAATATGGACGAACTGTGGTCGGCCGCACAGGAAGCTTGGTACGCCATCCCCAAAACAAAATGCCATCAAAAAAAAGGCCACAGCACTAAATATTAACGGTAAAATATTTGTACATACCAAAAAATTTAACAAATGCAATATTAAAACCATTTTTTCTCTTTTTTTTAAATTGTGCCATTTATGTGTCCAGCTCATTTCAATGGTTTTTTTTTATAATGATAATTTTTTATTTACATTAATGAATTTCAATTAAAATTTATAGCAATATTAAATGTGCATAATAAGTATTTGGAAAAACAAAAACCTTTTGGTTATTAATAGTATTTGCAATATAGTAGCATAAGAAAGAATTCATGGTAAAATGTGCCATTTTTATGCCCATAGCTGTATATTGGCAAATATTGCATTGTTTGGTTATTTTTAAGGAGGGTATCTACTAGAGATGGCCGCCGGGGTAATGTTTGACTCTTGCTCACGCACGCTCACTAAATCACGATCATGAAAGTCTTACGAAAAAAAATAAATATTACTAAAAATCTATGATGAAAAAACTAAACTCACTCACAATCACGTGAATATAGCAATTATTACTCACGAACCCGCGTGAGCCAAGTTACCCACGAACATTTCGTATCACGTGCCCATCTCTAGTATTTGCTATAGAAAAAAATTTCGGTTTTTTTTTATATTTTATTTCAATGGACGACGAAATTTAAAACATCATTTTTTTTTAAAGTAACACATCAACATGTCTTTATGTTATTTGAAATTTGACAACCGTTCAAATATTTGTTCGTTTATAATTCTGTTGATACAGTATATAAGCGCCTAAAGAATTTAAAGCTTATTGACATCTTAAGAATTATTAACAGGAGTTTACGTGTTGGTCCCTTTGGTATCATATGTATATGTACATTAGACTGTCCCTTAAAATAGCGATTTGTCGATTTTCGTTCATTACACCCCCCACTTTTATTGGAAATAGTCCCAAATGGAAGAAGTCGATTTTTTTTTTGGGAAAACGTTAACCCGTGCCGAAAGTTGGACGAAAATGGCCCCTTTTGGAAAAAAGTGTATTACTATTAAAAATTCCCAAAATTCGAAATTTCGAAAAAAAAATATTTTTTATTCCATTTATTTATTTCAAATAGTCATAATGATTCATTCATACATGTAATTTTCACTTCATTGGATATCATTAACCCACTTTAGCCTGGAATCTAAAATGACCCACGAATTTGATAAAAATGCAAAAACGTATTTTTTTTATATTAATTTTAAAGATTTTTTAAAATGCCTAATTTGGAGATTTCGATTGCTATTTGTACCACATAATAGTTGATATTAAAGAAAAAAAATAAATTGTAAAAATGATAATTTGAGTTTGTGATTGGAGCGACTGCTTTTCAGGACATTTACAAAAATTGCTAATTTTGTCAAAAATTTTAAAAATTTTAATGTTTTCAGCAAATTTTACACGGTTTTCGGAAAAACAGCACTCAAATTTGGTTAGATTATAATTATCTTTTCATTTCTTTAAAAAAAAAGTTAACCCTTAGTGGCCTGGGGTCAGAAAAGACCCATGGAACTAATATTAATTATGACTACGTAAATTTCCTAGTGGGATGTTTATGGCCAAAAGTATAAAAATGAACCCCATATGGATCACGTTACACAAAATAATTATTTTTATCCAGTTGAGATTTTTTTTTTATAAATTTATTGGCTTTACAATCTCGTAGTCATAATTAATGTTAAGTGCCATGGGTCTTTTCTGACTCCAGGCCACTAAGGGTTAAATTTTTTTTAAAGCAATGAAAAGATAATTATAATCTAACCAAATTTGAGTGCTGTTTTTCCGAAAACCGTGTAAAATTTGATGTAAACATTGAAATTTTTGACAAAATGAGCAATTTTTGTAAAATGTCCTGAAAAGCAGTCGCTCCAAACACAAACTCGAATTATCATTTTTCCAATTTATTTTTTTTTTCTTTAATATCAACTATTATGTGGTACAAATAGCAATCGAGATCTCCATATTAGGCATTTTCAAAAATCTTTAAAATTAAATAAAAAAAAAACACGTTTTTGCATTTTTCTCAAATTTGTGGGCCATTTTGGATTCCAGGCTAAAGTGGGTTAATGACATCCGATGAAGTCAAAATTCCATGTATGAATCATTTTGACTATATTAATGAATAAATGGAATAAAAAATAATTTTTTTTCGAAATTTCGAATTTTGGGAATTTTTAATACACTTTTTTTCCAAAAGGGGCAATTTTCGTCCAACTTTCGGCACGGGTTAACGTTTTCCAAAAAAAAAAAAAAAATCGATTTCTTCCATTCGGGACCATTTCCAATAAAACTGAGGGGTGTAATGACAATTCTATTTTTAAGGGACACTCTAATGTACATATATAATGATGGAGAATTTTAATCTACTTTCCTTTTTTTTAACATTGTCGTTACTAATATATAAGACATTCTATACCTATCCTACTTGATGTATTTTAATTTTTTTCTTAATTTATTTTAATAACTAGGGTAGCCAAAAAAAAAGCTCTAAAACAATGTTTTAAGTTCTTAAGGACAATTCGAAAAACACTAAAATAAAAATAAAATTGAAGTTGTATTCATTATCTCTAACCCAAAATTTAACAAAATATTTCAAAAAACATGTTCTTCATGGCCGAAATACAATATTTATTGACTCTAAGTAAGATACGGAAACACTTTTTATATGGGGATGAGCAGTTTAAAGATGAAATTTTTAATATGTAGGTCGAAGGACAACCGCAGCTATTTGAGATATGTTTGCATAGAATTTCTTACCCGGAAGGATAATGACATTTTACACAACTGTCAATAAAATGTTGAATGCACAATTTCTCTTGTTCATGTTCATTTTTTTTGGAATTTAAATCAAATTATCATTTTAGTGGCTACTTAGGCAAAATAGGATAAACATGCCAAATAAACTAAATATTACCTACTAGTGACCGACATTCGTGACATCTAAGTTAAGATATTTGTAGGTTATATTACATGAGTCCTATGGGCTCAGAATTTAATTAAAATGCTTTTAACAACTTCTGTGTGATGATGAGTAAACTAGGTAGATCTTAAAGTTTAGCAGCCGACATCGGTACGAATTTATTTACTTTTTTGTTGACTTATTTATTGATTGGTACTAAAAACTTTTACAAAACGATACCAATTTAGCCAGAGACTATTAATTATAGAGATAGTAAATCAAAACTTACACTACTCACCGGTAGAGGGCGCTAGAATTTAGTATTACCTGAGCAACTATTTAGTATCAGCTGATATTTTAAAACTCAAAAACTGCTCAAAATAAGGAAAAACAAGCGCCGAATTTCTTCAGATAATATAATCTGAAATATCCGTTTGTTTTTTTTCTTTGTTGTTTGGTATTATTTAAATTTAAATAAAAAAAGAAAATTTTAAATATTTTGAACAAAGTGCCATCTAGTGATTACGATATTTTTATAACTTATTTTTTTTTTGTGATGCCATACCCCTGAATTTAGCAAGTGCACATAAAATTGTGAGAAGATCACTAAAAAACAAGTTAAAGAAATAAATTAAAACCTAAATAATATTTTTGAATTCCTCAAACCTTTGAGAATTGGCCATGTTCAACATATAATGCTAATGATAAGGTCATAATGTACATAATCCTATATTTCTATACTGGAATGTACGAGTATGATGAACAGTTTAAGCTCTTGATACAGATTTTTAATGTAAATTAAGTAAAGGGAAAGTGCAAATAACTTCGTAGTAAAGGTATGTGTATACTTTTAATAAAGAAATTAATTTTAATTTTTGTAAATAGTGTTAAGAGGGAGCTATAGAAAACATAAAATTGAATGTGCATTAACATTATTACCCAGCAAAAACAGGCATTACCAAGTAATTATGCGAGTAAGTAGCACGCAAAGGGTTTCACTGGTTACCAGGCTATTTACTCGCAACATTACTCTTGTTCACGATGTCCAAAAATTCATGGGTGTTCATTACCGTCTCGCTTACAAAAAAGGTGAGAATAAGTAGGTAAGTAAAAAAGGTGAGAATAAAAAGGTGAAAATCACAAACTTAAAAAGATTTATCTTTAAATTATTTTATCCGCATTTGTTCTACATAGAAGTAATAACAAATCTGTGCAAAAATTTTGAAAGAACAACGTTTTTAAATTAGTGTTTTTCACACAAATTTGTTAACGAATTCGTCTGATTCTTTTTATAAAAACACCCAGTAAATCGGTACATGCTTAATCAATTATCAGTAAGTGATTCGTTTGCAAGAATATATAAGTACTTCTATAACTTATTATCAGTAAGTCATTATTTTGTTATCTAAAGTAATGTAAATGGTAATGACATATCATTACTTGGTAATGCGTATGGTAATGACCTGTCAGTACCATGTTTTTGCTGGGTAAAAAATTGTATGCAGAATTTTATAGCTAAGAATACACTCATAAAAAAAAGTTAGTACAAAAGTCTGTTAAACGCGTTCTGATTCTATTGAACTAATTTTCTTGTTATTTTGTCTTAAAATTTAGGATTGAACTAATATTTTTTGTAAATCTAATTTAGCATTACAACTACTTTCAGCCGTATTTGAACTAACTTTGCATGCTAATTTTTAGTAATTTGTGTTTCTTAACTTTACAAAATTTTGCAGCTAATTTAAACCACGATTATTATCTAATTATTATATTTTTGTGTCTCTGCTATCAATATCACATAGAGATGGCGCTATATTTTATTTTTTTTTTATTATAAGATCGTAAAATAGTTTGTATCTCGGAAACTAAGCGAGATAGAGCAAAATGGACAAAAATTCGTCACTCTGTACCTATAAAGTAAACCTTATCAGACACACATACTCCCAATAATAAATATGGGCCCGTCTAGGGTCATTTCCCGGAAGTCGCCCAGAAATTTATAGTTAAATCAGGTAAAATTTCTGCTGAATTCAGCTCAAATTTCCTAGCTAATTTAACTAAAATTGTCCGTATATTTAGCAGTATGAAAAATTTAGCTTACCTAAATTTAGCAGACCATGAGTTTTAACTTCATTGAAAATTCTGCTGGCGCAAATTCAGGTACTATTTCCTGTTATTTTAGCAGAATTTTGAACTATTTGTACGGGCTTTTTTTTATGAGTGTAGAGTTGAATTGTAATATTCAATTTAAAAATTATTTTTCCATTTCTCATATAATGCGGTTTACAAGCGGATATCTTATCTCTCATAACGCAGGTTTTCCTTCGTAGAACCAGGTGGTATCCATTAAGGTGGTTTAAGATTTCTAAAAAAATTCACACGCGAATGAGAAGAAAAACACATAGAATTTGAAGAAATTTAACAGCGAACGAGAGAAAATGAAGGACGTCACGAAAACAATAAATTTAATAAAAACGTGTTTACAAGCAAAAAAATTATTAAAAACAATAAAAAAAAAATAATTAAAATTGATTATTTATTATTTATTTCACTCTTAAAGTTGTTTTCAATAATCAAAAGAAACAATAAAAACAGTGCCCTGTTAACTTTTTCGGTTTTCCTTTTGTTTCTCTTATTCTTCAAAGGAATTAACAGGAACCCAATCCATATAAATTTTAAGGGAACCAAAGTGTACACTTTTTTCTTATGGGAACCCTTTAGCCTATATCCTCGTTGGTATAACGAGGTTTTTCTTACATTTTTTCCTAAAAAGAATCCACTGTTTTGAAGAAAAGACAACAAAATTTAAATTGGAAATCATTCGACCATGTTCTGTTTACTTAAATTTGTCCACATTTACAACACTGAGAATTTAAAAATTCTTTAGTATTTTTTTTACTTTTCAGTTCTTCCTTGAAAAATGCTATATACTATGAGCGTCAAAAGTAAGTATACATGTAAGTTCGTTATGAGTTCATTAAAATTTCGGTATTTTGAAATTCTATTTTATTCAACATATTATGCATTTCGAATAATATAATTTCTCCTTTCTCAATTTATAAAACAACAACAACAATAATATTACAGCAACAAGAATTAGACAACAGAAACTAAAAATACTGCATAAGTAAGTATACAATTCGACAATGAAGTATTCTGAAGCTTTTGTGCATGTGACGCGCAAAATAGAAAGGGACCTAAGGGTAAAAACCGGATTTGTTCAGGAGAGACATTTTAAAGATTTAAATACGTGTATCTTTGGTGTACCATCACTGAGCGTGTTGGTATTGGTCTCATTTGAAAGCGACATATCTCATGATGTCAGGAACGTGTTGGTCAACCTTGAAAACGCGCGTAGGTCGTCCCTACCTCTTGTTTTGTGTAGTTGGTTTTTACTGTTTTCTACCTAGCGCGCTGTTTCCATGAGTTTGATATCAATTTTGCTCGCGGTTTTTCGAATCCAGCTTTATTTTCTGAAATTATTAATTGTGAATTATAATAAATACTCATTTATAATTCTTTTAAATCGTGATTATCACTCTGTTAGTACGAAAATTTTTTCACATAATCTTATTATGTTATTCGCGAAAATAATTTAAAACTGATAACATTCTTACTGTTTGTTTTAGGATGAAATGGTGGACGAATTCGAAGAAGTAGATTTACTTCTACGCTTAGAATCGTCGACTTCACTTTCATAAAACGCGCATATCTCTGGGAGGGAACACTTTTGGGGCATGGGATCGGTTTCATTCGATGCTCAGATGTCGTCCACATCAAAAAAAAAATTGATTATTTTACCCTTAGGTCCCTTTCTCTATGCGCTGTCACATATACTTCTCAATAATTTTACCCTGTATATTGTGGATTCTGTCAGTAACTAAATAAATTTCATTCAAATTTTTCCTACTTGATAATATGTTTGCACAAGTTCAAGGAAATTCAAGGAGGTTTATCTACCCTTTTTAAAAATAAAGTCACTTATACAAAAAAAAGAATGATTTGTACCGACCACGAGCAAAATAAGAAAAATAATTATTTATTAATATTCTTTATAACGCGTTACTGAAACAAATTACCAAAAATAACGGTAATTTTAACTGCACAAAAGCTTCAGAATACTTCATTGTCGAATTGTATACTTACTTTTGACGCTTACAATATGCAGTATTTTTAGTTTCTGTTGTCTAATTCTTGTTGCTGTAATATTATTGTTGTTGTTGTTTTATAAATTGAGAAAGGAGAAATTATATTATTCAAAATGCATAATATGTTGAATAAAATAGAATTTCAAAATACCGAAATATGAATGAACACATGACGAACTTACATGTATACCCTACGGGGAATGAGGAGTCAATTGCCCTCCGAGGACCTATCCCGTGACCGGTCAACCGAAGGCATATTACTAAATTAGTACAAATATGAACAAAAGGAAATGAATTAATTTTCTAAGTACTTTCTGATCTGTTATTTTCACTGTTGCTTTTAAAAAAACTTGACCGATACCGAAATAAAAAACAAAATTCTCGGCATATTTTTAAAAATATTTTTTATTTATTTTACTCTTTTATTTATTTTTAACTTTATTTTTTCACGATTTGCTTATTTTAGCTCTTATTTTAAATTTCTATAATGTTTTGCTAAGTAATTTTAAGTTTTGTATTTTCAACATTTTTTTAATGTTAAAGCTGTTTTAGTTTTAACAATTGGTATTTCATTTAACTTTTCTTTTTAACTTAAGGGGAGTTTTTTAAATTTTTATTTATATTATCAGAGGTTTTAAGGTAATTTTCTAATTTTTAATTGATTTTTTAATTTAATTATGGCCAACGCACAAAACAAGTCAACTGCCATTAAGGGACCTATCCCATGACCGGTCAATCGGGGGCATATTCAAGGCACTTCCACCATATTAGTGTGTGTGTTAATGTTGTTTTCTTTTCTATTTTTTTCTTTTCCATGTTTTTTTTTATTTGCTGTGTGTGTGTTTGTTTTTTCTTTCTCTTTTTTATTTGAACAGAAACGAAAAACATATAACGTAACCATCAGCCAGCCATCACGCATAAGCAACTTTAGCTCAGACGGTAGAGCGTTTGCCTTACAAGCAGGAGGTTGTGTTATCGAGCCCTACTCCGACGCGAAGTAGATTATTTTTCATTCTTAATTTTTTATTAGTTTATTTGAAAATCTATTTTTAGACACACCACCTTACTGTCACAAGGTGTCTAAACTGTGGCAATTGGTCATTTCCAATGACAACCCCATGTTAAAGTGATATGTCTCTTTCAAAAAAAAAGACCGATCAACGACCGGTCTCCGCCCCCTTGGGACCTGTCCTGCGTGTCATCTGGGACCGGTCCCTTTCCCCGTAGGGTACTTACTTTTGACGCTCATAGTATCCCAGTGTAGAAACGGTAATGACATATCATTATTTTTTGGAGTACCAATAATGACACCCACTTACCTTCTGCATTATTTTAAAACATATAATAATGAGTTACTGATAATGACTTATTTTTATCATTATTCCATATAGAAAATAATTTTTTAGATTTTTTTTTAAATTTTTTGAAATCTATTTTTAGACTCAATATTTTTTAAACACTGGTAAGGATATAGTAACCACATATTTTTTGATTTTTTGTATGTTGGCGAGTAAGCTTACTTGTGTGCAGCAGATCAATTATGTTTTTATCTATTAACTATTACATGTCGATATAGCTCAGATGGTAGAGCTGTTGGCTGGCAATCTGTAGACCCAGGTTCGATTCCCGCACCAGCAAATTTTATTTAAAAAAAAAAATACAATAAAAAATATTTTTTTTATATAATTAATTTTTTTGAAAATCTATTTTTAGACTCATTATTTTTGTCAGTACTGGTAAGCACATAGGTAACGATATATTTTTTGATTTTTCGTATGCTGGTGTGTAACGACAACTCATTATTTTTCGCGACATCGCCATATAAAGATAATAAGAAATGTAATAACAAAAGTAACTAGTTACCATTACCAAGTATGTACTTACATAACCACATATCTGGTAATGATTTTCTACACTGGGATATAAAAGGAGTGTGCTTAAATTTGGAACATACGCAATGGCTTTTTGTGATAAAAAATGTTTTTTGAAAGTAATAGCAATTTATCACAATTGTTTATCATTTGAATCGAACTTGAACCGAATGTAGAGAGAATGAGAGAAAAATGTCAGTAACAGTAAATAGTCCAAAAGATAACAAGAACATGCAGGTGTTCTTTCTCTAACCACCACATTCCTTTCGACTGGAATTTTTCCGTTCAATTTTTTGTTTGCTTATTGTCAACGCAATAAAAGGTTTCATTTGTTTCTTTTTTGTTTCACATGCCTGTCCTTTTTGTATGCAGGAAAAAATATTTTTAATTTTTTATTCCATTTGTCTTGTAAGTAATACCGTATTGTTTTCTGTTTTTAACCAAGAGTCGAGAACAATTTATTATTGGTTTGAAACAGAAAACAAAATAAAAGATATTTTAGTTGTTTCTTTTGTGTTTTGAAGCTCAATGTGCTACAGGTTCACACTGTTTGTTTTTTATTTTTTTGGCAATAAAATGAAATGTAACATCTGTTGTTGATAAATATTTGCAGAATTTTTCAAAATTAATTGTTACACTTAAAATATTTTGTATGTAAAGGCCGCTGCAAATGTATTTAAAAATAAATTAAATTTCATTTGAAAACATTAACACTAACATTTCATTAAATTCAACTAACATTTTCTTTTGTTTTTGACTGTTAGTAAAATGAACTTCAAAGTAGTCAAAATGAATAAAAAATTACTTAAATACATTTTTTTTGTTACGAAATGACTGACAAGGAAGGACTCCCAACGCGGACCGGCAGATCTTAGTAAGCTTTGGATATACTGTAGAGGAAAAAAAATTTAAAGGACACGTAATTTTTTTAGCAGCCCAATCTCATATGTACAGCCCAAACCACATAGTGAAAGTGCCAGTGGACAGTGGCAGTGCAGTCAAATTTTGTACTTGATTTTCGCGAAAACGATTTAATATTTTTAAAAATTTCTTATCGCGTTTTGTTTAAAAACAGCTCTTGTTTATTTAGAAACTTTTTTTAATTTCTCGGCAGTGACAAGCAGAGAAGAAACAAAAACTGCTTTATCGACAAAACGTCGCACTGCGGTCGACACTGCGTTTATGTGGTTTAGGCTTAAAGATTAAAAAATGGGATCAGAAGTGACCGAATATGACCAAAGTGTAAGTACCCTACGGGAAATTTTAACAAACTGTCACCGAACTGGCCCCTTTTTTAATGAAATAGAGTGGTCACTTTTACATGGCGTTGTCATAGGAGGGGGAAATTGACCCCTTGTGACATGTGACAAAACCAGACCAGAGCGGTCGCCCAAAAGAGGTGGTGATACCGAAAAACATAAAAAAAGTTACAAATTCGTTTTGGCAGACCGTAAAGTGAAGTTGCAGGAGATATCTGATATCGAAGGAACGTCTCGGCTTTATTTAGCATGAGAAAGCTGTTTTCGAAATGGCTGCCGCGTTTGCTCTAAACTAATTTCTCTGTAGGCACAAACGGCATATTCGATAACCACAATGGACCAATCGATTGGCTACAAACTCAGCCGTCAGAAAAAATCTGTTTTCTCTTTGTTAATTTCTGAATGATTTGTGGATAATTAAAAATGTTTTTTAGACAATTTTAAGGTTTTGTGAACTTTTTTCTCTGAAATAGCTCTCAGATTCTAGGCACCTTTCCTTTCGAAATACCTACATAAAAACATTCAGATTTAAAGGACTTTTTCTACGAAAACTCCCTAGCTTATGAAGGCGTTGCCTACATCCAGAAAACAGAATCGTACTGACAACCGTTTCGTTTGCCACTACCGAATACTTGTTAGGACAACTGAAACTATATTGCCACAGCCAAATAACTGTTGTACCAACTGATTTTCTATTGTCGTAATCGATATATTCTTTATTAATAAATGTATACAAATCACTTAAGGGAAAGTTTTTTTTTAATCACTGAACGGAAAAAAATTTTTTAAATCACCGAACTGTTGACTGAAATTTTCTGTTTACGCTGAACGGTTTATAAATTGAGTGAGTTCTTTTTTGATTTATTGAAAGTAGAGGCATTCGTCAGCGAATTAATATGTACATTTGATTTGATAAAAAGAACTATTACACTCATACAAATAAGTACGTAAAAATAGCAGAAAAAGTTACTAAAAATTAGATAAAAACGAGTAAAAAGGTTAAAGTCGGGCATGCCGACTATACAATAGCCTACACCAGTCTAGTTAAAAGCCAACTAATGTTTGGATCCGAAATTCGAATGGGTTAAAATGGGGCTTGTGTCAAAATTTTCTATAATGTGAGTCAGCGCACCAAATTTCATTAAAATATCTTAAAATTTGCGACCTGCAGTTTGTAACTAAGCCAATTTTGGGGGGACCCTTATATGGGCACTAGGTCTAAACATGGACCGATGTTTACCAAAATAAATATGCGTCGTCCTTGGACCGACATAAGTCGGTGTACCAAGTTTCATCAAAATATCTTAATATTTGCGACCTGTAGAGTGCGCACAAGAATGCATGGACAGACAGACAGACAGACGGACGGACGGACAGACGGACATCGTTAAATCGAAATAAAAAATAATTCTGAGCCGATCGGTATACTATAAGGTGGGTCTAGGACCAATATTTTTTGGTATTACAAACATCAGCACAAACTTATAATACCCTGACCACATAGTGGTGTAGGGTATAATTAAGAAAAAAAATTAAAAATTCGCGTATTTCTTATATTTTTTTTATATTACAATGTTTTTCTTCAATTATGTGTACATTTCATTACCATTGTTTTCATCAATGCAAATTGAAGAAAAATTTCATTGGCATTGAATGGTGATGTAATTTTTTGGCATTGACATTGAGATAAAGTAATGCCAATTATATTTCAATGCCAATGAAAATTTCCCAAGAATGTTTTTTTGTAAAAGTGGTAATATTTATAGACAATAATATGTTAACCAAAACAAAAGAAGGGTCTCTTTCTTTTGATTTTCATTGTTTGATGATCGGATATGTACTTCCGAATTTATTTGAGTTTCCATTTTCATCTCTAAAGCTCCACCCACAGGAAAGAGGGTGTGGCCGATTAAAAATATCGTATTCTTTAAATAAGTTTAAAAAGTGCAATATTGGGGGAAAAATTAGGGTCATCCCCGTAAACTCCACTTGCTCCCCAGAGATACTTTTAATCACAATTTTCATATTAAAATGGTTCGTCCAAAATAAACCTTGATCTTTGAAAATTAATGTATTACGATAAATAGAAACTTTTCTAATAAATTTTAATATTTTAGATATTTTATGAGTAGGACAAATTTTTAACCATTTCAATTTAGCTTTATTTAAAAACTTTTTGCATTATTTTTGGCGAGTTAAAATATGCAGTAATTTTTATGAGTCATTTAGCATTCTGTTTATAAGCGCTCCAAAATTAGTGGTTTAGTTTACAAAAAATTTGTAAAATTAGCAAATCTTCTGTTAAAAATTAGTAACTAAAATTCTTCAAAATACTGTAAAGTTAGCAAATTTATTGTTAAAAATTAGTAACTAAATTCAGCAAAAAAAAAATAGCAAAAAAATTTGTAAGTTAGTAATGTGGAGGTAGCAAAAAAATTAACTAAAAATTAAATGTTAACTAAAAATTTGTTAAGTTGAAGTACTAATTAAGTTTTACTAACTTTTCTACAAACTTTTTTCTATGAGTGTACAATTAAATTAACTCTTAAATCATTATTGCAGTTATATAGGTTCAATTGAATGAATTCACTTGATATTCTGTTAAAAGATTAATTCGATCACTTTAGACAAAATTATAATTCGATTTAAAGGGAACTCAATTGCAGTCCTATTATTCTTATTAAAAAAATTAAATTTTTTTTCTAATGTTAAAAATGAGTACAATTAGTATAAATTTCAAAAAATCAGTGCACGATTTCAGTACATGTTCTGATCAAATCAGTACGAATGTTCACCCTAATTTAATGGCAAATGCCTTAAAAATATCTTGCCCTGGTCATTAACATTTCAACACTAGATACCAATAATTACTTCAAATATAAAAAACTAAAAAAATTTTAATTTCGTCTTATGAATATATTCAATATGTGTTTGTGAAAATACTTTGGATTCAAGCTTAATGTTCGCACCGTTTAAAAACTAGTGATTTTCTAATGATTTTTAAACTGATTTAGCCATTTTTCTGCAAAATAGTTGACATTAGTGCACTTTTGTTGCCTTAAAATTTAAAATTTACTTTATTTAAAAAAAAAAAAAAAAACATGGGTAAAATGATTACATAAACTTGGTTTTTCTTTTAAATTCTTGTATGTAATTTAAAAATATGTTCTTCCGTAAATAATTAAAAGGTCGAGTTCATGTAATTTAAAACATTTTTAGCACTAAAGAGATATAAATAAAAACACAAACATCCACGCTTATGTGGCTTTCCACGCACAAACAGGAAAAAGTCTGTACACTCAACCAAAAAAGTCTGTAATGGCTACTGAAAATTTTGCTGTTATTACGGGAAATTTTGAGGCCGGCGGTATTTTTTGCTAATTTTAGCAACACATGTCTGCTGATCTGTAGTACAATAAAATTAGAAGAAAAAATTAGTAGCCGCTACTAAATTTTAGTAAAATTTATGTAAACTGCAATTCAAAATCGTTTTGCTAAAATCAGTTAAAAAACTTACTAAATATCATAATTTTAGTACAATGAAATTAGTATAAATAATTAGTTGCAGCTACTAAATTTCAGTAAATTGTTGTAAACTGTAATTTAAAATCAACATGCTGAAATTAGCAAAAAATTGTACTAAAAAAAACAAAAACTGTAAAATCTAAAAAAATTGTTTTTTTCTTTCGATTGTAACAAGCGTATAATTACTTCATCGTACTTGAAATTTGGAGTCAAAATTGCAAACGGTTCTCCAATTATGACCTTTTTATGCATTGGAGATACAATAAAATTTTCTGAGTGTTATTTCCAAACTAAGAATATATCAATAGTAACAAATATAAACTAAACAAGAATTGTAAAAAATCAAAAAAAAAAATTAAATTAGTATATTTTTCTGCTAAATTTAGCACTGGGTTTTCAAAAATTAGTAAAATGTTTTGCTAAAATCAGCAGCGAGAATTAGTAAAAAAATTCGTAATTTGTAATAAGAGAATAGCAAAAATGATTACTAAAAAAAAATTGTACTAAAAATCAGTATAAAAATAGTAAAGTTCGATTGGAAACTGTTTACAAATTTTTTTAGTAACTTT
The DNA here is from genome assembly GCA_949987735.1 of Leucophora obtusa. Taxonomy (NCBI): domain Eukaryota; kingdom Metazoa; phylum Arthropoda; class Insecta; order Diptera; family Anthomyiidae; genus Leucophora; species Leucophora obtusa. The sequence continues at coordinate 223,778,432 of OX465297.1, forward strand.
TTTATATGAGTGTAACAATTTTTGTTAAAGAAAAAAAGTCAGCACAATCGGTTTGCTATACACCCGTGTAAAAAAGTTTAGATCTCATCAGATCTTTTTGGATCTAAATAGATATGATTGAATCTAATTAGATCCTGTACCAGATCTCATCAAATATGATCAGATATGGCATATGTGATAATATCTTATGGCAAGATCTGATCAGATCTAGTGCCAAATCTGTTCAAATCTAAAGTGATCTGGACAATTGTGCCAGATATGCCTAGATCTGGTAAGATCTACTGAGATCTGGTAAGATCTTCTGAGATCTGTTATTTTTATATTTTGTACTATTTTGTTATTAAAAACAACCAAATTTTGCATTTTCTTTGCCTTCGGTTTTGGTTCGTCTTTAAAAGTGAGTTCGGTCGGGCACTAAATGTTAGTGTACCACTATTTTATAACAGTGATGGTATTTGAGAATTTTCGTTTAGTGCCTAAATGATGCCAAAAAAGTGCCAAAAAAGCTTTAAAAGTGCCAAAAAAAAAAAAATTTAGCAACATGCAAATGTTTCAAAAAATATGTTCAGCTTTTATTTCAAATATTTATACATTTACACCGTTATTATAAACTTTATAACAATAACAAAATTGTCACAAAACTGGTGTGAATGGAAAAAAAAATAAAAACGAAAATTATTATAAAACATTGACAAAATTGTCATGTAATAAAAAGCACATACATATATTTTCATTCGTCAACAATTTAAAATATAAGTTTTATTTTCTTTTGAAGAATTTTATAATTTTTCTTCACAGAAATATAATACGAAATACCTCATTCATATTTTGAGATATTATTTTAAGATGCATCGAACCTTTTACCGATTCTAAAATTCCTGCAAATTCCTCCAAAAGATTACGTAGTAACATGGGATTTTTGGGGCTAAAGTTGTTAGGAATAAGCTCAAAATACTTAATGCTAAAATTTAAAGGAAACTCCAAGTGCTTAGAACTAGTTCTCTCATGTTCTGCGGTTCCTGGATATTTTTTTTAAGTTTTCATTTAATTTAAGACTTCATAAAATTATAGAAAAAATCGTAATTTTTCACAAATTACAGTTTTTGACAATTTTATTTTATTTTTGGCAGAAAAAGCTTTCACCATTGTATGGTGAAATTTTCAAAACTTTTGCTTGTCATAAATAAACTAGAATACCATAACAAATTTTTGAAAAATTCCAGTGACGGACAATACAATAGAATCAATTAAAGTTTTTCTAATTTTATCCCCATTGCTTTTATTTTTAAAGATCAAAATAATGATTAAATTGTCCCCAAAGAACTGGAAGGTGGTCCAGAAAATTGTAGAAATTTTTAGTGTGGCGTTTGTTTTTTAATTTTGCTACCCGTTCTAAGTATACGTCTCTTTTAATGAAAAACCAGCGATATCGACCTTTTATCAAATTATATAGAAATTTTCTTGAAAAGTGCCAAAATTCTATGAAGAGTGCCAAAGTGCCATTGAATAGTGCCACAAATGGCACTTTTGTGCCACTTTTACCAACAGTGTTTTATAACAAAAAATAATGTTTTCAATTCACGGTCGTATGTCAGTGCATGATTTTTTACACGACCGGAAATTTATGGTTCGGCAATTATATGAAATTATATCTAGTTAGATATGATTAGGGCAACCAAAAAAAGCCCTAAAAGCAATGTTTTAAGCTCTTAAAAAAAGCTCGGAAAAACAGTAAAATAAGCAGTTAACATGTAAAAATAAGCCCTTAAACTTCATTATTTATTCATTAAAATCTTCACAAAAGAAAATTTTTTATTTAATACAATGCTACTTCCTTTGGAACTTCAGGAATCAGACAAAGTTGAAATATTCTTAAATTTCAACAAATTGTGAAAAATAATCTGTTGAAGGCATGGCCCAAACCGGATTTCATTCTTGCCTAAGGAAATCGTCATTGTCATATTTGTACTAAATATTAGAATTCAAGTTGGAAAAATAAAAAGTTTATTTTAACAAAAGAAACTTTTCAATTTAAAATAAACTACAAAAAAAAAAAACAAATTTTAAATAAAAAAATTTATATCGACTTAAAATAATAATCTAAATTGTTCTATCTTTTCAAATAAAAAACATGCTCTAGCTTCTTTTTGGTTGGCCTAGATATGATTATATAATATTTGACATATTTCGATTAGAACAAAATTCGGATAAAAGTGTATTGAACTATATCTTAGTCAATTAAATTAGATCCAACTATATTCTAGTATATCTAAAATTATCTAACATGATCTAATGTGATACAATTAGATGTTCTCATTTTTGGGATAAAAATATATATACGAGTAATATGGCAACTCCTTTTTATTTATTTGTTTACACTGTATTTTTTTACACTGTAGGTTTCTATGGAAAGTATCATATAAAAATGACAAGGAAATGAACATACATATACGCAGTTTAAAGGTGTGTAAAACGAAAAACCAACAAATTGATTGTTAATTAATTTTTAAAACCACCTTAGCTAATAACAAGACAAACTAGAGAATAGAATGGAAAAGAAAAATAAAAACTGATAAAAAAAAAAAGAATCCAAAGTCATGCAATCGAACTTTAACTAAATAAAAAAGCAAAGTAACCTAATAAAAATGCATTAATTCTCACGAATAGGAAGGAAATCAAAAGAAGAAAAAGTAACGAATACAGAACATGTAAAAAAATTTAACATTGCATGTTCTAAGGCTTAACAATAATCATTTAGTGTTGTGTGAATATATTTTCTTAACATTAATTTCTTTCAACCAAAAATAGGGGAAAACAAATAAAATAGAAAAAGATAAAATGCCACAAAAATAATCTTAAAAAAAATAAAAGTACTTGTTAAGGAATTAAAAGGTCTAATTAAAAGGTGTGGTTGATATACAAATCAAACAATAAAAATATTAAAAAAACAATGAACAAATTATTTGTATTTAAATATGTAGAGGCGTATGCATAATAATTACTAGGGCTAGGAAGTTCATGTAAATACAAGTTTGTTGTCGTTAGCTGGAGAACAACGTTGACCAAATATCTTTGCGAATCAATATATTTTTTAATAAATGCATATTTTAATATATATTTTGCCATATTTTGTTGCATATTTTGCTAGATATGGCGGATTATATTAAATTGAATACAAGTGCGCCAAACCAGTATTTTATAATAAGAAATTATTCTACTGCGTTAAAAAACAAAATTTACAAAATTTTTTTTGAAGAAATTTTTCGTGTACTGTGACGGTTTGGAAGCGAAAAAATGTCTAAATTAAAATTTCGAAAAATTTTAAAAACTAATTATTTTAAAACAAACACAATTTTCAAAAATCTTAAAAACATATTTAATTAAAAAATTACGAAGATCTGAAAATTGATTCTGGTAGAGGAGACCAAAAAAAAATATAAGTGTGTCGGCGTTTTGAAAGATTCAAGGAGTTTTTGATTTTGCTCTATATATCTTAGTTTTTGAGATGTGGGCCAATTTAAAAAATCATAAGGTGAAGAAATAGCGCCCGATTTTAACACTTGTGATATCTTAACAAAAAATTGTGTAAATTTTAACAATTGTATTTTAAAAAAATGAATTAATAATTTTTAAAATTAACATTAAAAATAAGTTACAAGTACTGAGGATTTTTTAGTACAGTGTTAAATGAAAATAAGTGAAATCTTTGTTTAAAGCAGTATTTCAACTATAAATTTCCTCAAAATTAGTCAAAACGATTTGATACCCAATTCGTAGATTTTTTAATTGTACTAAAGTTGATAAATAGTTTATGGAAAAAAGGGTCCCAATAAGCACATAGGTTTTAAAAATTCAAGTGCTTTAAATTTTGCTTGAAGTAAAGTATATTTCAAATTCTAGCACTTGTTTTTTTAACAAAAATATTTCAAACTCGAATTTTTGTTTCCCTTTTGCTGGAGTATGCTATTGAAATAAAATGTAATAAAAGTTGAATTCAAGCCTTGAAACTGGAAAACAGGGCTGGAATTGAACTTGATTTCAACTTGAATTCCAGTGAAAATGTTTATAGGGGTTTATATAAAAATGATTTTATAACAAAAATAAGAGGAAAAACCATTTCAAGTCTAAAGAGCAATACAAGATAAATGTTGCAGTGATAGTTTTACGAACGTTAACAAAAATATTTTTACTATACATACATTTCAAAAATAAATCATCGAAAAAGGTATGTTTTTTTATATTTAAAGTTAAAAAAATATTTTTTTCATATTTGAAACACGCAACATGTTATTGCATGTTTAAATCTTTTTTGTGCATTTATTTATTGCATTTATGTACATTTGGTTGTTCACATACGAGGTACTATATGTTTGTGTATTAGAATTGTTCAAAATGCAGGGGAAACGTAAATTTTAACTGCATTTGTTAGTCATGGGAAAATCTAACTGCATAAATTTAAGGAAGAATTCGTAACACTCATATTATGCAGTCATTCTGTTAATATTAAATAAAAATAAAGCAATTAAATTCAAAACAAACAAAAAATGTTAGTTGATTTATAAAAGTGGTCCAGGTTTTAAGTAAAATTTAATTTGTATTGACATTTGTAGTGGTCTTTATTAACATAATTTTCTGTAAGTGTTTCAAAATTGACCTTTTTCGAATTTTGTAAATTTTCGACATTTTCCCATATAAAAATATTAACGAGTTTAACTCCCTAAGGTCGGAGAGACCTTAACTCTTTCACTACCCTTGTACACCACACAGAAAAAACTAAAAACGAGTTTTAACAACGAAATTGATTATATCAATTAAAATTTTAATTGATTTTGCACCTATCACTCAAATGATACTATTAATTACTAAAAATTGCATACGATTATTTGAAACAAATTTCCATTAAAGTAGTAATAATATCAATTAAAACATTAATTGAAAATAAAAAAAAATAATTACATGGAGTACAGCATATGTATTTGTTTTGATTTTCTATATCCCAGCAAAACTATTAAGGAGTACTTCATAAAGACTTACTATTTTCTCTACATCCAGTAAAATAATATACAAAAATAAAATAAAATAAATACAACAACACATTGCGACATGACGCACAAGCATAGTTATACCCTACACCACTATGTGGTCATTATACCCTACACCAATATGTGGTCAGGGTATTATAAGTTTGTGCTGATGTTTGTAACACCAAGAAATATTGGTCCCAGACCCAGAATTTTATTTTATTTCGATTTAATGATGTCCGTCCGTCTGTCCGTCCGTCCGTCCGTCTGTCTGTCAGTCCATGCATTCTTGTGGGCACTCTACAGGTCGCAAATATTAAGATATTTTGATGAAGCTTGGTACACCGACTTATGTCCGCCCAAGGACGAGGCCTATTGATTTTGGTTCAAATCGGTCTATGTTTAGACCTAGTGCCCATATAAGGGTCCGCCCAAAATTATATTGTTTATACGCTGCAGGTCGCAAATATTAAGATATTTTGATAAAATTTGGTACACAGACCTATGTTGGCCCAAGGACAAAGCCTGTTGATTTTGGTGAACATTAGACCTAGTGCCCATATAAGGGTCCCCCAAAATTGGCTTGGTTACAAACTGCAGGTCGCAAATATTAAGATATATTAATGAAATTTGGTACACAGACCTACGTTGGCCCAATAACGCAGCCTATTGATTTTGGTGAACATCGGTCCATGTTTAGACCTAGTGCCCATATAAGGGTCCCACCAAAATTATATTTTTTATACGCTGCAGGTCGCAAATATTAAGATATTTTGATGAAATTTGGTACACCGACCTATGTCAGCCCTAGGACGAAGCCTATTGATTTGGTTAACATCGGTCCATGTTTAGACCTAGTGCCCATATAAGGGTCCTCCCAAAATTATATTTTTTATACGCTGCAGGTCGCAAATATTAAGATATTTTGATGAAATTTGATACACAGACCTATGTTGGCCAAAGGACGAAGCCTATTGATTTTTAGTGAACATCGGTCCATGTTTAGACCTAGTGCCCATATAAGGGTCCCCCCAAAATTGGCTTGGTTACAAACTGCAGGTCGCAAATATTAAGATATTTTAATGAAATTTGGTTCGCTGACTCACATTATAGAAAATTTTGACACAAGTCCCATTTTAACCCATTCGAATTTCGGATCCAAACATTAGTTGGCTTTTAACCAGACTGGTGTAGGGTATTGTATAGTCGGCATGCCCGACTTTAACCTTTTTACTCGTTTTCTACTGAAAAATTGTTAAATTTACAGCAGTATCGGATCTTTCCTATGACACGCACGTGTTAAATTCATTGATGGAAATGCCAAATTTGAACTACTTTTATTTTTGAGTAGTGTTTTTTCTGGAGCTGTTAGTAGTTCAAAATTTGGCATTTCCATCAATGAATTTAACACGTGCGTGTCAGATCCGATACTGCTGTAAATTTAACAATTTTTCAGTAGAAAACTATGCTTGTGCGTCATGTCGCTATGTGTTGTTGTATTTGTTTTATTTTATTTTTACATTATCTTATTTTGAATGTAGAGAAAAAAGTCAAGAATTAAAAAGTGTGTTTAGAGATGCCCCTAAACTAATGCCCATTAGTGTACCCCTAAACTAATGAGCCGCAGTGTAATCAACAGTATTGCTGAATTGGTTTTTACATATTGTTATTGTTGTTAGAAAGAATGCGTATTGATGCATTCTTAAGCATCAATACTAAACACAAAATTAACTAACAACCACTCTAGTTTCGATCATAAAACAATAAACAACCAAACAAAACAAACAAGCAAACATACACTCTCAAAACAATTCCGTTGTGACAACCGAATTTTTTCCAACCGAATTCGTTCGGTTGCTGCAACCTCGTAATTCGGTTGCCTCAACCGAATTCAGTTGTGACAGCCGATAATTCGGTTGTCGCAACCGAATTGAAATTGAATTCGGTTGTCGCAACCGAATTGAAATCTAATTCGGTTGCCACAACTGAATTCGGTTGCTGCAACCGAATTACGAGGTTGCAGCAACCGACTCAATTCGGTTGGCAAAAAGTTCCGTTGCCACAACGGAATTGTTCTGAGAGTGTATATACAGTGAACAGTGACAAAATTATAAGTACATACAATTGAATACAAACTACTAACAATTAAAATGAAATAAATAAACAGTGAAACATTAAATTTAAAAATACAAAAATAAAGTGTTTTATTTGGACCCAAAGTTAACAATTTTTAAAGGTTTGTCGCCAAACAAAGTGGATGTCCTCTTTTTGCAGGGATATGCATACAGTTTAAGAAAAAAATGTTTGGGAATTATACAACACATCATTATGCAACAAATATTTTCAAAAATATTTAGAAGTCAATTAAAATATTAATTGATTCAATTAAATACCCAGCGAAAAAAGAGAAGCCGAAGCAGTAGAAAAAGCACTACAATTGATGATCTGGATGTACTTCCTTTTTACCATAAACACTAATGCTTTTAACATTGAGTTGTCGTAGGAGAGGAGTTCTCCCACTTCAACATTTTTTCAGTACTTTTTGAACGAGTGCAAAGGAAGCTCTTTTTCACCAATTAAAATTAAAAAAAAATTCTTCACAAAAAAAATTATATTTTTTATTTTACAAAAGTTTTTTTATTGCGATTACTAGTCTAGCGCTCTACCGCTGAGCTATTCTTTGATATGAAAGTTGACTTGCATAAAAACACCACTTTGTTAATACGAGATATTGTTCCTTATTCTCTTCAATAAAAGTTCTTATTAAACAAGTGTAAAAGATGCACTTCAATTCAATATTGTTTTCAGTACTATTTTTACAGGTGCATAAAAAGCAATTTCTCACCATTTTTTTTTTTTATATAATATACATATTTTTAAGAATTTTAAAATTAGAAAAATATTGAATTTAAATATATAAAAAAAATTAATAGAATAAAAAAAATTTTTTTTAAATAAAAAAATATCCGGGACCCTCTGTTTGGAAATGCCAAATGATAATCACTTTTTACGATCACTTTTAGAGCAATTACTCTTTAGAAGGAATACTTAAGTGATTTTTTTGATGTTGTTCAGAAGTAATTCTAAAAAAGCTGTAAAAATATACTAACGGATACTTTGAAAGCAATGAAAGAAGTGAATTTTTGAAGTTGTTCAGAATAACTTCTAAAAGAGCAGTAAAAATAAACTAACGGATACTTGTGAAGCATTTAAAGAAGTAGTTTGTAAAGCATTACTTGCAATTTATTTTTGCTGGGTACTTGTTTAAAAACAATTTTAATTTTTAATATATATTTAATTAGATATTTAAGGTTAATAATTTTTTCTTCTTTAAAAGAGTATATAGAATTTGATAATGCAAAAAAAATTTATACTTTTTGTAAATAAGTTTATTCGGATCTTATATGTATAAGCAGTTCAAGACGGCAATGTAGTCTCGATATTTGTTAACGAAGTCCAATTTTTTGAATATATCATAATCTCCGAGAAAAGAGGGTTTGGTATTTCTCCTAAATTAATGAAGATAAATGATTTAAATTTGGCATATAGCTTCGTTTTATGACGAGAAGAAAACCAACCAAAGGATGTTTGGCTATTCGAATGTTAAAGGGGAAAAAGGGGGATGAGAAATTTCAAAAAATCGATTTTGGAACGTCATTTTTGGTGGATAGGAGGGGGCAAAATATTTTACATATTTTTGTCTAATTTGTCAAATATACAATACACCCACAAACAACAAGTCGGTAGTGAAGGGGTTAACCTAAAGTTAATTTTAAAATTTATGTGATAAACAAGCACTAATGTGTCAGTTAAAATCCCAGTTAAAGGCTAACAGGACATTGTGTTAATTATGTTATAAAAAGCACGTTTTCATTAATCCAGTCTGCTCAACAACATAAATTTCATAGAAATAGGTGTAAGCTGCACGGCAAACCTATCTTGTCAATCATTTCTTGCCACTGTTTTAATTATTATTTCCAAAAATTAATCGTGCGCCTATTGCAAATTCTTTCTTCATTTTAGATTTCACATTTTTTAAAGTAATATAATTTTGCATTAAGTACTTGGAGTAATTCAATTCATATTTGAACCCCCTTAATGGATGTTAATTTTGTTTGTGTTTTTTTTTTTTTTTTTTTGTTATAAAAATAAAACTTTGCTGCATTTCAAATATTTATGTATAGTTTTTTTGTACAACAAAAAATAGCAAAAATTTTAAATTTATTTACATTTTTTCATGGCAATTTTTTAAAAATGCTTTAAAACTATGGAAGTGCAAAAAAACGCCAAATTGTTATTTATTATATTATCAGTTATATATGTATGTGTGTATGTAATTGTATATAATCGTATGTGTGAACTTTTTGTATGTACTTGCTTACCATTTATTCATATTGAGCTATAAATTCAATTTAATGTTTCACTGCAATAAAGTAAAAAAATTCCTTTTTTTCAACACTTCTTGTTTTGTAGGGTGTTGGATTTTAATACCAATAGTACGCCGAGTGTTGTTATAAAATGTGTTTGTATAGGAGAAGGAGCAACGGAAATGTTTGCATGTAAATTATGCATGCGAAATTTATAGGTATTTGGAAAGAAAACAAATGAAGAAAATTACAACGTGCCAACGAGGTATTAATAATGCTCGAAAAATTCAACAATTTCCTTAAGATTACATGTTTTTTTAATTAAAGGATATAAATATTTCATAGAAAAGGATAATTTTATTTGAAACACTTTTTCAATACAGCATTTGATGATTTAATAAGAGAGTAATATTAGATAGATTTTTAAGATGTTTTGAAGTAATCGACATCACTACAATTTCATTAAAGGTCAGTACTGTCCCAGCAAAAATGCATTTATGGATGCTCATTGCTAATATCTAAGTAATAAGCAGTAGAAATGGGGTCCTACTGCATGCGCGGATCGAGTAATTAATATAAGGGGACAATTCATGCGCCACCGTGCCCAAGTCAATGTGTTTGTTGTTTTTTTGTCTACACTGATAGAATTTTGTGCATAGTATTAATGAATTTGTTCATTAATCCAATGATTTTTTTCGTTGAAAAGTCCCCAAAGAACGCGTTCATTAAATCAATGAAACGTATTCATTAAATGAAAACTAATTGAAAAAAATATATTTTTTTTGCGTTACTTTTTTATTTATTGGTTATTTTTATTTTGTTAATTTTTATTTGTACATATATTTCATTTTTGTTTTTATAACGTTTTTGACATCTCCCTGAACTCGACTTGAACCCGCAATCACCAGAATGTAAACATTACCGCGTTACCAATTCATCTAAATAGCCAAAATAAAATGATGTAATTATTTGGACTTTTATATTTAAATAATTTCAGTTTGCAACCCTAGCGTTCATTACTGGAACATATATATATTTTAGTAATTAGCAAATTCAAAACCCTTATAAAAATTATAGCATATCTTACGGGTTAGTTGAAAATATATAATGAAAAAATTCATGAAATTAATGAATTTTTCATTAATTCAATGAAAATGTTTCATTAACTCAATGAATTCAGATTAATGAAATCGATTCATTAATAGTAAGAACGAAAATTCTATCAGTGTACGGCGGCGTATGGGTTTTCCCTTTATATTAATTGCTGAAGCCGCGGATGGTCTACTGCATATAAATCAGTGCCAAAACTCATTATTTTTATTCGACAAGGTCGCTTTTGCAAGCAGTTGTTTATATTTGCTATATGGCAAAAATACAAAAAACAAGTGGTTAGCGAAATAAGTATACTTATTTCGCTGATAAGCCATTAAAAAATAAGTACTTACAAGTTAGAAAAAAGTCTGTAAAAAGCTACTCAAATTAGCATATTATGTTTGCTAAATATTAGTTATATAGGAACATCGAAAGAAATCTGTTAAATATACAGAATTTTAAGTATATTTGAGTTACATCTTATATAATAGAAAATAACAACTTGCTAAAATCAGCAACAACACCTTGCTAATTGTATTTGGCACTTCCACTTCGCTTGCCATTTTGAATCGAATAAAAACTTCTAGCGAAAAAATATAAAATATGAAATTTTTTTACATTCATTTCAAAGGCCACTAAAATTCCTCCCAGTGTAGAAATGGTAATGACATATCATTATTTTTTGGACTACCAGTAATGACACCCACATAATTTCTGCATTATTTTAAAACATATAATAATGAGTTACTGATAATGATTTATTTTTATCATTATTTTAAATAGAAAGTAATTTTCTAGATTTTTTTGAAAAATTTTTAAATCTATTTTTAGACTCAATAAGGTAAGGATATATGTAACCACATATTTTTTGATTTTTTGTATGTTGGCGAGTAAGGTGACTTGTGTGCAGCAGGTGAATTAAGTTTTTATCTGTCAAACATTACATGTCGAGATAGCTCAGATGGTAGCGCTATTGACTGGTAACCTGGAGTCCCAGGTTCGATTCCCGCACTAGAAAATTTTATTTAAAAAAAAAAATTTACAATAAAAAATATTTTTTTATAAAATTTATTTTTTTTAAATCTATTTTTAGACTCATTCTTTTTGTCCGTACTGGTAAGCATATAGGTAATGACATATTTTTTGATTTTTCGTATGCATAACTCATTATTTTTCGCGACATCGCCATACAAAGGTAATAAGAAATGTAATAACAAAAGTAGCTAGTTACCATTACCAAGTATGTAGTTACATAACCACATATCTGGTAATGATTTTCTACACTGGGCTTTTTCAATTTGAGTGATTTTTAAAAAAGTTAATGCAGAAAATGTGTTGGGCAATTTTTCAAACGCAGTCTTGAAAAAATCTTGAAAAAGTACATATACATATGTACTTTTGTTCTAACTGTCATTTCCAATATATTCTATCGAGAAACTTTTTTGAGTGTACAAAATGAATAACATTTGAAATCAGTCAACACTTATTAAATTTATAGTGTGACAGCTTGTTTTCAAATGACCCTGATTTAGTTCTTCAATGTCATTGTTGTCAATTAAATTTGTTCATTTCAGTGCATTTTGTTACATAAAGCAAATATTTAAACAATTCCTTTATAAATGACCAATAAATTTCAATGAAAAATTGTACATTAACACACATTTGAAACCGCAAAAAATAAATTGGTCAACCAACATAAAAACCACACAAACCACTAAGATCACCTGTACACACACACACACACAAAATTTTACAGCAACTGCAACAATTACAAATGAATATTGGTACATATGTCTGTGACAGTGTTGCCACCAGTAAAGCAAAAAAATACACAGCCGTAGGTCAAAAATTATCCAAAACTGTATGAAATTACACAAAAAATTAATGTTATTTTTATTAGTTTAAAATAATCGTTATTTTTATAAAACAAAATAATACATGCACATATGTATGTGGCCCTTTGGACTCTCCTGCGCACAGTGGGCCAGAAACAAAATACAATAATTTGGAAATAATACCGGCTGGCTACGTTGCTGTGAAATTTCACACTGTCAGAGAGCTTAAGTTTTGAGGCTTGAAACCATAGACCGAACGGGATCTGTGCCACTCAGCTGCAAAGAAAGGCACCACTAAAATGTGAACATTTTTAAAGCTTGCAATTTTTCAATTTATCAACAGATTTTAAAGATGTAAAAAAAAACTATCATTGGTAGAAAGTTCGCAAATGCTGTTTGAATTACATTCTACCAATATGTTCTTAATTTGTAGAAAAGCTGTTAATATTTAGACACAGGTTACCTACAAAGGTCTTATAAATCAATTATAGAGTGCCATTTATAGTAAAAATAGCCTTTTCATATTAACTAAGACTGAAATAATGAATTATTTAAAGGAAATTTTGATTGAGTGGGGCACTGTATTTTGATTGAGTGGGGCACTGTGCTGCCGTCAGAAAATTATTATCTGATCAAATCCCTCAAATTTCTTACCCATGAGAAAGTCACAATCATAACAAAACCAAATTTCTTTTGCTTAATTTCAAATTGTCTTGCCACCCAAGACAAAAATATTTATTATACCCTACACCACTATGTGGTCAGGGTATTATAAGTTTGTGCTGATGTTTGTAACACCAAAAAATATTGGTCGTAGACCCACCTTATAGTATACCGATCGGTTCAGAATTTTTTATTTCGATTTAACGATGTCCGTCTGTCCGTCCGTCCGTCCGTCTGTCTGTCTGTCCATGCAATCTTGTGCGCACTCTACAGGTCGCAACTATTAAGATATTTTGATGAAATTTGGTACGCAGACCTATGTTGGCCCAAGGACGAACAAGTTTGATTTTGGTGAACATCGGTCCATGTTTAGACCTAGTGCCCATATAAGGGTCCTACCAAAATTATACTGTTTATACGCTGCAGGTCGTAAATATTAAGATATTTTGGTGAAATTTGGTACACAGACCTATATTGTCCCAATAATGCAGTCTATTGATTTTGGTGAACATCGGTCCATGTTTAGACCTAGTGCCCATATAAGGGTCCTACCAAAATTATACTGTTTATACGCTGCAGGTCGCAAATATTAAGATATTTTGATGAAATTTGATACACAGACCTATATTGGCCCAATAACGCAGCCTATTGATTTTGGTGAACATCGGTCTATGTTTAGACCTAGTGCCCATATAAGGGTCCTTCCAAAATTATACTGTTTATACGCTGCAGGTCGCAAATATTAAGATATTTTGATGAAATTTGGTACATAGACCTACGTTGGCCCAAGGACGAAGCCTATTGATTTTGGTGAACATCGGTCCATGTTTAGAACTAGTGCCCATATAAGGGTCCCTCCAAAATTGGCTTGGTTATAAACTGCAGGTCGCAAATATTAAGATATTTTAATGAAATTTGGTGCGCTGACTCACATTATAGAAAATTTTGACATAAGCCCCATTTTAACCCATTCGAATTTCGGATCCAAACAATACACCAGACTGGTGTAGGGTATTGTATAGTCGGCATGCCCGACTTTTTTATTTTGCATTCAGTTTAACAAATATTTTCCAAAATATTAACATAATATTGAGTTTATATACAAATAATATAAAAAACTACTCTTTTGACTTCCCCCAACTAAATTGGGTTTGGCGTAGAACAAATTTACAATAATAACAATAATAATTAACCAGAAATTTAAAATTTGTGCAAGATGTTATAAAAATAAACTTATTTTATCAACTGTGGGACTTGAAAGTATGGAATTAAGTAAACTTTTTAGTAAACAGCGAAATTACACAAAAACTACACAAAAATGTCACTATTCAAAAATTATCCAAGGAATGTGTAAACAGTCCGGTTTTTGAATAATTATTCAAAAAGTGGCAACACTGGTTTGTGAGTACATTTTTGCAGCATCAACGCTAGGGATGCCAATCGGGATTGGTTTTGTAAAATCCAGGAATTCGGAAGTTCAAAATTAAAAAAACGAGATCCCGGTACGAATAGGGATTCTTCGGAATCCCGATTTTTTCGCAATTTCGAGATTTTTTGCCATTTGCGGAATTTTTTTATTTAACAAAAAGTGTAAAATTTTTAAATTTAAGCACCGTAAGTTGTTTTTCACATGGAAAATTTTCACTCGAACTTAAAATGCCTAAAAAGTTACTTTAAATTCAAAAAATTTATAATTTTTTTATTTTATTAAAAAGATCCAATCACAATAAACAGAAAATGACACTTTTTCACAAGAAAAATAATAGTCTTGAACATTAAATTTGTGTGAAAACAAAGGCTACACAATTTTCACATGAAACTCATTGTCGTGAAAAAGTATTTCTTTTATATGGAGTATAACAGTTTTTTCACGTGAAACTCAAACAACTTACGGTGATTTATGTAAAAAAAAATAAAAAATATAACTGTTATACACGTTTTGTGACATACTCCTGTTTTTTAATTAACGAAGGAATTTAAAAAATTTAAGAATTTAACTCTGTCGATATGTTGTGTGCTGTTTTTGTTTATAATAATTTTATATTCACTATTCTTATATAATTTTTTTAATTTAAAATTGTGAATTAAATTTTAGAACTTTTAATTAGTTTCAGAATTTTTGAATTTTTGTTTTCCATATAGTACACTCTAAAAAATGTTTGTAAATTTACTACTATAAAATGGGTAAAATTTTGTTTAATTTTACGAAAATTCGGTAAATATAAACAAAAAATGCGTAAAATTCTTTTATACACACTTTCATACGCAATAATACACATACAAAGTATTTTTAGACATTATGTGCTTATAAATAAACACATTGTGCCTAAAATTACTATTGTTTTGTTAAATAAAATTTTTACGCACAAAGTTGGTAAATATACTATAAAATAATAGTAATAAATACTCTGACAATTCAAATTGGAAAAAATTTAAAAAAATTATAAATAATAAAAAGAAAAAGCGAAAACGGATTATTTTTTGTGAATTGCAACATTTCCACAAACACATTAGAGTCTGGAAATAGCAACATAAGCATGAAATTGTTTTTGGTAATTATTATTAACGCATGTGGTAGTCTAAACCTCATTTCAAAATTGAAAACGCCGTAAGAGAGACACGGCCTACGCAGGAACTACTGGATGCAATGACTCCTGCTTAAAAAAATGCCTTCTTTGCAAGGGAGGCAGTCAACCAACAACCGTCAACAATAACGGGAGAAAACGCCGTAAGAGAGATACGGCCTAGATAAAACAACTGGGTGCGATGACTCTTGCTCAACAAAATGCCTTCTTTGAAAGGGAGGCAGTAACCGTCAACAATAACGGGAGATAACGCTTTAAGAGAGATATGGCCTACGCAGGAACAACTGAGTGCAATGACTCCTGCTCAACAAAATACTTTCTTTGCAAGTTAGGCAGTACTCAATGAATATTGACTTTGTTGAACAGGAGTCATTGCACTCAGTTGTTCCTGCGTAGGCCATATCTCTCTTAAGGCGTTTTCTCCCGTTATTGTTGACGGTTACTGCCTCCCTTTCAAAGAAGGCATTTTGTTGAGCAGGAGTCATCGCACCCATTCAATAGTTATAACAAATTTTTATATGAATTTTATACAAATGCCTTAAGATCCCAAAACGACTAATTTGGACATAAACGATTATGAGAGAATGACTCGGATATTATTATTAATAAAATACGTACTAAAAATTAATTTGTTATTTTATTAAAAAAAATTTTTGGGTGGTGCTAAAGTTAGCACACCTTTTGTAAATGTACGCATTATATTTTATTTTTACGCACTTTCTGTGGATTTTTGCGCATTTTTTGTGGATTTTTACGCGTTTTATGCGTACATTTACACGTGAAACGTGCTTTTTTACACACAAATTTAGTAAATTAACACACTAATTTCAAAATTTCATTTAATTTTTACGCACTTTCAATGTAAAATTACAAATTATTTGTGCACCAACTTAAACACAATGTGCGTATTTTTTTTCAATTACGCACATAGAGTAAATTTATCCAACTTATAGTAGGAGTTCAGTTTCCTACTATAAGTTGGGTAAATTTCAACAGAATTTAATTAGAGTGTAGCGCAGAATTTCAAATGTGATAGTTCCTGAAATGCCGCTTTTTATTCTGAATTGTAATCGATGTAATCGCCATTAATATAAAATTAAACCACATTCACAATGATGGAGCACTCTGTAGAGTGATGTGTACTAAAAATATGTAAGTGCGAAAAAGAAAGGAACAAAATTCACTCTGCAGAGTGGAGAACTCTGTCATTGCGAATGTGGCTTTACATTTAACAAAACCAGTTTAAAATATAAACAGGGTTGCAATTTTATACAAATTATCACAAATTTTTGCAATTATAATAATTCCGGTACTCGGGATTTCGGAATTGGCA
Source organism: Leucophora obtusa (assembly GCA_949987735.1). Taxonomy (NCBI): domain Eukaryota; kingdom Metazoa; phylum Arthropoda; class Insecta; order Diptera; family Anthomyiidae; genus Leucophora; species Leucophora obtusa. The sequence continues at coordinate 223,795,328 of OX465297.1, forward strand.
TCCCTAATCAAAGCACAACTCTGTGTAAGTGTGATGTATGTGTGTGCATTTGTGGGTGAGTGAATGTTATACATTCATCCATTTTTATATTGACAATTGTAATACCAGTGAAAAGTGAAAACCCCCAATGAACGTGATATCATAAAATACGTGAATATAAAAACATGTGGTTTGGTTTTGGTTAAATTTACATGGTGCAAAAATATGTGCTTTGTAACGTATAGTACAGGAAGAGCAAAATAAATAAAAAAAGAACAATGTGTGCAATAAATATTCATATAGAACCCTTTTACTTAAACTTTAATTAGACAAATTATAGTGGTCAGTTTTTAAGCACTCTACCCAAGATAAGAGGTTCCAATGAGATACTGAACTTATAAATTTTGGTTACATTTTTTTAGATTTTATAAAATGATTTTTGCAACAGTATAAAAAACTGCGTTTTAACTATTTTTGCGAAAAATCTTGCCCATAAGTTGAAAATCGGAGTTCGCCATTGAAATAGGCTCAATGGCATTAATATATTGTTTTTTTTTCTGCCGTCACGTCATGCAATCAATTTAATGAAAATTTTTTTGTCAAAATCCGTTTTTTAATTTAAGAATTCCTGCTAACCGCTAAGCTACATTTTCCCCCACTATGAGCAATAAAAAAGCGCTACATTAATGGGAAACGCGCTAAGCTGGCAACAGTGGGCACGTAGCGTTCCAAAGAAACCAAACTTTTGTTCTCATTCTTTGTAAACTGTTTTCGTATTGAGCTTATCATATGAATTATGTATGGGTATATATGATCATTTATGAACAAATATGGCCATCATCAGATACGCAAATATATGATCGTATGGGAAATCATGTATGGTTATATATTAAGCTATGCGTGGAGGAGGAATATGCATATGTATGCCCATAGATGGGCATTTTTTTAAAAACTTCAAATTTTTCTTTTATAATTGTTTGGATATTGTATCACGAACAAAGTTTCCGATTTTTGGAAATTTTTAAAATTTCCATAACAAAAATATAAAGTCTGATACATCATTTGTAAGTAATATAAGCATGCTGAATACAAATATTTTAAAATTTTAGAAATCCCACGAACGGGTTTCGGGATATTGGGACTTGATTTTTGTAACTACATATTTCACATATTTCAAAATATTTATATTTTAGCTTTAAAATATTACTGGTTGTTTATCTACTTCAAATCATTTGATGTAAATAAACAAAATATTAATATTTCAAAACTTAAGTACTAATATTTTTTTACTTAAGGGGGTTATCGACTCTAGGAAAAATTTCGAATTTGTTTTCGAATTTTTTTTATATTTTATTTGGATAAAGCATACTCTTCAGTATATGCTCAGAAAATTATAATTCAGTATATGCTCAAGATATAAAATTTCCACAAGTTTTTTTGTAAAATATATTTTTGTCACAAAGTAATATTCTATGCATTAAATTTGTACACAAAATTTTATTATAAATCTTATTTCACATAATACAGCAGAACAAACAGGAAAAAACTACATCCAAATATGGAAAAATTGCACGCAGTCTTTAAAGAAAAGCCAATGACGATTCCTCGATGGTGGGAGAAGGCACGTTATATGAGGCAGGTACTGATCGCTTTTTATAAGCCATAAAAGTAATCAATGTATATAAAAAATAAAAAAAAAATACAAAACAAACTAAAAAATATACGAAACAAAAGATTTTGACCGAAATGAAATGTTTAATAAATTCCTTACCATCATTTTTAAGAATATTTGGGTTAATCTTTATCCGATTCTTCTCAAATTAGGGGTACATGTAGAAAACTGCGAGAAATAAATTTTGCTGACACTGTACAGCCAAGGCGGGTTAACCGATTTCGATCCTGGTTTTTTTTTCCTTCATAGGCAACAAAAAACTCTAGTCCTTATCGTGGCCTTTTTTTTGAATTTTGGTCAAATAAATTTTATATCCCCCAGCAAATGTGTTTTTTCTTGCCTTTTTTGGGATTTTTAAGTTTGTGTGGCAACTTTGTTAAAAAAAATTTTTTTAATAAAAATGGGGCTACGATAAGGACTAGAGAATTTATCTAGAATTAAAAATCACTTTACATTTTTATTTTCCGAATATTAATGAAGGCTGCACAGCGGCAGCCGGTTTTGCCTTTTTTAAAAAAGGCCAGTAATAAAGTGGCAACTCTGGCGATTTTGGCTGGGGAAATATAAAACTGATATTTTTTGAAAATACTACAATAACATTTAAATAAAAAAATAAAATATTAAAAATATTGTTAATTGCATTTTTGACAACCGTTCAAATATGCCCTTTAAAATATTGTTGTTGCAGTATTTACCCCCCTTAAGTAATAATTCGATACATTGAGATAAGGCGAAGGGAGTATTTTTTGTGACTGGCGCATTTAAATATTTGTAACTCAGTCATTTTTTGACCGATTTTTAATTTTTAAACGATATTTAAAAGAAACTTATTTTTATCAAAACTTTCTTGAGGTTATGTTAATCTTTATGGAATATAACAAATTAGCTTTGCCTTAAATCTAATCTGTCTGTTTTTATGGTGCGCGTATGTATATAGAATATGAAATTTTTCCTTTTAAATACTTTCATACATAAGAAAACCTGAAGTTTATATACAAACCCAGTGTTTTTCAAGGAAGGTATCTCTAAGGTCACCCATCAATTTTGCTGAAATTTGGATATGTGATAGAGGAGAGATTTTTGAATATATACAGCTGTTGACAACTAATTAGAAACGCATTTTTTACACTAGAGCTTGATGATCATTATTGATATTTTCGTAAATTTACCGTTACGTTTTTTGTTAAAACAATTGAATTATATTTATTACTCTTTTCATTATCATTTACACTCATTTTTGTTGCTGTTTATTTTAAAAGCTGTTATAATTTCTGAAAATAGTTTACATATTGTTTAGTAAAATTCTAAGAAAGTGCGACAACTAATTAGAAACGCGTACTTGTTTATTAAAGTCTTCTTGGCTAAGAGCTATTTTGATAAAAAAAATTTATTTTACGGTTATTTGTTTCCAATTTAATGTTTTATAGCAAATAAGAAATTATAATTTTTAAGATTTATCATGGGAAAAGGCAAAAGCTGCACTCCTGAAGAACGGAGCCCAATTTTTATAATTTAGAAGTCTGGAAAGTCTTATAGAAAAATAGCAGAGCAGCTAGTGTTCCAAAAAAAAAATGGTTTTTAATGCTTTACAGCATATAAACAAATATGAGACCATAGCCAATGTTCCGCGAAAGAAGAGACCCAGCACATACCGACCGAATGATAACGCGAATTTCCAAATCCGGCCCAAAAAAGTTATCTACTGACACCCAACGTGATATTCAAGAAAATTTACCCAGCAAAAACAGACATTACCGAGTAATTAAGCGAGTAAGTAGCATACAAAGGGTTTCACTACTTACCAGGCTATTTACTCGCAACATTACTTTTGTTCGCGATGTCCAAAAATTCATGGGTGTTCATTACCGTCTCGCTTACAAAAAAAGTGCGAATAACGAGTTACCCAAAGTTAAAGAATAAGTAGTTACTCACAAAGATAGAATAAGTGGTTACTCAGAAGTTAGGAAATAAGTGGTTACCCTACATTGTAAAATAGTTGGTCATATTGGCAAGAAAAAACTTTACCTTGGAAAATTTCCTATTTAGTTCAAAACAAATTTATAAATATATTAATATAAAAAAGACTTAATCAGTACTTATTTAATCAATTACCAGTAAGTGATTACTTTGCACGAATATATAAGTACTTCTATAACTTATTATTGGTAAGTCATTATTTTGCATTTTAAAGTAATGCAAAAGGTAATGACCTATCATTACTTGGTAATCCGTATGGTAATGACCTGCAATTACCATGTTTTTGCTGGGTAGGTTTATAATGACTAAACTTACTAATTCCATTAAGAAAAAACCAAAACATTAATACTTTTTTTTTTTTTTTTAATTTTATTTTATCGGGATATACATTAATTGCATCAAAGGAATTAAATATGCTAAAAATCCGAAACGTATTTAACAAATTGTGAAAAATAATCCGCTGCAGACATGTCCCTATCCGGATTTCATTCTTGCCTAAGGAAATCGTCAGGGGACGACGTTTTTAGAATTTCTGGAAATATTTGTTAAGTTAAATTACAAACTCAATGAGAATTTTTTGTTCTCGTCTAGGAGCGTTATTAAACATTTAAAATATCAAAGAAAAAATTGTTTCTCACAAATTTGGCCCAAAACCTTATCACATTTTTTTTTTTTTTGATTTCACCCATATATATTTACTTTTTTAATATACTTTGGCAATTATTGCTAGAAATGCTTTCGCGTAACCTCCATTTACGCCATATAATTTAATTTGCAAACATTAAACTGCCACGTCAACAATCCCACTAATTTCGTTGTAATTATTTTACCTTTTATTTATGCATTTGTGTATAAATTTGTAAACTGTTTGTGAATTTTTTAAAAACCACTAAAAAAATTTATTTTTTATTTGTTTAATTTTAGTTTTGTTCTACATGTGTGCACAGTGATGTCTGAAGACATCTTTAAAGTAATTTGAAAAAAACTAAATTATCTAAGGTTAGTACCATTTAGGATACTAAAAGATGCAGTTAACTAAAAATAAATATTTGTATGGAAAGTTTTTTGTTTGAAACGATAAAAACAACTGTTTACAATTCAAAATTATCCAATAATTTTAAAAATTGGTTTCAACAAATCACTTTGCTTAATGTAAAAATTTTTAAAAATCTGGAATACATTAAATGATGCATATAGAAAGAAATGTGTGAGCAAATCATATAAAAATATCAATTTCTCAGTAATTTTATAAATAATTTTTAACCCAATTCGGACATATTGTTGCGTGTAAAACCCATTACTATACTAAATAAAGTACCCAGACAGAAATTGCCAACTGTACCAAAAACAAAACACTGGCAGAGTTCGATTCCGGTCACGAACATACAATTTTTTGTTTTCGTTTTTTTATTTTATTATATTTTTTTTTTATAAAATTACATTTCTTTTAATTAAGGGGTTACATGACATTCGCGGTAAAGAAAACAGACCTTTTTTTAAAAATTCATAACTCAGTCAAAAACAAACAATTTTTCTTTATTATTGTAGAGAATTGAACAAATTACAAGAAAAAAAATTTAAAAAAATATAATTTTCACTCCAACATGGTTTTATAGAGCTCCAAACTGGAGCTCTAAAAATTTATTATTATTCGATTGGTTATTCATACGATAACCAATTTTGTTAAGATTTAAAAAAGTAATTTTTTCAGATCGGACAATTTTTGCAACTCCCAGCGCCGCAACCACGAGGCCCCGTTTTTTTCTCTGCCGCCAGTTTGGAGCTCTATAAAACCATGTTGGAGTGAAAAATATATTTTTTTGAATTTTTTTTTCTTGTAATTTGTTCAATTCTCTACAATAATAAAGAAAAATTTTGTAAAAATTTTTGTTTTTGACTGAGTTATGAATTTTTAAAAAAAAGGTCTGTTTTCTCTGCTGCGAATGTCATGTAACCCCTTAAATTTAATTGTTTTTTATAAAATAATTTTTCTAAAGTTTTTTTGACCATCTATATTTTGGTTTTCCTGACGTTACGCCAACGTTGGCAAGTGAGATCCAGCAGACGTTATGCCAATGTTTACATATTAGCCATTGTTATCACTCATTTATTATTTAAGCTATGTTGTACTACATGTCTCGTTAGCTTAGTGTGTAGAGCGATTGTGTGGCAGTCTGACGGCCCGGGTTCGAGTCACAGCCCGACCATGTTTTATTTAAAATAATAATAATCAACATTTTTATTCTAAATAATTTTTTTTTCGCAAAAAAAAGTTTTTTTTTAAGTTTTTTAGACCATAAATTTTTTTGTTTTTCCAACATCATGACAATGTTGGCCGCTTAGTGTCAATCAACCTTTTGCCGACGCTTGTACGTTAGCTACAACTGCTGTTATTATTGATATAATTTTATAGCTATTAGATATTACAGGTCTTGTTAGCTTACTGTGTATAGATCGCGGCTGACAACCTGGCGGCCTGGGTTCAATTCCCATCAGAACCATGTTTTAAAAGAAAAATACTAAAAACTATTTTTTTTTAATTTTTTTAAAAAAAAATTTCTTTGAAAATCTATTTTTAGACCACTTTTTTTCAATTTTGACAACGTTGTGAAAACGTTGGCAAGTTAGCGACAACCAACGGTTGGCCGCTGTTATCAATCGGGTAACAGGACAATACTGTCAAGATTGTTAATCCCACGTTCTGCCAACGCATAACCGACCATCGCCAAAGGTATGCCAACATTGTGCCGATCGTATTTTTCTGCTTGGGTATTTATAAAAGAAAGAAAAAACAAACATTTGCCTATAATAATAAAAATTTGTTATTTACTGTTGTCAAATATTTGTTTTAAATAACCCTTTTCGTGGGACTTTTTTGGAAAACTATGGGGATTCTAGTAAATACATATAAAAATCCCCTACTACTTTCAAACCCTTCATACACCCTGGCTTATTTTATCCAGGGTCTCGCCACAGTAGTTTTATGTTGCCAGATTTAGACAAAATTATTTTTTGGAGTGTTATTGATGAGTGCGTGAAAATAGTTGTTTTCATAAAATTTTTTTATATAAATTTTGCTGAGTGTTGAAGTAAAAGCAATTTTAACCACTTTCAGAATTTTAGTAAAGTTTTCGATTTGAATTTGAAGCATTATTATATAATAAATTATTATTATTTTATGTTTTTATAAATCAATTCCTTTTAATAAAAATACTTATTAAACAAGTACTTATTAAAAAATGACTACCTGCAATTCAATATTTTTTTTAGTAAAATAAAAAAAAAATAAAAAAATGTATAAAAAAATAAAAAAAAAAATAAAAAAAAATTAAAAAACAATAAAAAAAAGAATGGAACCCGCGGTTATCTGTTTGGAAATTGTCTTTATCAAAATCGCTTTTTAGGATAACTTTTAGCGCAACAGTGCTTAAGAAGCAACCATTAAGTGATTTTTTGTATGTGGTGCAGAATTACTTTTAAAAAATCCGTAAAAGTACAGTAATGGATACTGTGAAAACAAGAAAAGAAGTTAATTTTTTTAATTTGTTCAGAATTACTTCCACATAAGTAATAAAAGTATATTAACGCCAAGAAAAAATCGCTTGCAAAGCATGACTTACAATTTTTTTTGGTGAGGACATATAAAAAAATAAAAAAAATCCCAAATTAAAATTTAAATTTAATTTAAATTTTTTCGTTTGAGGTTTATTTGATAATGAAAGAAGTCAAAATCAATAATGAAATAATAAAGTAATTCCCAAAAGAAATTAAATAATCCCCAAGCTCAAATTTTGAATTTTTGGGGTTTTTTTCTTCTCTTATGGTTTGGCGGTTATTGCATTGGTGCTAATTTTGTAGCGCCAACTTGTTTTGTACTCTAGAGTGATTTGCATTTTGAACTTTGTTTATTTACTAAAAATTAATTAGTCAAATTAATTTTCTATAAAAATCTGGCCCATCACAAGGAAAGAATGAAAAAAATTTATTTTCGTTGAAAAACATTTTATAAAAACGAGTGAAAAAGTTAAAGTCGAACATGCTGACTATATGTTACCGAAGACCAGTCTGATAAAAAGTCAACTAATATTTGGATTCGAAATTTTAATGAGATGAAATGGACATGTGTCACAGTTGGTTTATAAATTGGTAAAAAAAAAACAAACATTAAAAAATCGGTTCGAAATTTCGATTTTGGCTAATGCTAGGTGTATTTAAGGAACAAAGTCCATGTGAGCGCTAAGTCCAAAGTTCGATCGACAGAAAAAACTGTAGGCACCAACAATGGGAATTTGTAAAAGCAATCACATTTCTTTTGAATTGAAATTTTATTCCCAACAATTTTTTTGTTTGAAATATTTGTAACTCGTTATAAATTGTTATATTTCATATAAAAATTGTTTAAAAATAAAAATTCAAAGTTACAAAAAGAAAAAGAAAATTTTTTTTGGATTTACAAATTTCTTTGTTGGTGCCTTTTTAAAAAGTTTTTTTTTTGTATTTACAAATTTGGTATGAGTAAAGCCCAAATTAGTTTGGAAGTATCGTAAAAAAAGTAACGTATCATTCTCATAATGAATAAAAAGAGTATAAAAAATAAAAATATTGTATTTTTGATCTTTTTCTTGTGCATAGAATTAAATGTCAAGTAATAAAATAGAAAATTACTATTTTCAGCAGAACTTTTTTACGATTTTACTTGACAACAGTTTCAATGCATAGAAAAAAGATAAAAATATATTTCTATATTATTTTAACACATTGAATTGATTACAGATACGTTTTTTTACTTTACGATTAGACTAATGAAGCCTTAAGGTGTTTAAAAATTTAATTAGAATTTTGTAAATTCTTTCTGTGTATGAGTCAGTGTACATAATTTTATTAAAAGGAATCTATATTGACGACCTGTAGTGTACGAACAAACATAGTGGGGGACCTTTACACCAGCGAGTCTAACCAAAATGGATAAGCTTTTTTCGTATGAGTTAGCGCGCTGAATTTCAATACGTTGGTGTATCAAGACAGGCAAACGGACAGACGGGCATCGTTAAATCGAACCAAAAAGTTTTCTGAGTAGATCGGTATAGGAAAAGTGTTATACGGATCGATTCAGGTCCGACTAGGTCCAATAAATTTTAATGCTACCACCATGATCATAAACTCAATTTTCCCATACAACAATTTTAAACTTGGTAAACATATTTCTTAATATAAACTTAAAAATTGTTCAACAAATACGAATTACTTATTATGGCCGTAAAACACAATGTCCCGTTAAAAGTTAACCTAAAGTTAAATTTGAAACTTATATAGTAAACAACAACAAATGCGGCAGTTACGTAAAGTGCCATTTAGTAGCTAACAACACACTGTATTTTTCTATAGTTTTTTTTTTTACAGAAAATAGGAGAAAAAAATTTAAACAACTTAAACCGTTTTAAAGGGTATTTTATCAAAGTTTGCACTAGAGGTCAAAAAACTATAAACATTTCTTAACGTAGCATACTTTCAGACATGTATCTGCAAAGTTTCATTAAAAAATGTCAAACGGGTCTAGTATGTGTTCATAATGGGTTAATTTCTACACGCATGTGAGTAGTTTTGTATGTTTAATGAATTATTTTTTCTAAATATATTTCTGGGTTAATAAATTTATTTTACTGACACATGACAAATATTTTGATAATCTTTTTATTTGTGTTTAATATTTATTTTCTGTAGATCAAATACAAATTTGTATTTATATGTATATATATTATAATGTATTTTTATATAAAACACAAATTAATATAAACACCAAGAAACTCCTGATACAATAAAAGTGTATATACAAACGTACACCCAAAATATTAGGCCTGTCATTTAAATTAAAACTAGGCAAATTTTAAACGCAAATATCTTTTTTTCAAGAGCTAATCTAGAAAAACGGATAGCACCACTGGATTCAGCGTATTCGATTTAGGTTTACCCACCGGGTCCCCCGCTTGTTGGATTTTTCAACTAGCACAATGAAAATCCCAACATTTTTCATTACACTAATGAAGTTTTCTGTAAGAGGTCAATGAAAAATTTCTTAAATTTTCCAAAAAAGATTCATAATTTTTATGAAATTATTTTTTATTAAAAACTTTTTAATTGGGTTTATGAAATTTTTAATAAATAATGATGTGAAAATTAATTGTTCGGTTTTAAGATTAAATATGACGAATTACAAATAGACCTTGTAATTTTTATTTTACAACAAATAGAGAAAACTTATGAAAAAACTTTTCTAGAACCAATGGTTGACAATTAATGTATTTTCAAGTGCTACCAAGCACTATCATCAGATTGTCTTTATGGGTTTATTTCTAGGTTATAATGTAGATTTTAGTTTTTGTATTTACCTTAACGCCAAAGTGAAAAACGTTACGAGAAATAAACTCAAACATTTTTAGGTAGTTTTTTTTATGTATTACAACGAAAATCACATGTTTTTTTTACAAAGCTATTATTTTTCATAAAACTTTAGAAAAACTGCATTAATTTAATGAAAAATTACAATGGACGAATTCAACCGAAACGTCATTGAATTAAAGTAGGAACATGCAGATACTATAAGTGGACAATTTCTGTTAAACTATAAACATTTATAAAACTTTAAATTGTAAAGACATTTCATTTTGAGTGATCATGTTTGTTTGAAGATGATTTGAATTATGGAAAGGTCACCCACTCCTAATCAGAAAAATACAAACGGGCAAAGTACTGGCAAAAAGTGCTTTCTCATTCCCAAATTGATAACATCATAAGACAAACGGAGCGGCAGTTCAAAAAGCATGGAAAAGCACCGCGAAGACAAAATTTCCAACGTTGGCAAAACGATGGCAAAACAAATAATTAGGTGGTAAGTTCATATTAAATTTTCTTTTTTTTGTCCTGAGGTGATTTGGACCCATCAGATTGGCAAAGATTTATTGCGCTAACAATACATATAATACTTGGTGGCTAAAAACATAAATCAATGATAATAGCTGGACAACAATGGCTTGCGTTAATTATTCATATACCACCGTTGGAAAAACAGAAAAACTTGGCTGAAATAAATAAATAAAAAATCGAATTTATACATAAAACTTTATTTTTTAATTAAAAAAAATAAAAAAAATGTATATTCCCTGCAACTGGATTCAACTTGGAAGTTTCCTACTACAAACCTTTTTTAAAGAAGCGTCGTAATTTTCATAAAATCACTGCTCTACCAGTGAATTGAGTTTTGTACCGCTGGGAATTCCTGACTATGTAGCAGTGGATAACCACTGGTTGCAAACGTTGGCATAGCACTCTAAGCCCATTCTTTTCCAATGGTTTTGTTATAAACCAACGAAATTTTTGTAAAACAAATACTGGCAAAACGATGGAAAAACGTCCCAAATGAGTGTTCTGCAGTCATTTATTTTTAACCCACTGGTATACCAGTGCTTGATTTTTTGTGCCATTGACAATTTCTGACTGGCTTGCAATTTCTGTCTGGGTTTAAATATAAAATAAGATAGCCTAAGATAGGTAACTTCTTACTCTTCTGTTACCAAATCTGTTGTTTTAACAAGGGCACGTCCATCGAGATAACTACCTTCCTCGGTAACATGTTATTCTTACCTAGCTGGAAAAGATTTTTCAAAAACAATTTAATGAAATTACTATTTCTTAAATCAATAGATTCTAATAGAAAATTAAAAAATTTTATATCAATTAAAAATTTTCAATTAAAGTTTTAATCATATCAATTAAAAATTTAATCAAAAATCGTCATAATTTTCAATTAAGTTATGGAGTTTTTTTTTTAAAAGTGTGATATTAAAAATATTATTAATAAATAGTTATTCATTTTCTTATGTTTTCGACTGATTTGAGACACATTTTTGAAATTTTTAGAACTGCAATAGAAGAAAAAATATTAATAATACAAAATAATATGATTTTAGCAACGCATATTAAGGCCCAATTACTGAATGTCCAGTTACAATTTATCCTACAGTTAAAGTCCCAGTTAGTAGCTAAATGGACGTTCAGTAATCGGACCTAAGAGTTTTTTTTTTAATATGTTGTCAATAGTACTTATGGTAAACTAAAAGTTTTTTCGATACCATACTCATTTTCAATTAAAATTTTAACTGATATGATTAAGCTTTTAATTGAAAATTAATTTGAAATCAAACAAAATTTTAATTGAAATTTTATTGGCAATAATTTTTTCTGTGCATAACTAAAAAAAAAATACTACATGAAATGGCAGCCAAAAAATATATTCAATATTCTTAGAATAAAAATATTAGGCTAATAAAAAATTTAATTTATAATCTAAAAAATAACATCATATAAACTTTAATAGTAAAAGGAGGCGATAGAAGCAAAAATAAGAATAATATATTCTGACCATAATAACAAATATTCCTCAACAACAACAAAAATATAATAAATATGTTATTTCGGGGCAGCGACTATGCGAAATATTGGCTTAAAGGCAAATATTCACTAAAAACCAAAAATATCTACTATAAATGTAAAATAATGTAAAAAAAACTAACAAAAATGCAATTAAAAAATTGTTTTTCTTAAATTATATTTACTATTCGGAAGCCTTTTGAAACTTAAGTTCATAGTAAACGTCTAAATCGATGGTTTAAAATTACTTCTTTTAGTTCATTTTTAATTGAAATATAATTTTTGATTTAAAGGAAACGTGACAAAAATAAAATACAATATATCATCATATGAAATCAAAAAAGCCGTAAGTTACAAAAAATATCAAAATCGACTTTTTACACACTCCTTCAAAATTCTACACTGCTACGGCTAAAAACTACTATTTTATTAACAAAATTCTAAAAGCAAGCTCAGAAAAACTAATCATCAAAGGCGTAAGTTTAATAGCTCTGTAAATAATACAAAAATTGGAAATTTTTCTCCAAATACTAATTCGATAACAAAAAATAAGCTTAACCTAAAAAATGTCGAAAAAATTTGGTTTATTTATTTTTAATTTTAGGAAATTTATTGCTTCTCCTGTAAAATTTTTTAAATGTAACTTACGGATTTTTTGATTTCATATGACGGTATGCAAAATTATGCAGTTAAAATCATTGAATATGCCAATTTTTCAATTCGTAAAAATATTAGTCCAAAATCTTTTTTGGTCTACTGACTACAAACATACATTTTCATGAAAGTCGCTGCCTTGGTTATTGTAAAGAACAAATGTTATCACAGGAAAGCAGATACAACAAACAAGAAAGCCCATTTCAATATAAAAGCACATAAGTTGAATAAATGAAAATAAAACCCAGCATCATCAAAAGCAGCAAAAAAAAACAATAAAATTGAGATACAAAAACACACGGAACCCTAAATTGTTTTACCCACAACAAATGTAAATTATAGGCCCCAATAAAAACAAAAATTTATACACATTTAGAGAAAAAGGAACAGTGAAAAGCAACAGGACTAAAAAAAATAAAAAAATAAATAAAAAGAAAACCGTTGTTTGATAAATATTGAGACATTATCGGCTTTAATCGGTTTAAGTAGATCGATTTAACAAGTAAAATACTAGTAACACAGATATATGTTTTTAAGAAGTTTTTAAACTGATTTCCTTTTCTTCGAAATTTACCAGACAATCTACGTCAAAAACAACAGCTGAATTTTGTGACTAAGTAGATTTTATAAAGGATTTTATAAATTTCATAAATATAGATTCCACAAGGAATCTATATTTTTTTACAAGTACATTAAAAAAATAAAAGTATAAATAACTCACTTATTAACATTTCTTTCGTTGCTTCGAAAGTATCCATTAGTATATTTTTACTGCTTTTTTAGAAGTAATTCTGAACAACATCCAAAACATCACTTAATTACGTTCAAACACTAATGAGAAGAATTCGAAAAAAGTGCTGTTTTGAATACTAATCAGTTTCTAATTAATTTTTTCCACTTTTATAATTACTATATACATAATAAAACATAAAAAAAAAGAAATTCAAAAGCTTTATTGGATATGCTTTTATTTAAAAAACAAAGTGGTGCGATTTTGGTTATTTCAACCTTTATTTAATATACAATGTTTATCGTATACATTGTTATTTTTTAATCAAATTGTCGTTTGCAAAATGAATTTTTGTCAAACTGTTGAATTTTAAACAAAGATCTAAAACAAACAAAAAATGGAATTACTGGAAAAAGTTTTCATGGGATGATTTTTTCACGATTTTAATGTTGATCCTGGTAAGCAGGAGTGATTTAAAAACTTTTTCTCCGAGTTCTTTTTACCTAATTTATAATAGATTTTTCTGCTGTTGTTATAGAGTTATTTTTATGACTGCATACAACGGTTTTTAGCTTTATTGAAAAATTTTTGTTTTTGAAATAAGTGCTTTTGTCAAAAGCATCCTTAATTTCTGGTTGGGCATTCACAGATCTGTATGAAATAATCTAGAATGCTGCATGAATTGAGTTTTTATTGTTTAACAATATAAAATCGGAGAAGAGTGGAAAAAATATTTGGGCATATCTAATTTAATCGTATTATATCTAATCTGATATAGTTATATGCTTTGTATTTCAAGATTTAAACCCAAAATATGTTGGGTTTTGAAATATGTTTCAATTGTAAAACTAACACAAAAAATATTTTTCCTTTCGAACTTTGAAATTTTTCTGAGTTTAAATAATATAAATTTTTACCAAAAATTGATTCAGAAAATATTTTAAATTAAGATTTATGTAAACTTATATATAAAATGTCTTCTGTTTTGGAATCTGGATTATATAAAGTTTTATGTAAAATGATTTAGAAAATATTTTTGATAATTTATCATATAAAGTTATATCTAAAACAACTTGGAATTTTTTTGATAAAGGTTTATACATATTAAATTATATCTAAAATGACTTCTTCGGTTTGGATTTATATGTGATTATATATTGGGTTATATCTTATTGTATATTAAACCTCAATTGATGGGATCAGCCATATCTGATTATATATAGTTATGTGTATCATTAACATTAAAACGTTTTTTGGTATATGATTTTATATGGTTATACATAAGAAAATTTCCGGAAATATTTAAAAGATATTATAATATATGAATACATATGGATGCAAAGCCATTTCATATTACTACATATATGTGACCTTCTCCGAGAAAAGGTAAAAATCTTAATATGATGTCATATATAATTATATCTTATTTGATAAGTCCCCATATACAACGACATACAACCTGATCCGAAAAATGGGTCATCTACTTGTGTCTAATTATATCAAATAAGATATAATTTGATACAGTTTGATTTGAGATTTGTCCATATGCAGCACATCAAATTACATCTAATTCGATATAAAAATATCTGATTTTATATAACATTGTCTAATAGTAAGTATACTTTTTATGCATACCGGCTATTAAATTGATATTGAAATTTCTATAGCTTGAACAATTTTAAAGTCCCAAATTTTATAACATAAAATAAAAATTTTAATGCTTTTGTCTTCTAAATCGTACCCATCATTTTTTAATATAAATTTTGATATGCAAAAAAATCACGTGAAAATTATTTAGCTGTGGAGAAATTAACTCTTAATTTATATTAATTTGTATGAGATTATATAGAAAGTTATATAAAATTACAAGAATATATTTTTAGTATGACGATACATACAGTGTTATATAACTTAGTATCGAACCATATATAATCATATCGGTCACTACATATATTTTGATTAGTTTTATATGGCTTATGTAGTTATATATGGAGTCAGATGTGGGGATATGTAATAACATCAATTACCGTACAAAAAATTCATTGAAAAAATAATATCATATGTAGTTATATATAATGATATGTGTCTTAATGTGACTCCATTCACTGTCAGATATAACCCAATCACATTATATATAACAATATATAAGTATTTTTACTCGGGTAGTGTGTCAAAAAACCGGTTTCGATAAAAATGAGAAAAACATTAAAATTTTATTTTTAATTTAACTTTAAATGCGTTCTTCTCAAAACTTCATTTTGAAACACTAGGTCCCTTTTCTCGGAGAAGGTCACATATGTTAATGAGTATTTTTGTATTAAAAAATATATTGTTATATATGAACTTTTTTACTCGGGTATATATAAATAATTTATTGCGAGTATAAATATAACTTAGAACCAGTTAATTGCTAAAAGCGCGACCTTTTTCATCTACCCACATTTTGCTAATGCACATTGTGATACCTTTTTTAAAGAATCTTTTTTTTATAAATTTATCTTTAGTTCTTACTTCTCTACTGTCGAAAAAGCATACAAAATATTGTAAGAGAAATGAAAATGTTTTCGTGGACTCTTTTAAAATTATAAATTTGACAAACTGATATTATACTAACAGGCCGACAGTGTTATTTTGTGTATTCTAAGGACAAAATGACTGAACCTATTGATATGAAAACGTTTTAAAATAAAAATCGAAAAATATAAATTGAAATGCTCTTGGCATAAGTTTTGAAAATGTTTTCTTTACTTTCATTTTTTATGATTTGAATTTTAAAAAAGCAATCAGTATGCTTAACTTACTTGGCTTTTAAGTTTCCTACGTTCACATAATAATGCGAACTTCGAGTACATGTATATGAAAAACTAATAGAAAATAAAGAAAAAAAAATAGTTTTGTAGGTTTCCTTTTATGTTTTTTTTTTTCTTCTTTTCTTTTTTTTATATTATTATACCATCTTTAAGTTAGATACACAAAACTTATCTGTATTTTCTGAACTGAATGCTGCTGGTAAGCTTTTACATAAAATTTTATTGTTTGGTAAAGAAAGATAAACAAAAATGTGTTGCATAAAATATAGAAGATTATACCGTTAGTTATATGATGGGTTAAAAGCTACTAAAAAGAACCCTCTAAAACCTTTGTACGTGTTTTGTAAATATTGTTATCATTCATGAAAAAGGTAAGTTTTATGTGTTATAAAAAACATTTTAAGTTAACCAAAAAAATATACAGAAAAGGAAAATTTTTAATGCAAACACGAGTAATGAAAATACTCGTGCCACCTACTAAAATTAAGCTATAACTAGAGTGACCATTTATGTCTGATTTAAAATCAGTACAAAATAAAGAAATATACATAGATCAGCTGCAATTAATATTGTAATTAATATGCATTTTATCAATTTTAATTTAGTAGGTTTAAGATTAAGAAGAAGAATAAACCTTTTTCTCGAAAAATTATAAACACATTAATTTGAAAATCAGACTAGATCTAGTTTCTGTCTTTTTATATGGACAGGCTTTATCTGTGATTTTCCATTAAATTGTATTATTGTTTATATTTTATTATCAGATTGTCTCTATATGACAATTTTTCAATAACCCGTCGACTGTAGGAAGCGAACCTGTACCTATTCCTACATTACAAACGTAAATATAGTAAAGTGCGACACCTTAGCCATCTCACCCAAGCAAGGCCTTGAATGCAGTGTAGCTAATTCATAGTTTTATTTTCCTATTCAGCTTTCAGAAGTGATCAAACAGACGAATACAAACATTCTACTTTCAGATTTTTTGTTTATCTTCCGATCTCCTCCGTGTCTCCTTTTTCGCAAATGCTTTTAGCGAGTAGTATGTAAGGATCATTGTTATCCATAGACTTTATAAAATAAAGAAATGAAATGGAAATGAAATGAAAAATTAATTACACGTTATTTGCCAATCAGAATGCAAAATTTTATTTAGATATCGAATAACTCCATAATGAAAAATTAATGAGTCTCAATGAAAAAAATGAGAAAATAGTAAATAATGTTTTTTTAAATTCTTGTTAAATTATAAATTTTTTCATTTAGTACTACATATTAGCATTTATTATCACAGAAATTTGTTTTGGATATTTTACAGTTAGGGATCAAGAAAGTATTTTGAAATTAAAGTTCTATGTAAATGAATGTTCTTTTCTAGTTTGACTCTAGATCATAAATTAATATCACTTTCTGTTTAAATTATTTTCAAATCAAAGAAAGATGATACAATTTTTACAAGTAAATTACAAAGAATAAAAATATGTTTGAAAGAATTCGATAAGACCAGCAATACAGAATACGTATTTTCGGCTTTCGCTACAAAGCCATCGTCAGTGTATTTTAAAAAAGAACATTCATTTACTTAAAAATAAGAGATCAACTAAATATTCCCCCATTCATATTAAAGTGTTATAATATTCTGCGATTGGAGTTAATCGATTTGGCAAGTGAAACATTCAAATCAAGAATAGTGAATCAATAGATTTTATATTAGAATGCAGTAAATTTGCGTTTCAAAGCGAATTTTCAGAAATCACATCTAATTCTAAAAAATTATAAGCTTTTTTATAAGAAAAGAAATGTGTGTAAGTACTTTTATAAAAACTTTCAGATTTTTTCTTTTCAGTATGGTATTTATATTATATAAAATTAAATTGTATGTTGAAATGTTTTTTACAGAAAAAATGTCGAAAAAACAATTAAAAACCAACATTTTGACTATACTCATGGTACGTAGAAAAAATGTTTTTGCCTCTTATTGCATTAACAAAAAGAAGGGTAAAAATAAAATTATTATTATTTTTTTATTAATATTATACTAGGCTTTCCAGTACCGGTTTCGGTAATACCGAAATTGTCGAAATTGGATCGGAAATACCGATTTTAGAATGATACCGATTTCGGAATTGCATACTTTTTTTTTTTTTTTGTTTATTATTTTAATATTTTATATCTTTTTTTAGAGAAATTTTAATAAATTTGACAATAATTCTGTTTTTGTGTTTGCAATTCTTTACAAATTTTATATTTTAAAGATGCAAACATTCATAAATACGAATATATTGCAATTTTATTCAACTAGAACTTTGGACAACGCAAAAACTAAAATTAACCCAGCCAAAAAATGTGTGATTATGATTACTTATAAATAGTATGACTTTTGCAAGGGTTATATCCACGAGTCTTAATTAATTCAAACATAAAAAGAATGTTTTTCCTAAAAATTTTCTTGAGAGTCAAGAGATTAAAAAATTAGTCTAATAAACATATGTTCACTTTTGTGTCTACATTTGTTCACTTATTTGTACAAATTTTCTTTCTAAATTTTATAAAAAAGAATAATAAAAAAATTATTTTTGATAATGTTGATTTTCTTGATTCTCGCGAATTATAGTTTTTTGTTTTATGCAGGATTTAAAAATTTTATTTTGATTTGCGAATTAATTTTAGGCAATAATATGTCTTCGCGAATCAAAAAAAATATAAAAATAATTCGTGCGAATTATCTTTATATTTTTTGATTCGCGAATTTATAACTCAGCTTTTTTTATCATCTTTCAAAATAATTATTTTATATCAATTCTTCAAAGCTCTGATCTGATTTATACTTCGCGAATTATCTGTTAAAATAAATTATTCAGTCGAATCAAAATTGAATTGATCTAAATTTTACCAAATCATTATCTCACTTTGTTCAATATCAAATCATTGATTTAAAATTATTTTAAAATATTCGCTGATTCATAAAATGAATTAATTTTTATTCATATTAAATCAAAAAAGAATTATTTTTTTCAAGCTCTGAATGAAATACAATAGAGAAGATTAAGCCTGCTTGGAATCAATAATTCTCGTACACAACTCTGAAATTTTGAGATGTATCGCTATATAAGAATATTTATATGAATACCGAAAATACCGAAAATTCGGTACTGGAAAATTTTCAGTACCGAAAAACCGATTTCTCAATACCGATTTGGTATTGAAAACCCCAACTAATACCAATGGTATAAAATACAAAAACAAAAAACTTTCATAATATTACTATTGTTGGCTATGTTTTGCAGAATACTTCGAAAATTTATTTTGTTTGCTCCATTCCCATTTTGTTAATGTAGCAGACTACATTTAATATGAGATTTTCATGCTTCAAATTGCATTGCACTACTGCCACCAATTTCTAAAGAAAACTGATGAAAGGGACCTGGAAAATCCCCGAAACGATCGTCTTTTCATTCCTGAAGGTGTAGAGGTTTTTGAAAGCAAAAACTCTGTGAAGTATTTGTCAGGAGAGTATCCTGATGAAGAAAAATAGCAGTTTTTGAAAAAAGTACTTATTATGTTAATTCTTATTGAGTTAATAAATTTCTAATTAAAAACAATTTATTCTTTTGAAAGATAAAAAATCAGTACAATCAATACAAATTTTAAAAAATCGATAAAATATTTAATCAGTACACGTGTCGAAAATCAGTACATGTACTGATCAAATCAGTATGAATGGTCACTAGAGCGTACCACCTTACAGGCAAAAAAAAAAAAAAAAAGTGCACCGTACACCCTCCAATATGAAGTATTTTTGCAAGGAGGTTTCAAAAAAAAATTTTTTATTTTTTTTTGCCGAACGTAGGGGTCGCCATTTTACATTTTTCGTTATATCTTTGGTATTTACAGTCGGATCTTAAAGTATGATACATCGATGTTTTTCTCTCGAGGAGACCAGTGTTTTGCTCTAAGGACATTTTGACCTCAAGTATCCCGTTCTAGTAGTTAGCCACCAGATCTCAGTTGCTACTACCCTAATGTCAGTAAATTAAAGCTCGCAAAAAATCATTAAACTTTTGCTAAGGAAGTTTTTCGCTAAACCCAGTAGAAATTTTTTTTATATATTGGTTGCCGAACGTAGGGATCGCCTTTTTAAATTTTTTTTTGTTGTATTTTTACTATATAGCAAGGCAAAAAATCGATATATCACACTTTAAAATCCGATTTTAAATGCCAAAGCTATAACAAAAAATTAAAAAAGGCGACCGCTACGGTCGGCAAAAAAAAATTTTTTTTTGAAATCGCCTTCCAAAAATACATCATTTTGGAGGGTGTACGGCGAACTTTTTTTTTGAGGTACGGTCTAATGGTCACCCCAGCTATAACTGTTTCTATTAGGTTGTTCATAAGGGGTGTGCTATCTGTTGTATCGTTGTATCGTCCTAACAAAAAACAGAGTTGTTAAAATTTTTATTTGTGTTTAACAACGATTTTCTATTCAGTTTTCTATCTGTTAGCACACTCAAACATAGGACACTAAACATACGTAAAAATGTTGTATCGTGCTATTCTCAAATGTTGTATTTTTTCAATTTAATTTTTAACAACTCTGTTTTTTGTTAGGACGATACAACGATACAACAAATAGCACACCCCTTGTGAAAACCCTTTATATGATAATTTGAGAACGTATGAGTAATATAAATTTGTGTAAATAGTACGTATACGTCCTGTATTCAAAATGTGGAAAATACATGAAACTATTCAGCAAAAAAAATTAAAGTCATGCTTTACTGCATTCATTCATTGCTGCCAGATTATCGGTTAGTGTATTTTTACTAATTTTTCGAAGTAATTCTGAACAACTTGAAAAAACGCTTCTTTCATTGCATTGTATCCTTTTGTATATTTTTACAGCTTTTTAAAAAGTTATTCTGAACAACATACAAAAAATCAGTTTATTATTGTTTCTAAAGCTTTGTTGCTCTAAAAGTGATGCCAAAAAGTAATTTGGATATATTTTATTTCCAAACAGGTGACCGCGGGTTCAAATCATGGCGGCATCAATATTTAAAAACAATTTTTTTATAAGTACTTATTTGTTTAAAGTCAAACGCCCTTACTATATTCATTTTCCAAATGTAAATTTTAGTTAAAGTCGACTTTATTTAAAATTTTGGGTGGCAGTATGCTTCGCCTTGGTTTATTTTTGGAGCATTCTGATTGGTTAATTTATTTTCACCCAATCAAAATGTGAGGAAATAGAAATATTTGCAGGTTTTCATAAAGAAAATGAACAAAACCGTATGATTAAAAATAAAGTCGGCTTTAAATTTAAAATACTCTTTTATACAGTAAGGGCCAATATTTTCTTTAGTTTTTAAATTTTTATAAATAAATAAAATAATAAGTATGAAAAATTGCTTTTTATGCTCTTGTGAAAAAAGTACTAAAAAAATATTAAATTGCAGTGCACCTTTTGCACTTGTCTAACAAGTAGGGGAAACTGATTTACCATAAAA
This sequence comes from Leucophora obtusa, assembly GCA_949987735.1. Taxonomy (NCBI): domain Eukaryota; kingdom Metazoa; phylum Arthropoda; class Insecta; order Diptera; family Anthomyiidae; genus Leucophora; species Leucophora obtusa. The sequence goes on from OX465297.1 coordinate 223,817,081, forward strand.
TGTTTGCATGTCAAATATCTTTAACTTCGCGAAAAAGATATACAGTAAAACTCGTTTAATACGAACTCGTATAAGACGACTACTTAATACGAACTAATTTGTAAGTCCCGACGTTTTGGCAACAATTTCAATATAAAAAACGTCTGTTAATAGCGAACTGTTTCGGTTAAAGCGAACTGTTTCTGATGCTCCCACAAACAAATTTTCATATAATTTTCCATTTTTAATACGAATTTTTCTAAAATTCGGTAATTATTTTATATTTTTAATTTTTGTATTTTGGCAAATTTTAAACCGAAATTTTTTTAAAATATATTGCAAACTATTTCTTTGAGAAATCAAATGAAAGAATTGCACAATTTTTTAAATTGGTTTTAGGAATTTTATATATTTTGTGGATAACAAAAAATTTTAAACAAATTTTGCTCCGGTTAATACGAACCTCGCTTACAACGAACAAATTTGTCTGGTCGCTCGGAGTTCGTCTTATGCGAGGTTTACTGTATATTGTTTGCAGTATATTTAAACAAAATGTCTATTTGTACGGTTTAAAATTTGTCAGAAAAAAAATATAGAAAAAATTGTCGAATTTTGTAAAGTTCGTATTAAAAGTGGAAAATTATATGAAAATTTGTTTGTGGGGCCATCACAAACGTTCGTTTTAACCGAGTATTCGTCTTAAGCGATTTCGTATTAACCGATGCTTTTATATTGAAATTGTTGCCAAAACTTCGGGACTTCTAAATTAAACGAGTTTTACTGTATTTAGGAAATCAAATTAATAAATTGTAAAATTTTTAAAGTTGTTTCAAGGAAATTTAAATATTTTGTGCATAATTTAGAATTTTAAAAAAATTTTACCCCGGTTAATACGAACCTCGCTTACAACGAACTAATTTATCTGGTCCCTCGGAGTTCGTCTTAAGCGAGTTCTACTCTATATTTTTTAATAAAAATTACAAAAATGTGAAAAAAAATCACCTAATTCCGAAAAAATTTTGATATCCTGAAAATTTTTCAACCATCCCGAGTATCCATTTTTTTTAATTTTGAAATTTCGAATCCCAGGGTTTAAAAAAAACAATTCGGATTAGCATACCTAACGAGTATTTTTCAATTTCTTTCTATTAATGATATGTCCAACTTTTTAATGACTTTTTTATTGAAATTCTTATTAAAGAATTCAATTTAATTCCATGAATGTCTTTGTCATTAACACAACTTTTGCTATAAAATTAAGTTGTTAAAATAAGCAATTACAAAAACATCTTCAAGATGCGAAAAAAATATTTTTTGACACAAAAACCACAAATGTTTTTATTTACAAAACCAAACTTTTTATTTGGTACACAATATTAAAGAACTTTTTCCATTATACTTAGTACTTAATAAATATTTGAGATCTGTAGAAAAATGATTTCAAAAAAAAAAAAAAAAAAAAGATTAACCGACACAAAACAATAAAACTAAGAAAGAATAGTATGGAAAGCATAAGGAAAATACCATTAAAGAAGTGTAATAATACTTAATATACACAAACACACATACACACACCCGAACAATTGAGGTAAAAATATGTATTTGTGAATATAAAAACGACAGGTATTTATATACTCTACTATTGTTGGTAAAATAGTATTCAACACACATACACGCTGGCTTATAAAAAAAAAAATTAATACAAGAAAACTAAACTATATTTTTTTGTATACAGAAATACATGAATGAATATTTTACTCGCAGTAGTCGTTGTAATAAACAGCAATTCACACACACACACATACAAATAGAGGAAATGAGAAGGAACTACATGAATAAAAAAGGATTTTGTTTAGATGTTTGTGTGTGTGTGTGAATGTACAATGTAATATTTCTGTTGCTCCATCTGACCTTGTTGTTTTGTTCATTATAAGAAAAATAATTTCATCTTTATAAGTTTTCATTTTTAAACAGCATTCTTAATTTTTTTTAATATACAATTGTTATACATACTACTTATACATATTTTGTTGTTGTTTTTTTTGTTTTTTTTTTTTTTTTGTATAGGTACTTATAAAAAAAATAGAGCTTTTAAATAATTAATTGTCTATTTAAAAGAATTTGCAATTTATTTACCGTAGGTTTTTAGTTGATCTGAAGAATGTTACAATGAGTGTTATTTTTGTTCTGTTTTAAGATCAACAAATATGCCAAATTCCAAATAGAATTCACAATTTATTTTACAACAAATAGAGAAAAATAACTTTCCTAGAACTAATGGCTGACAATTAATGCATTTTCAAGTACTACCAAGCACTATCATCAGATTGTCTTTATGGGGTTCTCTCTAGGTTATAATGTGGATTTAAGTTTTTTGTATACACCTAAGTATGTAAACTCCTTCCTGTATTAGTAAAGCAAATGTTTGTATGTTGTATTTAACATTCAAGCTTTTAATTCTATTTATAGTCAATAGAACGAAAGCAAAGAATTTTTACAACTATTACTTGTTATTTTTGTATTATACCCTAACCCATTATGCCATATTAATGACTAGGCCAGCGACTTTAATGCAAATACATCTTTGTAGTCATTAATCGAAAAATGATTTTGACCAAATATGTAGTTTTCCGAATCAAAGAATTTGCAACAAAATAGCATCGATTTGTTGTTGAAAAATAAAGAAATTGCAAACCTTTACGCCGCACTAAAAGAGAAGGCAAACATCAAATTGTCATCTAATTAGGCATTTAAATTGGATTTAATTTTGAACCAAACACTCCCGAGTAATAAATATGATTTTTAAAAATCGATAAATTTAAAGTGCATTTTTTTTTTTTTTTTTGTTAAAAGAATTTATTTTTGGATTATTAGTAAATATTTTTGGGTTTTTAGTGCATATTTCATATTTTGCAATTTTTTCTGCATATTTTTGATTTTTTAGTACATGAAAGTCGCTGCTCTGTTAATGACTAACATGTTGAAATAAACGAATGTTACTTAACAATTTGGACTGTACTTCGTCTGTAATGTATTTTTTTCCAAATATTATTAATTCTTATCAATTGAGAATGAGAAAAAAAATATTTGTTTTTGATTTTATTGAATCAAAATACATAATTCTTACTAAAGCTTCTATGCTTTTGCTCATTCAGTTGATTAAATTAAATTCTTAACAAATTTATTCCAGCAAAGAATGAATTCCTTTAAGATCTGCTTATATTAAGAAAGTGTGTTATATATGTTTATTTGGTTTTTCCTTACTTTACCTTACTTAAACTCATTAGCATGATTATAATGATGATGATCTACATGTTGAGATAAAACTTGATTAAATATATTTGTAGAAATATTAAAATGAGAATAAGAAAAAGCAAAAAAAAAAAATAAAACATAAATATATTAAGTACATTCTGTGTTGTGGACCAGTGAGTTTATTTTCTTCCCTATACAGAATAGAAATTTCATTTGAGAACCTTACGTATTATCCAAATGTTAGAGGGCAAACAAGAAATAGGAAAAATTAAAGCTAAGCTATGTTAAGTTAAGTTAAGGGTATAAAATAACATTTGGTATAGAAGATAAGTGGTAGTATTTTTGTTTTTACTACATCTTTCCTTTTTAATCTTTTTCAGGGTCAAAAAGCAACAATTTGTTTCTTTGATATATGTATGTGTGTATTTATATGTGTTTGTTAGAAAAGAAACTGCCTATGCGTTGGTATACACACAAAATTTCTAAAAGCATTAAAGCTAAATAAGAATTTTAAAGTTTAAAGTGCTTACCCTAGTAAAAATGATTTTTATATATTCATATATGATTTTTATACAATCATTTATGATTTTATACAATTATAACTTGTCGAGGATTGTGAAACATATATTTTTATATGATTATATCAAAAGATATTTAATTATATAAAACTATATTAACCAGATCCACCATTTTTCGGATCAAATAATATATTTTTTATATAATTATATTAACCCATACATGATTTGATCCGGAAAATGGTGGATCTGGTTAATATAGTTTTATATAATTAAATATCTTTTGATATAATCATATAAAAATATATGTTTCACAATCCTCGACAAGTTATAATTGTATAAAATCATAAATGATTGTATAAAAATCATATATGAATATATAAAAATCATTTTTACTAGGGTAAGCACTTTAAACTTTAAAATTCTAAGGACTGTTCAATTATGGGCCATAAAATATGAAATGGCATTAAGACCAGTATTTTGTTCAGAACCATCGAACAAATTATGCTCTTTTTTTGAAGCCCCCAAAAACTGTAATAAAAACTTTAAAATTCACAATTTTTTACAGTAACTAGAAATCCATAGTGATTACAAACTGAAATGTCATCTTTTTGCAACATTTTCAAATGGTCTCGACTATTAAACTGATGCAAAAAAATGTCCACGGCAATTTTCCAACAATTCCAAGCGAGTGAAACTGAGAAGCCTGGAGGCTTTTTTCGCAAAAGTACGAACAAAATACTGGATTTCAGGTAAATTTTTTTTATTTTTTACCCAACATATTTAGGGACATTTGCATAATTACTTTTAAAATTTATAAATGGCTTATAAAACGAAATTCTCATACAAAATTATTTTTATAAACATTTTATAAGGTTTTCAAATTATTATGCATAAGCACTTTAAAATATTGTCAATATATTAAACTTTTTCTTAGAATTTCTTGTAGGGCATACACGTTCAATATTATTGATAAATTTTTTAAAAATCAACCAATCAGAATATTTTATTTTTAAATATTTTGTTCTGATTGGTTGATTTTAAAAACAAATTAAATTCCATATATTGATAATAAAATTTACAACTTTCAACTGTAATTTTTACATAGTGAGTTAAGTATGCCAAATGAGGTATGGTTGAAAAGTCGAGTTCTGTTTTTATGGTTGTAACGATTCTAGAAGGGAGATCTAATATCTTGGGAACTGGGCTACCTATTAATCCGGCTGTGCTCGTCGTTGGGGGGGTGTGTTTAGTTCCCAAATAAAATTTAACTTGAACCGATTATATAAAGATTTTAATTTAGGTAGCAAAATATGTCAATAAAACATTCACAAAAAAAAATAAAATTTAAACAGATGAAGAAGAAGAAGTGTTGATGATTTCCGAGTAGCGTTTTATATAATTTGCTACACATATCCTTGGCCCACCCTCCATGCTGACATTAGTATACGATTGTTGTCAGCCCAAACAAAAAAAAATTTAATATTTAAATGTCCTTACCTACCCCATACGTTAACTTCACATTTCGCAATAAATAAAAAATTTTAATATTCCATGTTTAAAATATTACAAGAAGTTTATTAACATTTAATAATATAGTAATCACAATTAACATACCGGTCTCTCTCGGTCACTATATGAGTAAATATTTTAATAAAATTTAAAGTATAAAAAAAATGTATTTAATTATTAAATAAAATAAAAAAAATTCTAATATTTTGGCATATAATAATTCCTTAGTAATTTGAAAAGATATAAAACGAATTTAAGAAAAATCATTCAAGGTAGTGAATTTCAATTATATAAAAGAAATCACAAAAAAAATTTAAAACAAAATCAGATCAAATCAAATATTTAAATATATTTGATGTTAATTTAAATTTACCATTTAGTTGAATTCTTTATATTAATTCCCAAAAAAAAAAAAAAATAACCTCAATAGTGAAATTAACCTTTAATATAAAGTATGGCAACTCTAGTTGCTATATACTATTCAAAAGATAAATCTCTATTTATGAATAATGTAATTATCAAAACAAAATTCCAATATTTAAAATATATCCAGGTTATGTTTAAATTGTGAAAAAAAAATTTTTTTTTTTTTTTTTTTTTGGTTTTAGTGTAAGTAAGTGTAAAAGTTTAAAAAAAAATTTTGAACACAACTTACATAGTTAGGATCCCACGATGTCAACAGGCGCCGGATGACAGAATGGGACAAAAAAAAATATAAAGGGTTGAATGTGTATGAGTGTGTGTATGTATGTAGGTATATATGTATGGCAAATATATACCAAAAAAAAATTTTTTTTTTGTTAATCTATTTAAAATAAAAATTAATATAGGTGATCGATACTCACAAATCAAAGAAAAATTTAAATTAGAAATATGCAATTGAAAGGAATTATATAGGAAAATTGATTAATATAAAAGATGAATTAATTAATTTAAATTTATGTAAATCAAAATTATTAAACAAAAAAAATTTTTATAATCTAATGTTAAAATTTAAGAAAATTAAAAAAAAATTTTAAAAATTAAAATGAATTTTGCAAATTATTTTTATATAAAAAGAGAAAGTATCAAATTATATGAAAGAAATTTTCCTTTTACTGTTATCTAAGATTTAAATTTATATCCGTTTCTTTTGGTTTCTGTTTAAAGAGTTTAAAATTTGATTGGTAGTGTTTGATTCGACTTGTTTACAATTTTAGTTGTTGTCCTCTTGTTCAATCATGATACGAGTTCGGCAATTATTATAGGTATCAATTAGAATAGGAGATAATACAGGAGCTTTACCACACATTCCCAAATGAGCCTTACGCTCCCTGGCTGAAGGATTTGAAGAATTAAAAAATATATAAAAGCACGAGCTATCCGAAATTTCCGTAGTCCGATTGATGGTTGATGATGATTTATTAACTGACACAACGTTATTGCTATCAAAGGCTATTAGTTTCAAATATACATCCAGTGGTTCTTTTTGGGGAGATTTGGTAATTTTATCCAATCTGAGATGATTCTATGATAATTTTATTTTACGCTCTCGTTTTAATTAGGAATGAGATATCACTCTTATCTCTCGATGAATTTTTTTTTTTTTTTTCTTGTCGTTAACTCTCTTTAGATTTTAAATTATTGTCTGTATTTCAAAGCAATTCACTATTCTCATCGAACTTATTAATTCCCTATCGCTTTCTTTTCACGATTTCCAAGTTCTATTTTCTTTATAATTATTTTAAAATTTTCCCATACTTTCCCCAATAATTTCAAATTCTGAATCAATGAAAATTTTCCAAATTTTCTGACAAAACAAAAATGTATAAAGCAAAGCTTTTCAGTAAAGTGTTCCTACACCCAACAATAAATTTAGTTGGACTATAATTCAGTAAAATTTCCCATAAATAAAATTGTCGCCCTCACATGGTTTGAAAATAATTGCATTTGAGAACTCGCAATTTTGTAAATTCAAAATGGTGCCGAAATTCATTAAATTTTGAGTTAGTAGCGAAAAAATTTTAATTATTTATGTATTTTTTTAATTTTTATTCGTTATTCGTTCGATTAACCGCATAATTTTGGAAACAAAAATTAATCGCTTCATACTTTGATTAAAATGTTGCTAATTTATTAATCGGTCAAAATAAAAATTCGTATAATTGACAACTCTATTAAACGACAAACGAATTGATTGTCAGTAGAATCGAATTTAGTTGCAGCAACCGATTTTTTCGGCTGTGGCTACCGAAGTATTATTGAGGCAACCAAAATTCTGTTGTCACGGTCTAAAATTCGGTGACGACAACTAAAACGTTCGATTAACTACAAATCCTATTCTTGGCACGAATCGGTTTTCTTTGTGTATCGATGATATAGGGGTCAAAGATTATTCTTCATAACAAACTTATTTAACCTAGTGTCTACAAATGCAATGAAATGTGCAAAGAAATTTGAAAATAACAAATAAATAAACAAAAACGAATATAATTTTGTTGCTGCTTTGTGTGTGTTTCGTAAATTTTATGGCATTTTTATTGCATTTGAAGACACTAGGTAACTGTATGATCATTAATTTGTTTAGTTAATAACTAAATAATATTGGTGGAAAATAATTTTAGAATTTAATAAATAATAATATAAATAAATTCATTATTTAATGTTTCAAATAAATAAAAAAATATTTTTAACAACTCACCTTAATGTTATTCGATAAAAATTAATTAGTTCTTTTTTCGCTATGTTCTACATATTTATAAAAGTAAATTTTTACGGTCGTTGAGTTTGGTTTTGTTGCATTTGGAAATTATTGCTCGACCAAAAAAACAAACAAAAGAAATCCGTTGTTATTTATTTTATAGGTAATAAATCATTATTAGTATTAGTTATAGTAGTAATATTATTATTGTTTTAATTATTAATAATTGTTTATAGTTTAAGATTTGTTTGTTTTAAATTGTTTTTGGCTTTACCATCAAAAACGTGAAACTATCGATAATTGTGAAAAACTTCAACACTTTTACACACTTTTACACATATACACACACAGAGACAACAATTTGATTGATTAACGTTTACTCAATGTTGCCAATTAAAATAAACAATAAATTATTGTTTGAAAATGAAGTATTATGGCGATTATTATATTAATATGATTTTTCTTTTTTTATTATTATTATTTTTTTTAAAATAATAGTTTAGCCTTTAATATTTAGTATTCAAAATTTTGTAATAGATTGTGGTATTTATTAAACGCTTGTGTATCGTTATACGTTTTTAAAATTGATTTATTATTATTTTATAAGGTTTCAATATTGGATTAAATTGTTATACTACGTTTATTATACACTTGATGGATTTTTTTTTTTTGCAATATATTTTGTTGCTTGCACGTTATGTTAACGTTGAATGATATGTTGACACTTTTCGAAATTAATATACAATGTTTTTTTTTTTTGTTTAATTTATCCACTTAGTGTTAAAAAACATCAATTATTTTTTCTTTATATTATTAATGATATTTTTATATAACTTTTAATTGCTTGTAGTTATTTTTATTTTCAGATTTTTTACGATTATATGGAGGAACACCTACAGCATAATCTGCAAAGGGAAAAAAGAAAAATGATTAAAATCAAAATGATTTAACGTTTAAAATTTATTTATATATAAAGAAAAATTCCTAGATTTAGTTAGAATATTCTTCCACCTCAAGTCCAAATTCTAATATGATATTGTCATATTAGATTTTTATTTGTTGTTTCAAAAAAGAGGTTGATCATTTTCATGATAGACAATACAATTGTTTCTATATAAATGTATTTCTCCTTTTTTACTACATAATTTTGCAGCAAACAAATTAATTTACATTCTTTCAGTTTGTTTTTCTTCTCATAATTTCTACAAATTTTATTCACATTCATGTCTTTTTGTTTCTTCATTTTCAAAGGGACTGGACTTTAATTGTCATTAAGCTCTGTTTTTAATAATAATTTGAAAACCTTTAATACGTTTTTAAAATAAATTTTGTATGAAAAATGTGTAATATAAAACACTATCAATATATAAGTGATTATGCATATGACCCAAAGAATTTTTGTATGTATCTGTTTGCAACTGTTTATTAGCGGTTACCCGAAAAAAGTGCTTATGAATTTTTAAATGTCTGTATATTTGGATATTATTTCTGCTTTGGTATTTTTCTAAAACCAACTTGCCTTTTTTGTTGCCTTGAGATACATGAGCGAAATTATGAAAATAAATGGCAATTTCTGTTTTATTTTTTACATCTACAAAAACATACAAATAAAATGAATTTCCAATCATTTATTTTCGTAACCGAAAACAAATTTACACTTACAACAAATTAGAAATAAATTTGAAGTAACAGATGGTTCTAAAAGAAAAATAATCAGCAATAAGTATTAGAGCAATGTTAAATCAGTATTTAGGAAAAGATTATAGTGCTTATGCATAATAATTTGAAACCCTTATTACATGTTTATAAAATGAAGCTCATATGAAAAATTTCTTTTAATAGCAATTTAAAAAATTTATAAAGTAATTATGCATATGACCCTATTGTTAGTAGTAGAATATTTTATTAATTTTAAAACACGGTTTTCAAATAATTGTAAAAATGGTTTATGAAGTCAGCAACGAAAATCAGTTAAATAAAATTCGGTAAAAATGAGAATAGCGAAAACGTTCACTAAAGTAAATATTTATAGTATATATTTTTACTGAAACTTTGTAAAGTGAAATTGAAAGCCGTTTACAAATTTTTCTACTAACTATTTTTACATCTTTCAACGAAAATTATAAGATTTCAGGGTTTACTTCCCTGATGTTGGCTCCAAAATGTTTCATTGATTTTAAAATGTAAACATTTTCTGAAGTGGTTTCAATATTCGATATATAATTCGACAAAATTGCTAAACTTAAAGACCATATTCTACCTAAATCTTAACTACCGATCCTTATTGTGTAAATACAGTTTAATTTACTTATAACGAACACCGTTTATAACGAACTTTTTGAACAACGAACAATTTTTCTAATCTCAACTTACACATTTCATGCAAATAATTACGGTTATAGCGAAATCAGTTAAAGCGAACTTTTTATAAATTGAAATACAAATTGTCAAACAAACTATTTTGTTTATAACAAACCATAAAAATCTGGACTTGTAAATGAAAACTGTATTGCAGATCTGCAAAATATTAGATTTTCACTTGCAAATGTTCAAATTATAACAAACGTAATGCAGCAGAAGAATTATCTAAATATTGCAAGCAAGCAATTTTAAAGTTTGGAAATTAAATTAGTTTACTTTTTTGAAGGATACGCTACCTTTGTTTTTCATGTGTATTATTCACGGTTTTCACAGTGAATCTGATTTCTCTATGCAAAAAAAATTGTCTAAATAAACTGCATTCAACAAGACTAAATTTGCCTGTGATCCTTGTAACGTCGTGGCGAGCAATTGGCGCCAACCAACAAAACCAATATCCCAACCGACCATGGGCGGTATAACCCTATTGGCGCTTGGATTAAATCCCTGCGTAACCACTGCAGGCCTGGAGGCAATGTTGGCAGCCCCAACACCACGATCGGATGCTTTGGCCCAATAAGCCATTCATCTTAAACCAAACATGATTACCGAAACCGTAAAGCGGCCCTATGCTCCTTGCAGGAGTAAAAGGAACAAATATATATAACAAAAAATTGAAGAAAAAATCATAAATATATCGGATATTTTTTGAAAAATCTACACTTAGAGAATGTTATTTGCATGATATTAATTTTTCGCATACACAGAAAAAACTAAAAACGAGTTTTAATTACGAAATTGATTATAGTAATTAAAATTTTAATTGATTTTGCACCTAGCACTCAAATGACACCATTAATTACTAAAAATTGTATACGAACGGATTATTCTTCACAATTTGTTAAATACACAGAAAAAACAGTAGGCACCAACAATGGGAATTTGTAGAAGCAATCACATTTTCTTTTAAATTGAAATTTTATTTCCAACAATTTTTTTGTTTGAAATATTTGTAACTCATTTGTAAATTGTTATCTTTCATATAAAAATTGTTTAAAAATAAAAATTAAAAATTACAAAAAAAAAATTATTTTTTTTTTGTATTTACAAATTTGGTATGAGAAAGGTGTTTAAAAATTTATTTAGAATTTTGTAAATTTAGTCTGTGTACGTTTGGGATTTTCGCACATTTAATTCCTTTAATGTATACGATTAATTGAAACAATTAAAATATTAATTGATTCAATTAAATATTTGATTAAAAATAATTTTTGTTTTTATCATATGTTTAATTAGATATTTTGGGTTAATTATTTTTTCTACGAATAGAGTGAAACCAATCCACAACAGACCCTACATCCAGGAAAATGCAGCTTTTGTTGCGGTTTACACGCTTGTGGCATCATTGGACCTTAATTCTTCAAAAATGAAGCCGGATTTCGCGTTACGGTGAATGGAGATCGTTACATCATGATCAATGATTTTTGGTTTAAAAACGTGGATGACATTAATCCGGGCGAGATGTGGTTTTAACATGATGGCGCTACGTGCCATGCGGCGACCGCTAATATCGGCTTATTGAAATCAAAACTTGGCGATAAGTTGATTTCGAGAAAAGGACCTATCAATTGGCCTCCAAGGTCGTGCGATTTGACACCTCTCGATTATTTCCTGTGGGGCCACGGGAAGTCACTGGTTTATGCAATTGACGCCTTGCAGGCTAAAATTGTTCGTGTTATTCGTGACATACGTCCAGCAATGCTCGAAAAAGTGGACCAAATTTGGACGTCCGGAATGCCCGATATCATTTTCAAATGTTTGTGACAGGTATTGATCTTTGAAAGAAAAAAATTTTTTGGATTAAGGAGTGTAATGTTTCAAATCTGGAAATTTTAAAGTAGGCTATGTTCCAAATCATTAAAACTAAAATGAAAAACTTTATAGGAAAATATTCAGTAACTTCATAAAATTGTGTCAACATAACATTTTGATTCCTTTGAGTGATACTTTTTCAGCAATCATGAATCAATTGGAACGACGAAAATTAATTATCGACAAATGGAATGAAAGTCCATACCGAGCAGTACATTTTATTTCAAAAGATTTCAAAATGGCAAGAAGTACGGTAGATCCAGTCCTGAAACATTATTTTGAAACATCTATCGGCATTGAAAATTTTGATTTGATGTATCTCGTTTGGCATGGAATTGGCCAATGTGGCGAAAAGCCATCTTCATATATAACACCAGGTACAATTAACGGAGATGTGTACAAGAGCGCCTAAAAATAAGATTAATACCTTTTTATTTTTTTGAATAAAAATTAAAACCCAACATTTTTAATACCTTTTATAAAAAAACACGGTAGATCTACTCTATTCTGGCCTGATTTGGCTCAGCTCATTATGCTTCAATTACCTTAAATTTGCTCAGAGCTAATAATATTAAATTTGTTGAAAAAGACATGAACCCACCAAATGTTCCACAATGTCGACCCATTTAAAGATATTGGAATCTAATAAAAGCGAAGTTAAAGAAGACCAAACAGACTGCTGATTATATAAAAGATTTTGAAAAAAAGTGGAAAGTTGTATCCAAAGCAATAACAAACAGCACTGTCAAAAACTTAATGGAAGGCATTCGGAAAAAAGCTAAGATCGGAGTGGACCACAAAATGAAATGGATATTTTTTTGTTCTTATATACTTTTAATACTCTTATTTATCAGAGAAAATAATAAAAGTAAAAATAACTATTTTTTTAATTGTTTTTTTTTTTTCTTACAAAATCTCCAGATCTGAAACATTACACTCCTTAAAATTTAATTTTTTGTGTTATTTTTTACAATTTAAAGTGCTATCGGTCTTAAAAAACACCCTATACAACGTGCTACTACTACCAAGCCTACAAATAATAAAATAAAAAACTGGCGTTACGTTAAAATACTGCACAATTTTCTGGACCATCTGCTCTCCTTGCGGAGCGAATTTAGCCACTATTTTGATCTTTAAAAATAAAGGCAGCGAGAGTAAAATTAGAAAAACTTGAATTGTTCCTATTATATTTTCCACCACTGTATATGATATGTAATTGTATGTGTCACATCTATGCTAATATCCACAAATATATTTTTATAATATCCAAGACAAAATTATTTATGACTAGCCAAGTAATATTAAAATATATGATAATATAAAATAATGTATGCACCTTTATATCTTTTTATATGATGATACATGTATTAATAAAACGTTTATAATTCCTACTAAAAAAAATTATATGACTTTTGATATTACATATAATTATATCCGAAAAATGAAAACAAATTAGATCGTATTATGATCATATTATATCTAAATTGACACAATTAGATCTAACTTGATGAAATAAGATATGGTTTGATACAATTTTATCCGGATTTTGTCCTCATCCATATGTATCAAATATGCTATAATCATATCCAACTAGATATAATGGTATATAATTCGATACAATTATACATAATTATATGAGGCATATGTAACTATATATAGGTCTATATATAATTGGATATTGTAATATGTTACACTATATATTGTGCAAGATATAGTTATATATTTAGGATATAATTTCCCGAGTAAAAAAAATGATATATAATCATATATGGCATATATTACAATATATAATTAGACATGTCGTTATGTGTATCCATATACAATTATATATGACGAATATTTCCAAAATTGTTCCTTATATTATACCATATATAATTTCATCTAATTAGATACCGGCTTTTATAATATTGGATATGGTATATATGATTATATATTACATAGCATGGCTGATCTTATTGCATATATAGTTGTATATAGAGCTATATCTTAATATATATGGTGGCATCTTAGCAATATATAATTATATATGGTATCATTTAAACAATACATAACTATATATGGTGCCAGTTAAACTAGATATTAGCATTTATGGTGGAATTTAAACAATATATGGTCATATATGGTACCTCATGAACAAAATCTTTAATACAGTTGCAGATATGATAATATATACTACTATATATGGTGCAATATATATTTATATATGGTGTTATTTAAGCAATATGTTAGCATATATGGTGCCATTTAAACAATATATGGTCATATATGGTACCTCATGATCAAAATTTGTAATACAGTACCAGATATGATAATATATGATACTATATATAGTGCCATATATATTTATATATGGTGTTATTTAAGCAATATATTACCATATATGGTGCCACTTAAACCTTATATTATCATATATGGTGCCATTTTAACAATATATGCTCATATATGGGACCTCATGAACAATATTTTTAATACAGTTCCAGATATGGTAATATATGCTATTATATATAGTGCTATATATATTGATATATGATATCATTTAAACAATATACTACCATATATGGTGTCATTTAAACCATATATTATGATATATGGTGCCATTTCAACAACATATGGTCATATATGGTATCTTATGAACAACATTTTTAATACAGTTCCAGATATGATAATATATGCTACCATATACAGTACCATATACTTTGATATATCGTATCATTTAAAAAACCCGAGTAAAAATAGTTACATATAGTCATATATTTGATTAAGTTATATCAAATCAGACAGTTCATATACGAAAGTACAAAATTCTCGTCCCGTTGATTTTTTGTACCTTATGTAATGTCTCGGTTTGAGTAAGAAAGTTATCATTTTCTTATTGCGGACAACTGAAGAGTAGAGTGATGTCTACGAAACAATTGTATTGTCTATCATGAAAATGATCAACCCCCTTTTTGAAACAACAAATAAAAATCTAATATGACAATATCATATTAGAATTTGGACTTGAGGTGGAAGAATATTCTAACTAAATATATGAAAATATAGAAAGTCCGATAATTTTTGTATTTTTTAATGCAAAAATTAAAATAATTGTTGATTAAGTTATATCTGTATAAATATACAGTTTCATCCGAAGAATGGCCGGATATATTTTTATCAATTGTTTATCAATTTTTATCTAATTGTATCAGTTTAGATCTGACCTGATTAAATTATGTGTTAATCAGATGAAATTGTATCCGATTTTTGACTTGATACAATTTTATCGGTTTATATGTAATGGTGTCAGGTTTGATCGTAATTGGTTCAATTTTATATAAATAAAATATAATTGTATCCGACATTTACCTTATACAATTGTATTAAAGTTTTAAACTGATATCAGGTCAAAATTGGGATATAACTATATAATTTTGTATACAAATATATCTATTTGGACCTAAACTGATGTGATATAAACCAATAAAATTGTATCAGGTCAAAAATCTGATACAATTTCATCTGATTAACACATAATTTAATCAGGTCAGATCTAAACTGATGCAATTAGATAAAAACTGATAAACAACTGATACAATGTTATCGGGCCATTTTTCAGATCAAATGGTACATGGATGACTCTAAGTTATATATTACCATATAAAGATCAATACCCAAGTAAAAAAAAATGATATGGAGCCATATAAAGTTATATTTAATTATATATAATCTTCTATGTAATTAGATATAATTATATCCGAAAAATGAGAACGTCTTATTGTATCATATTGTATCGAATTGTATACAATTGTATACAATTTGGTACAATTTGATACAATTCGATACAATATGATACAATTGTATCCGAATTTTGTCCTCATACAATTACATAAAATTATATCTTTTTGTATAAAATTATATAAAATGTTATAAAAGTGGACATAGTTTGATACAATTATACCTAACCCTATTATACCTAACCCTATATTTTTACCATAATATATATGACCATATCTAACAATATACAAAATTATATTTTTAAATAAAAATAGATATACAATATCTGGAGATCAGACCTGAGGGATTTCAATTACAATTACTTGTAATTTGTAATTGAAATTACAAGTAATTGTAATTGAAAATTTTCAATTACAAATTACTAGTAATTGTAATTGAAAGTGATTTCAATTACAAATTTCAATTACATTTAGAATTAAAAAGTGTTTTTGTTAAAATTTTGTAGAAAAATCTTACTGGGATAGGTTTCATAGGCATGGATGCGTATAAAAAGAATACGTCATGTTGGGATTACCCCTAACTTGTGCTTTTTGTCATTATTTATTTTCCCAAAAAATGTAATTGACATTTTTCAAATTACAAATTACTTGTAATTGTTCTTTTTTGAATTACAATTACAAATAATTTGTAATTGTAAATGAGTTTTTTTCAATTACAATTACATGTAATTGTGTAAATGAATGTGTAATTAATTACAAAATGTAATGATTAACCCCCAGGTCTACTGGACTTTTATCCAGATTTACCATGACAGTGCATTAAACATGAACAAATTTTTCTTTGTTTTTAGTAATTTCAAAATAAGGTTAACAACACTGAAATTTTTAACTTAATAGGATTGTGATATACAACCAAGATATAAGAGATCAGTCAAGTGTGCGTTATAGTATAGAGAATTCCATATTAAATCTTCAGTATTGTTAATTTTATGGGCGCGTTAGCCATTTTCACTCACGCTCCTAAATAAAAACAAATTACTCACGCACGAGCATTTCGTGTCTTACTCACGCAGACATGAGTATATTAAAAACTTACTCACAATCAGAAAATTCTCAAGCAAAACAGTAAAAATTACTAAAAACATATGATGCAAAAAATAAACTCACACACGAATCATGCACGGGTTATATATTCTTACTCACGCTCACGTACGAATTATATATTCTCACGCTCACGGGCGAATTACTTTGGTATAGTAATTATTACTCACGATCACTTGTGAATAACTTCACTCACGATCGTGTCATGCGCCAATCCCTAGTAATTACAAAATATAAAACTAGTTCAAAATCATTTTTAATATGGAACTACATTTAATACAATACGGTTTTAAAAGGACCTTATACATATATTTTTATATAAAATCACTTTGAAAAAATTGCTAATGTGGGATGATATATAATTATAGATGATTTTATAAAGAACGTTATATCGTTATATATAAAAGAAATCATGAAATATTGTAGATATGAAACCATATTAAGATATATATGGGTTCTTACGTCAATATATAATCATATCTGACACAAATTATGAAATATTTCTTATATGGCTCCACATATAGTTTTATATTATTATGTATAGTGTCATACTAAATTATATATAAACGTATATGTAAGTATATCTTTTATATATTACTTTGTGTACTTATATATAGCACATACACTTATATGTAGGCCAGTATGTAATAATATAAAATCACATATGTCTCAATATTAAAACCTTTGAGGAAAAATATTTAATATATGACTATATAAAAGTCTATATGCTTCAATTTAAAAGCATATGTGGCCATATCTAACTATAAGTTACTATATGTAATTACATAAAATAATATATGATTATATCAAAACTTTTTTACTCGGGTATTGTTTTTTTTTAATAGGGAACATACCATATATCGTGCCATTTAAACAATATATTGTCATATATGTATGGTGACATTTAAACAATATATGGTCGTATATGGTAACTCATCAGCAACTACAATATTAACTGTATTTCAGAAGCTATTATTTGTATTTCAGAAATTTTAAATGTATTTCAGAAATTATGGAGTGTATTTTAGAAATTTTTTAATTGTATTTCAGAAATAATCAAATCTATTTCAGAACTTGTTGATTGTTTCCCGAGTAAAAAAGTTTTGATATAAACATATATTATTTTATGTAATTGCATATAGTAACTTATAGTTACATATGGCCACATATGCTTTTAAATTCAAGCAGATATACTTTTATATTGTCATATGTTAGATATTTTTTCCTCAAAGGTTTTAATATGGAGACGTATGTGATTTTATATTATTACATACTGGCCTACATATAATTGCATGTGCTATATATAAGTACATAAAGTAACATATTACAGATATAATTACATATACGTTTATATATAATTTAGTATGACACTATACATTATAATATAAAACTTTATGTGGAGCCATATAAGAAATATTTCATAATTTGTGTTAGATATGATTATATATTGACGAATAAGAACCCTTATATAACTTAATATGGTTCCATATCTAAAATATTTCATGATTTCTTTAATATATAACAATATAACGTTCTTTATAAAATCATCTATAATTATATATCATCCCACATAAGCAATTATTTCAAAGTGATTTTATATAAAAATATATAAGGTCCATATAAAACCGTATTATTTTCATATGTGGTTCTATGTTAATGATTTTGAACTAGTTTTAGATTTAGTAATTACTAGCGATTGGCGCGTGACTAGAAATGTTCGTGAGTCACGTTATTCGCACGTGATTGTGAGTAATAATTACTATACTCTAGTGATTCGTGCGTGAGTCTGAGAATATATAATTCGTACTTGATTCGTGCGTGAGCGTGAATAAGAATATATAACCCGTGCATGATTCGTGAGTGAGTTTATTTTTTGCATCATATATTTTTAGTAATTTTTACTATTTTGTAATATTTTACTATTTTTTTTCTATTTTTCTTATATCTTGGTTGTATAACATAATCCTAATAACTTTAAAATTTCAGTCTTGTTAACTTTATTTTAAAATTACTAAAAATAATTTTGTTCATGTTTAATGCACTGTCATGGTAAATCTGGATAAAAGTAATTGAAGATTTATTGAAATTATAGGATCTCCAGCAGACCTTTGGGTTAATCATTATATTTAGAAATTAATTACACATGCAATTACACAATTACATATTATTTGTAATTGTAATTCAAAAAAAAAAAAAAACAATTACAAGTAATTTGTAATAGAAAATTTTCAATTATACATTACATATAATTTTAATTGAAAAAATGTCAATTACAATTACATTTTTTCGGAAAAGAAATAATGACAAAAAGCACAAGTGAAGGGTCAGCCCAACATGACGTATTCTTTTTATACTTATCCACGCCTACCCAACCAATCCCAGTCAGTTTTTTCTACAAAATTTTAAAAAACACTTTAATTCTAAATGTAATTGAAATTTGTAATTGAAATCACTTTCAATTACAATTACTTGTAATTGAAAATTTTCAATTACAGTTACATGAAATGTAATTGAGTTTTTTTTAATTTCAATTATATTTCTGATCTCCAGATATTGCATATCTTTTTTATTTAAAAAAATAACTTTTGTATATTGTTAGATGTGGTCATATATAATATGATCTGAAGTATAATGTCAATTTTTAGATATAATTGTATCAAACTATGTGCACTTTTATAACATTTTATATAAATTTATACAAAAAGATATAATTTGATGTAATTGGATGAGGACAAAATTCGGATACAATTGTATCGAATTGCATGAAATTGTATCAAATTGTACCAAATTGTATACAATTGTATACAATTCGATACAATAAGATACAATAAGATGTTCTCATTTTTCGGATATAATTATATCTAATTACATAAAAGATTATATATAATTAAATATAACTTCATATGGCTCCATATCATTTTTTTTACTTGGGTTATCATAGTTAATACCCGAGTAAAAATAGTTATATATTGTCATATATCATGTGATTGGGCTACATCTGACAATGAATGGAGTCACATTAAGACACATTTCATTATATACAACTACATCTGATATTATTTTTTCAACGAATTTTTTGTAAGGTAATTGATATTATTACATATCCCCAAATCTGACTCCATATATAATTACATAAGCCTTATAAAACTAATCAAATTATATGTAGTGATCGATATGATTATATATGATTTGATACTAAGTTTTATAACACTGCATGTGTCGTCGTACTAAAAATATAATTTAATTTACCCGACTAAAAAAGATGTTATATAATCATATATCACCATATATAAACCAATATATACGTCCATATCTAATTTGATCCGAATATTGGAATATATAATTATATCAAGCGAGATAAGCATGTTATCTCACCTGATACAATTTGATCCGAAAAATGGGTCTATCTAACTGCATCAAATTATATATAAATACATATAATTTGATGAAGATTTTCAAAGAAAATTTTAGTAAATATTATTGAGATCACTTATTTCTAAGGTTGGTTACCGTTATCGTTATAATACCGTTATCGCTAAAATACCGTTTCAAAGTAAATACCGTTACCGTTATCGATACCTCTAAAAAAATTTATAAATACCGTTATCGTTACCGATACCGTTATTTTTATGGGAAGTTACCGGTATTTTACCGGTATTTATTATTTTATATAAAAATTACAATTTTTTTATTTTTTATTTTATAATCTTGAGTGTTTTTTTTTACAAAAAATTTATAGATAATAATTATACTTATTAAAACTACCAGTATTGAATTTATAGCTTAAAATCTGTATTTTCAGTACTTAAAATTAAAAATATGCCATGTTTTTACTTGTTTTTATAAGTTTTTAACATAATTTTTAATACCGGTACGTACCGGTATTGCTGTTTCGATAACGGTATACCGTTACCGAAACAGTCTTAAATACCGTTACCTTTACCGTTACCTAAACAAACGAAATCTGATACCGTTACCGTTACCCTTACGGTTATTCGTTTCGGTAACCAACCTTGCTTATTTCATTCATATTAAATCTAATGCTTAATGTTTAGAACAATTTTTGCTAATAAACTTGGAAATAGGTGACACAATAAAACATTACAAAAATTTGTCGAAACAACTTTTTCTAGGTTAGAGTTTTTATCTTTCTTATAAAATAACTGAATTAACTAATTAGAAATTTATTAATTCAGTTCGAGGCCAATTTCCTTATTATGAATTAATATAATAAGCACTTTTTTTTAAAAACTGCTATTTTTCTTCATCAGGATACTCTCCTGACAAATACTTCACAGAGTTTTTGCTTTCAAAAAACCTCTACACTTTCGGGAATGAAAAGACGATCGTTTCGGGGATTACGCCACCACTTTCTAAAGAAAACTGATGAAGGGGACCTGGAAAATCCCCGAAACGATCCTCTTTTCATTCCTGAAAGTGTAGATGTTTTTAGAAAGCAAAAACTCTGTGAAATATTTGTCAGGAGAGTATCCTGATGAAGAAAAAAAAAACAGTTTTTGAAAAAAGTACTTATTATGTTAATTCATAATAAGGAAATAGTCCTCGAACTGAATTAATAAATTTCTAATTAATGAATTAAAAAGGTAGAAAAAAACAAATTTTATTTTTTTAAATAAAAATTAAAAACAACATGATAAAAAATTAACTTTCACAATTAATTTTTTTTACGGAAAAATAAATGAACTTAAACCATATTTATTTCAACATATGTTTGTCTAATTTTTAAATTTAAAAGTAAAAATAATTATTTCGAACTTTAATTCCACAATGAAAAAAAAAAATTTCTTTTATTTATTTCTTTAAAATTATTTTGAGTTTAATAAAGAGTATTTCGCTAACTATTTGGAAAATATATGTTAAATTCAATTATAAACATTTATTTATATGTCAAAGTGCAAAATTCAAAACCAGATCCACAATTTCGGAGTTTTTTTTTAATTTTTATAGTGCAATTAAACTTTATAAAATTTTGTACAATTAGATATCATGTCAGATAAATTTATACATAAAATTAATACAATTTTATATTAACTTTGTTATATATTTTGATATAAGATTGTTTAGAGAAGCTTATACGCCATTATATATAACTAAGTATAAACTATATTTGCAGATCTCTTAATATATGCCTGGAGACCAAATCGCATATGATTATATATAACGTCATATCAAACATATTTATAAAACCAAAGTGTTAATATAAATGTATATGGTCATATAAAGCCACACATATAAACATTTATAATTATATCAAATCATATAAGATTATATGAAAACTTTTTTAGTCGGGTAATATAACATCAAAATTAGTTATCTGCAAATTCAGAGTTAATTACTCCCTAGCCAAATAATTTTCACGTGATGTTTTTGCATCTAAAATCATATTAAAAAATGATGCGTACGATTTAGAAGACAAAAGTATTCAAATAAATTTTTATTTTATGTTTTAAAATTTGGGTCTTCTTAGGGTGTTAAAACCATAGACATTTCAATGTTAATTTAATAGCTGGTATGCATAAAAAGTATGCCTAATATCAGAAAAAATTTTATAAAATCAGATATTTTTATATCAAATTAGATATAATTTGATGTCCTGGATATGGACAAATCTCGGATCAAACTGTATCAAATTATATTTAATTTGATATAATTAGACACATGTAGATGACCCATTTTTCGGATCAAGTTGTATGTCGTTGTATATGGGGATTTATCAAAAAAGATATACTTATGTATGACACCATATTAAGATTTTTACCCGGGTAGAGAAAAATTTCTAAATTACATTTCATAATTTCTGAAATACAATTGATAATTTCTGAAATACAGTTGTGAATTTCGAAAATACAATTAATAATTTCTGAAATACAATTCATAGAACTGAAATTCAATTGACTAGTTCTGAAATGCAATTCATAAATCTGAAAAATAATTGATAAGTTCTGAAATACAATTGATAAAACTGAAATTCATTTGATTATTTCTGAAATACAATTGATAAATCTTAAAAACAAATGATACAATTGGAAATGGTGTAGAGCGTTAAAAAGATGTAAATAAAATTATTTTTTTTAAAAAATTCAATTTAATAAAAAAAAATATATTTTTATAAAAACATTTATAGAAAATAAAATTATAATTTTATAAAAAGAAATTCTTTTTATAAAAAAAATGTATAGCCGTAAACGGTATCGAACTCGAGACCTTCTATGTTTAAACCTTATTTTAACAAAATATTGTAATTTTTATAAAATCAGTGCTCTGCCAGTGTATTATTTTTTGAACATTTGGCAATATATGTCTGGGATCTTATTTAATCCCAAATAAATGGAGATCTTACGTAGTACCAAATATAATGCGGGATCTAATTTTATCTGTCATTTTTCTGGATAGTTTTAGATGTGAATCCCCAAATATATTGCTGTTTCTAATTCGAACTGCCATTTTAATACCGAAATGAATTGCTGGATTCGATCTGCAATTTACGGGATAAATTAAGATCTTACCTAATCCCCAAATATATCACTGGATTTAATTCGATCTGCAATTTATCGGAAAAGTTAAGATCTTACGCAATCCCGAAATATATTACTGGATCTAATTTGGTCTGTCATTTTTTGCATAAATTTAGATCTTACTTAATCCCCAAATATATTGCTGGATCTAATTCGATCTGCCATTTTTCGGATCAAATTAGATCTAAGTTTATCCACAAATATATTGCTGGATCTAAATCCATCTGCCATTTTTCGGATCATTGCTGAATCTAATTCCATCTGCCATTTTTCGGATCAATTTAGATCTAAGTTTATCCCCAAATACATTGCTGGATCTAATTCGATCTGCCACTTTTTCGGATCAAATTAGATCTAAGTTTATCCACAAATATATTGCTAGATCTAATTCGATCTGCCAAAATTGAGATCAAATTAGATCTAAGTTTATCCACAAATATATAGCTCTATCTAATTCGATCCGCCATTTTTCGGATCACAAATATATAACTAGATCTAATTCGATCCGCCATTTTTCGGATCAAATTAGATCTAGGTTTATCCCCAAAGATATCATTGGACCTCCCAATTTTGAGATATAACTTGGTCTTAGTTTATCCCCATATATACAATCGGATCTAATACGATATCATTGGATACACCCAATTTTGAGATCTAATTGGATCAGCTATATATTACAGCAGATCTTAAACAATATCAAATTGGATATGATTAGATATTGCGCGAGATCAATTTTTTTTACTCGGGTTTGTAAAATTTTATATAACTATATTTTGGTATATATTTTCCAATATATAATTATACAAAACTTTATATGATAATATATGACTATATCAAAACTTTTTTACTTGGGATCATATTAAATCATATATAATAATTTGCTTTATCGTGAATTTTTTAGATAGAAATACTCGTATATAACTGATAAAAGCGTTCAAAATTTATTATTTAAATAGATGTGAGAAAGTTCGGATGTCACCATACATCTGTTTTCTCTGTGCTGTATTGTCCGTCCCTACCAGTTCGTTTTAACCAAATTCGACTGCATTCTATTTTATAAACATTTGGTTGGCATACTTATTTTCATATTTATATAAAACTAAAAATATCACCACATAGTCCAGTATTCAAATGTTTTATTTTTACACTGTGCATGCACACACATGTCACATGTGACTATTTTTTCTTTTAGCTCCAAAAAAAAAGCATTTAACAGTGTTGTATTATTTACAAATAAATGCATTATAAATTTAATTTTCAATTTTGTTGACACAAGTATTTTCTTGTTTTAATAGAACAAATAAGCACTTATACAATGACATGCAATTTGTATTGTAAAATAAATATGCTTACAGTGCGAATATTTAGTATAGAAACATCCTAAAAAATTCAAGGGCATAGACAGTGGCAGCATACACTCATAAACCTATAGGAAATGTAACTGCCCCGGAAAAAGGCGTATTCTGACTATATCAACTAATTATTTCATTATGTTTAATTACCTTTTTTAAGTTAGTTTGTTGGGAAACAAATTAAAAAACTTGTTTGTATATTTTTGATTTTGAGTGTTTAAATAAAAAACACAATAAATTAAATAAAAATAAAATATTTTTAAAATTAATTGATATACGTCACATTAACATATTCGTTCTTATTTTACATATTATTAAGATTTTTTAAAACTTTTCTGTATTTGTTTTTTTTTTTTTGTTTTTTTTTTATATAAAAATCACACGTTCAGGTTTATTTTTGATAAATTTTGGAAAGATTAAAAAAACGACAGACAAGATGTCAAATGAAACAAAGAAAAAACGAAGTTCAACACATTTCACACGAGTTAGTAAAACGACAAAAAACGATTAAGTAAACACGAAGCACGCGCAAATTTAAAAAATATCAGAAGAATATTTTTTAATAAATTTTTTTATAATTTAAATATTTTCCATATTAGAAATTATATTTTTCACAAATTTATTGCTTTGTTTTGTTATTCTTATAATTTTCATTCATTTTTTAAATATTTTTTTTAATTTTCAACTAAACTGATTTTTAATTTTTTTATATACACCGACCGACCACCAGCAAGCACTAAATTATTCACTACCAGTTTTAAAAAAAAAAAACTATTTTGACTGAACTTTATCTTTAATAGTAACATCAAAAAATATACTCCATTGTGCACTTTCTTTGTTGTGTCGGTGGTGGTGGCGGTTTTAAATTTACAATACCAGCTTAAATTGTATATAAAACACCACATTTAACGGTAACTTTTCTTAAATTAAAAGCTCTGGCGGTAGCGTTTACGAATCTTAGCATCGCGGCATATATCCAACGACTATCTGCCTTTAATTTTCAAGCATTTCTGGAGACCCCAACAATCTGCATATATGTTTGTGCATAAAAAATATACGAAGTTTAACGAAACTCGTCACATAAAAGAAGATGCTCAAGAGTGTAGTGTAAACAAAAATTATAGGAAATTTTACCTTGAGCTTTTTTTTCTTCTCTGCTGGCTAAAAACACTTTTACACACTACTCAGAGTAAGTTGTGTGTAGTAATCAAATTCCAAAATAGCTTTTACTACTAAAATACACTTAATCGAGAACTTGAGAGCATAAGAACAAAGCTTTTTCTATGTTAGTGAGGGTCATGCAACTACGTCATAACATTGAGAAACTCCTTCGCAAGCAAAATAAACAAACAAAAAGAGAAACGTCACAATTGTTGTTTGTTTTAATTTTATGTACATCAAAGCATAACAACAAAATGAGTATTGAACTTTTTCATAAAAAGCAACAATTTCCTGAAATGCCGGAAAATAAGCTTAATTAGAAAGAAAACAAAAAAAAAGAGTTAAAGCTTTAAAAGTCAACATTTGCTACTGTATGTACAGCAATGTTGATTGTATTCTATGTATACAGGAATGCAGTATATAGGTTAGTAGTAACGAAAAAAAATTCACATCTGTTTCAAATTGTTGAATGATTTTTGTCAAACAAAAAAAAAACAAAAACAAAAATAAAAATTTTATGGTAGTAATTATTCCTCTTTTACTCACATTTTTCCGAGTAAAAATACTTGTGGGAGAGAAAAAAAATTTAACGAGCATAAAATTCATGCGAAGCCGAAAATAATAACTGGGAATATTGTATATTAAGGAGCAACGAAAAAAAAAATTGCAAAGAAATTGGAAGGCATAGAGTAATAATAAAGAATATCTGCAGTCAATGTGAGGAATTATGCAGAACATAAATGTGTAGGTTAACATTTGTTTTGTTTTCTTTAATAATAAATACATAGTATGATGTACTATTATAAAATAGTTATTTGTATTTTATTATACCAAGCGTATGAGCAATTTTAATTAATATTAATTATACGTAGTGTTGTGCGATTTTACTGTCATATACAGTGTTGCCAGGTTAATTGGGCACAGAATCGTCAATTATTTTTGAAAAAATCATCATTGCGTTTTGAATATCGTCAAAATATTGTTAAAAATCGTCAAAACATTAATAATCAAATATATTTATTATTATAACCCTAAAATCATAATATAAAATTTTAAAAATCACCCGGTTTTCGGTGTCAGCTGTAATTTAAGGAAAATTCTAAAACTTTAGTTTTTATTTGATTGGAAACTTTCAATGTAAATTGATTTTGTAACAAAAATAATTTCTATAGAAATAACGCAACACTTCGCCGAAGTGTTTTAAAAATTTTTGTTATGAATGTATTGAAAATTTGCCATGTACTGAAATTAATTGTTCGAATGAAAAAGTTCACTTAAAAAAAAAATTTTTCGTATCGAAAAAACTTTAGATTTTAATGTACTTAGTTTAGACATATTTCAGAGATACCTACTAAAGAATTTACATGAAAAGAGTCCGATATGACTTATACGTCCCTTCGAAAAACACGTTACATTTATTAGAGATTTAGGAAAAACTATTTTAAATAAAAATAATTACCAGATTCTGAGTTAGTTTTCCTACAAAAAACCATGAGATTCTAAAACGAGTAAAAAGGTTAAAGTCAGGCATGCCGACTATACAATACCCTACACCAGTCTGGTTAAAAGCCAACTAATGTTTGGATCCGAAATTCGAATGGGTTAAAATGGGACTTGTGTCAAAATTTTCTATAATGTGAGTCAGCGAATTCATTTAAATATCTTAATATTTGCGATCTACAGTTTGTAACCAAGCCAATTTTGGGGGGACCCTTATATGGGCACCAGGTCTAAAAATGGACCGGTGTTAACCGAAATCAATATGGCTTCTTCCTCGGGCTGCCATAGGTCGGTGTACCAAATTTCATCAAAATATCTTAATATTTGCGACCTGCAGCGTTAAACCATATAATTTTAGTAGGACCCTAGGTCTAAACATGGACCGATGTTCACCAAAATCAATAGGCTTCGTCCTTGGGCCAACGTAGGTCTATCTACCAAATTTCATCAAAATATATTAATATTTGCGACCTGCCGCGTATAAACCATATAATTTTGGGGAGACCCTTATATGGGCACTAGGTCTAAACATGGACCGATGTTCACCAAAATCAATAGGCTACGTCCTTGGGCCAACATAGGTCTGTGTACCAAATTTCATCTAAATATCTTAATATTTGCGACCTGCAGCGTATAAACAATATAATTTTGGGAGGACCCTTATATGGGCACTAGGTCTAAACATGGACAGATTTTAACCAAAATCAATAGGCTTCGTCTTTGGGCCGACATAAGTCGGTGTAGCAAGTTTCATCAAAATATCTTAATATTTGCGACCTGTAGAGTGCGCACAAGAATGGATGGACAGACAGATGGATGGACAGACGGACATCGTTAAATCGAAATCAAAAAAAAATTCTGAGCCGATCGGTACACTATAAGATGGGTCTAGGACCAATATTTTTTGGTGTTACAAACATCAGCACAAAATTATACCCTGACCACATAGTGGTGTAGGGTATAATTCCTACCATAAATAAAAATTTTATGATAAATATTTATAAATTACCTGAATAAAATTTCAGATTTATTGATTTTGATAATAGTAAAATAACGTATTTTTATTGTTGCTATATTTCCTATTGAAAATATTTTCGATAGTAAAAATCGTCAAAATGACGATAAATCGTCAAAACTGGCAGCATTGCTTACATGGTCTGATCACATTAAATATGCTTGTGGCCGAACCTGTACACCTATTAAGACTAGAATTTTTGCAGAGGCAAAAGATTAAAAACTTTTAGCTACAAAAGCCTTGTATCAACGTGGCAATTCTATATCCAAGCCATCCAACTCTGGAACTCAATTCCTTATAGTTATCAACTTTTAAGTAACGCACCTCAGTTTAAAAAGAGCATAATACAATTTTCTCACACTAATCTAATTAAATATGTTACAATTTGATTAACTTTAATGATTAATTTGTTTAAAGTTTTTATTTCTTTTTATATACTTTTGTTAAAACTAATTCCATATATGTTATTTTCGGATTTATTGTAATTAGTTTTTAAGTTATATAGCTTAATTTATATAGTTTTTCGAATACTCAGTTCCGTACTGCAATATGAGACTTCAATATGAGTCTTGTGAATGGAACGACAAAAGAAGAGAAATAAATAAATAAAAATAAATAAAAGTGTAGTGATCAAAAGTTCCTGTACTTCCAGAATTGGTTCTTTCGTTAATATATGAAAAGTCATACATTAAATTAGTTATTTATACCCCTTTTAGAGATAAAAATTAATCTGGTAAACGTAGCGCTCTATAATACATTCAATGGGTTAAGTGACTTCATATTTTGTTATTCGTATTCTTTGGTTTGCATTGAACATCTACAAAACGTAAACGTAGAGAGAAAATATATTCCCTAATTTTTTATTTTTTTATTTATGTTTAATTTTCTTAATGAATACGAAGGACACAACACACAAAAAGCCAGATCTTCTGTACCAATTTAACTCACAGAATGTATTAAGGAGTCCTACATTAACGATTACGTCTGGTTAATTCGCATAAAGAAAACAGATTCGTAGTGACTAGAGGCCAGTATGAATGTTTTGCAAGACATTCACAAAACATTTTCTTATACAACACCAAATATTTTTTTTGTTTTCTGTTTTATTATTTTTTTTTTTTTTTTGTAATGATCTGAATTTTAACATCTTGTAAATAACTACAAATAAGTAAAATGGTCAATTTTTGTTATATTTAGTATTAAAAATCGTCAAATCTCTCATCAGCGCATGCAAGAGAATGTCTTGTAAGACATTCATTCAGCCCTCTAGTAGTGACAACAGAATTCGTAACCTATCCTATGGTTCAGTTGTGGTAACCGAATTTTCCGGTTGTGACAATAGAAAACTAATTGGAATAAGAGTTATTTGACTGTGGTGACAAAATTTCGAATACCTCAATAATAATTCAGTAGTCACAATCGAAAACTTTAGTTGTTGCAACTGAACCATTCGATTGCCAACAATTTCAGTTGTTAATCATTTAGTTAATTTTAGATGCAGTGAATATTTTTTGACTGAAATTGCTGTTGGTTTTACCGAAAGCATGTTGTTAATAATTTTGTCTCTTATTTTGTGGAATTTTTATTTCCAAACCACATTGTAGTGATCTCAGTTGTAATTAAAAAATTTATGAAACATATAGTGGGTTATTTTGTAAATTTGTGTGTAAATTGTTATTGTTACAAAAACAATTTGTATGGAAAACAACGCAACGCCAGGCGTTGCGTATTACAATATAACCCCCTTAGTTCTAATGTTTAAAACAAATTTTAAATATCATTAAACCTTATTAATTATTAAACCTAAATAATATATTACGTGTATAAACTAGTGTTTCCAATTCGGTTAATCGATTAACCGATTCCTCGATTAATCGCCTCTATTTCGGTTAATGTCGAAACAAATAATTTAAAACTCAAATAATTATTCGACCCGAATAATCGGTTAAAATAGGTCGATTAACCGGTTACCTTTTTTATATGGAATTTTTCCTTTGTTTTCCCAAAATTTTATAATTTTTGGCTTAAAAATTGCAAGAAAAGCTGAGAAAAACAAATACTAACGAAAATACCATCAAAATCTTTAAAAATCGAGTGAAAGAGGTCCTAAGGCTTTAGATACCTTTTCTTGAGCAACGTTTTTTTTTGTTGCGATTTTCGTAATTTTTTTTTGTTTGTTTACTATTTTTACAATTTTTTTGTTCGTTTACTTTTGAATATTTTGACAACTTTATCAATACTTTTTCTCTTTTACTAGTTTTACTAGAAATGTATTCTTACAAACCTTTTGTATCTAAAGTTTTTCAGATTTTTAAAGTTTTTGTAAAGAAATAAAAAATCTACATTAAATTTTCATTTGTAATAGTTTTAGGTTTGCTTTCCTTAACCTACTAATATTTGACAAAAAAAAATGTAATTTTAAGTAGCTTTAGCAGCATTTTTACACAACTTTTTATACTAGTATATATTTAATCCTTTAATTCCCAGTGGAACATAGGGCCGCTTTTATACTAGTATCGTATAAGAAATAATTCAATTTAAAAAATCTCAACTTTTCAGCCTACACCCAGAAAAAAACAAGTGGAACTTTATCTAAGTGCTATGTAATTATACAACTACATAAGTTCGAAGTAAGTTTTACAAATTTCTAGCAAAATATATACAAGTTTTCGGCTATTTTCCACTACACATGTATATATTTTGCAAGGATTGTATATATTTTACAAAAGAATGTGGATATTTTACTAGAACTTTGTAAAACTAACTTGAAAATTATATAGTTGTATAATTACATAGCTCTTAGGTAATATTCCCCCTGTTTTTTTCTGTGTGTAGACTATGAAAACATTTTTAAATACATCGAGTTAATATGCCACGTTGATATATAACAAAAAGAGGCAGCTTTTTGTATTTTTATTTATAAAAATATTAAGGAAATAAGTTTTCTCAAACGCGTCATATAAACCAGCTGCAATTAATATTGTAATTAATATGCATTAAACGATTAATCGATTAATCGCCAATTTTTTCGAATAACCGACCCGAATAACCGGTTAATCAATTTTAGTGATTTTTCTAATAATGCTCTAACCGGTTAACCGCCTACGTCGAATAATTGGAAACATTAGTATAAACGAAAATATAATTTAATCTACATACGTATAAGGGGGTCCCAGTAGTACCGGACCTGACGTAAGTATGGCGGTAGTAGTTTAAAAAAAATTACTTTGGTGAAAAGTAATAGTAAACGATCTCAGTGAATTTGTTAAGGCGAAAAAGAAAGTGTTTCACCTACACCAACGGTTCCCAGAAATATCTCAAGGGGTCCGTGAAGCATAACTTAGTAGGAACCGCTGATCTATACAATGAACCACATCCCCTATTCCGATGGCCAAAATCAATGAAGTAAAGTTCGAAGTTCAAATAATGAAGAGATTGAGTCTGCGGTTGATGGCTATTTTGTGGAGCTAGACTGTTAACAGGGTATTAACAGGGTATCGATGATATTGAAAATCGCTGGGGAAAGTGTAGCGAACTAAAAAAGACTATGTTGAGCAATATAGAAATATTTCCCAAATTTGTTGTGTTTTCTTTGTGAGGTCGGATAGTTCTGGGACCTCCCTCGTATGTAAATCTGATATTAAATTAAAAGTTATAAAAATAATAATATTTACAACGAAAAAGTAAAAAAAAATAATATAAAAATGAAAATAATTACTTGTGTAAATTATGCAATTTAAAACAATTACATAAAATTAACAGTACAAAATCACACACACGCACGTATAAAAAAGAACAAAAATTACTAAATGTTTATAATAAAAATTAAATGTGCTTAAATTGCATAAAAACAAAACATACACACAAAACCTACAACACTACATGCGAAATGTAATTAGCAAAAACAACTACAGCAAAAAACATGTTGCTCTTTGAAAATTTGCATACACACACACACACACACACACACACACAGACACACACACATGTACTTGAGAGTATAAATATACAAAATAATACGGGTAGTAGAACTATACATAAGAACTAAAATAGGCTTATTCACTTGTATGTATACAAGAATGTTTAACACTAAATCTGCCGCAAACAAAACCCTATTTTTGCCATATGAAGTTATATGACTTATTGCAAATTTAGCTTCTTATCTTCAGAGTCGATTGATATATGTTTTATGAAGGCATGAGGTAGGAACTGGTGGGATTATAGAGGAGCTATCGAGCATTTAGATTATTCTATTTAGAGGCATCCTGTTTTAAGACAATGTGATACAGAGATAGAATCGCCCCTTACTTGGTTAGAAACATTTGGTAGCATTTAGTTCCTAGATCCGACTGTATAAAACTGGCGGCTATAAATCAGAATAAGGCGTAATAAATTTGTTTCGTTAGGACTTCTGTAAAATACATAGCTTATTTTGTAAGCTCAATCACGTCAAGATATAATAACAATTTAGAGTAGTGTCATAAGCTAAAACACACACATGTACTTATAGTATAAACATAAACACTCGATGTACTCACTCATACTTAGTACAATAATAGAATTGTAAAATAATAACTGTAATTTCACACTTGGTTTTAGCTTAACATGTTAAATGCATTCATTTCTTAGTGTGTATTTATTTATTTATGAATTTGAAAACATTAGGGGTTTTCATATAAACTCGTAAGTTACTTGTAAACTTTGTATAAATACAAACTATATTTTTTATGTATGGAATTAGACATTAAACTCATAAATATACTAGGTTACACCGTTTACGAGTAGAATATGAGTTTATATGAAAACCCCTATTGAAAGTATTCACAGTTTAAGTGATAACGTTAGCACGTTGAAAAAAGTCATACTATTTGAAGCTTTAGCCCTCTAATCGGCAAGCCCGCCTCCAGGCGGGGTATATTAAATTGAAAACAATTGCGCCAAATGAGTATGTAATAATAAGAAGTTAGGCTTTTTCAATAGAAAACAAAATTTATTAAATTTTTTGTGAAGAATTTTTTCAAATACAGTGCACGGTTTGGAAGCGAGAAATCAAAAATTAAATTTGGTAAAATTTCGAAAAATAAATATTTTAAAACGAACAAAATTTCCAAAAATCTTAAAAATATATTTAAATTGACTAAAGCAATTAGTAATGAACACAAAGTAAGATTGAAGCTTAAATTATTGGAAAAATTCCTTACTTTGGTCCAAGGACACACAGGATCCCATTAAGATACATTTAAAGGACGTCGCCTTAACTTGAAAACGAATGGACGGATTTTTCTAAAATTTGGTAAAAAGAATATATTTGGTATAAGTAGCAAAGCTAATAAGTTTGAATAATATATATTGAAGTTAAGGTGTGTTTTCGCTCAAATTCGCATTTTTCGAAAAACGAAAATTGCTACAACCTCCTAAGTAACAGCACAAAAAATGTAATTTTTTTTATTGTAATTACATCTTGGTTAAAGAAATAATTTATGCTTAAACCTAGTAACTTGTATGCGCTAGTTTTCGAGATTCCCTCTTTACCTATTTTGGCCCATATCGCCTAAAATAGACAACGAAAAAAAATGTTGCAGAAGAACTAATTGATTATTTTTCGGGAGGAACACATGGTATAAATTTCATTGCAAAAACCCTTTGGCCGGTTAGAGGGTTAACCCATAGAAAGTTGTCTAGTTTACGATAAATGCTAATTTTTCAATAAGCACATAGGTTTTAAAAATTCATGTGCTTTAGATTTGGGTTGGTAGATTTTAAGTTCTAGCACTTGTTTATTTAACAAAAATATTTCAAAATTAATTTTTGATTCCCTTGTGCTTACGTATGTTTCAAGTCGAATTCCAGTGAAATTGTTTATAGAGTTACTACTTAAAATAGAACGAACTGTGAATTCCATCATTATTTAATTTTTTGTACAATTCGTCTAATATTATTTACACATTAAGCGTTTTCGTTTACCTACTACAAATTACTACTTTTACTACAGCTGGAAAAATTCAATACAAAAAGTAAACAAAACTTTCCAATTGTAGTAAAAGTAGTAAGAATTTCGAGTAAACGAACACACTGATTGTGTATGATATTTAATGAATAATTACACAGTACAACAAAATAAGAAACATTTTATGCATCGGGATTGCGACATATCACTTCTAATAGACTTTGGGACGCAGATCACGAATATGGCTCTAGAATTTTAAAGTTAGCCATAGTTTAAGAAACATTTGTACGAAAATTTAATTTTTTAATTAACTTTTTTGCAAATAAATACAAAATCGAAAGTAATAACGCTATTTCTTGCAACATTTTAAAATTATAAAATATATAGTATATCGCACGTTTTTACAGCTGCGATAATATTGCCTATATATGCATTTAAAATTTAAATTTCTCTTTTTCACGATTTCGTTAATAATTAATTTGCGATGAAAGGAATATCAACTTTTTTAATTTATACCATTAGTAAACATCTCATGTTACTTAATTTATCAAAAAAATTTCGCACTTTATATTTTAATTTTAAGTAAAAATTGACTAAAACTGAAAAAAAAAAATTTTTTAATACCTAAAAATTAAGGAATTGAAATATGTAATACACATATTTTCTAATCAATTTCAACAAAGGTTTATATAACTGAAGTGCAAATTCCTTATAACAACGATTTTAAAATATGCATGTTCAAAAAAGTACTATAAAAGAGCATTTCAAATTTAGCCGATTTTATTTTTAAACATACGGTTTTTGTTAATTTTGTGTATGAAAACCCTAAAAAAATATTTATATTTTCAAACATTTTGATTGATTGAAAATAAATTTACCAATCAGAATGCTCCAAAAATAAAGCAAGTCAAAGCATACGCCACCCAAAATTTTAAATAAAGTCGACTTTAACAAAAATATACATTTCAAAAATTGAGATAGTAAGGGCAATAAATTTGTTTCAGATTGAATTTTCTGAAAATGTTGATGCAAAAGTTGTGATTTCTTTGATAAAATTAATTTAGTGGAATATGAATTTACATCATGTGTTAAGATTGTGCAAAGCCGATTAAGGGGGGTAGTAAAGACTATAACAACAGAATTTTAAGGGGCATTTTTAAACGGTTGTCAAAAATTCAAATAATATTTTTACTATATTATTTATTGTAGTATTTTAAAAAAATATTAGTTTTAAATTTCTCCAACCAAAATCGCCAGGGTTGCCACTTTATTATTTGCTTTTTTTAAAAAAGGCAAAATCGGCTGCCACTCTACAGCCTTCATTAATTATTGGAAAATAAAAATGTAGTGATTCTTAATACCAGATAAATTATCTAGTCCTTATCGTGGCCCGATTTTTATTTTTTAAATTTTTTTTAAACAAAATTGCCACACAAACTTGAAAAATCAAAAAAAGGCAAGAAAAAACAATTTTATTCGGAGATATAAAATTTATTTGACGAAAATTCAAAAAAAGTGCCACGATAAGGACTAGAGTTTTTTGTTGTCTACGAAAGAAAAAAAACCCCGGATCGAAATCGGTTAACCCGCCTTGGCTGTACAGTGGCAGCCGATTTTGAACTCAGGGTTGTGGGAAAACGCGTTTAAAGTTTAAAATTAATTTTATGCTAAGAAAACAGAAAAATTTCAAAAACCCGTGTATGAACAAGACTTATATCTCGCAGTTTTCTACATGTACACCAAATTTGGGAAGAATCGGATAATAAGTATTTTATATATTAACCCAAATATTCTTAAAAACGATAGTAGAGAACTTATTAGACATTTAATTTCGGTCAAAATCTTTAATTGCTTACATTTTCTAATTTGTTTTGTATTTGTTTTTTTTTTTATATACATAGATTACTTTTATGGCTTATAAAAAGCCATCAGGTACCTGCCTCATATAACGCCCACCATCGAGGAATCGTCATTGGATTTTCTTTAAAGACTGCATGCAATTCTTGTATCTTTAGATGTGGTTTTTTTCTTTTTGTTCTGCTGTATTTTGCGAAATAAGATTTATAATAAAAACGCTACCAAAAAATTCTGTGTACAAATATAATGCATAGAATATTACTTTGTGACTAAAATATATTTTACAAAAAAACATGTGTAAATTTGTTTTTTTGTAAAATATATAAAATTTTTCTTAGAATTTTATACTGATATTTTCTGAGCATATACTGAAGAGTATTCCATATCCAAATAAAATATAAAAAAATTCGAAAACAAAATTTTTCCTAGAGTCGATACCCCCCTTAAAGCTGATACAGTGAAGATAAGCATATAGATGTTAAACTTTAATAAAATATATTTATTACAATTATGTGTGTTTTATTAAAAATTTACCCTTAATTCATAAATGCTTTGTAAAGTTATAGCAGGTTTACAAAACGTAATTTGTTCAATAAATCTCCTATAATTTTACAAATTTTACAAAATTTATGTATTTAGGGGTTAGTTTCTAAAAAGCTTTTCATCGTTGTTTGTTCACATAAATTTATTAAGTAAGCCATAGTTTATGTATTACGAAAAATGCTCTAAACAAAAGCAAAGTAACGAAAATTTGTTTTTGTTTCCAATATATTTTTGATGAAAGTGATTGTCAATTTCTTTCGTTTAGACTATTTTCGTAATAGATAAACAGGCCATAAATATTGAAATCTTGGCATTTCTATATTGCATATATAAATATTATTATAACTTCATAACGTATTGTCCAATGAAACGTTTTCAAAATATTGGCCATTAGTAGAATTATATAAACCACACAGGCAGAAAAATACGATCGGCACAATGTTGGCATACCATTGGCGATGGTCGGTTGTGCGTTGGCAGAATGTGGGATTAACAATATTGACAGCATTGTCCTGTTACCCGATTGATAACTTGCCAACGTTTTCACAACGTTCACAAAAAATGCATTTTTGAAACACCTCTGTCTTCAAAACTTTTTTGATGATTAGAGAATACAGTGGTATATTGTTCCTTTTTCAAGTTGTGCAGCAATAAAAAAACTTTATAAACAATGGCTTAACTTTGGCGGTGTGTGTTTCATGAATAAATAAATGAATGAAAAATATATATTTAAGAACAGCCCAACCAAGAAAAATACCAATGAATAACAAACAATAACTTTGCGTGAGAGTGTTTTTGAAAACATTCTATTCAAATAGGGAAAAAAGAAACATCTAAAAAGAGTTTATTCTTGGATAATTTTTATTCTTTTTTGGCTTTATGATCCTCTTGTGTGCATATACATAATGCATTTGTGATAAAAGCTTAACAAGTTGCTGACACATGGGATTACAAGGAAGGCCCTTTTGAACATACAGAACAGAAAAACTTTTCTTTAATAAATTATTACTTGTTGCTTTCAATACTATTTATTTAAAGTGCTCCCTTCATTCATTTTTTATGTTTTTTTTTTGGCAAAATGTCAGAACAATCAATAATACAATTATGTACTACAAATACATTCAAAATAATACATACATATATACATAAATATTAGAGTTCGTCACAAAAATTTGATTTTCGGATATCATCACTTTTTTTAAAGTTTTTGCATAGAAAAAAAGAGTGGCATTTTTTTTTTATTTCAACTCCTTCCACTGGCGCAAGTCGGCCAAAACGCTATTTTTAAAACCCTTTTCCTCCAGAGCAAAAACAGCTGCATTTATAGGAAATCTGATTTTACCATTCGATTCTACAACAAAATTTAATACACAAAACTTTTTTTTTGCATTTTCAAAATACACCAGATAACCATTAGAGTGGGTCGGAAATCCACTTTTTTCAAAAACTTCTAAAAAGTATTTTTTTTATTAAATACAATGAAAATGTATTTTCGGCGGAGGACATGGGTACAAAAATTTTGGATATACCGCGAACCGTTAAAAAGTTATTAGCTAATCAAATTTGGATTTTTTTTTTAATTCAATGAAAAAGTATTTAAGCTAATTAAAATGCAGCTTTTAAAACTCGCTGCCGCATTATAAATTTTTTTTTTAGTAATGACAAAATTATTTGTAAGTTTTGTAATGTTTATTACAAAGATTTTTTTTTACTAAACATATTTGATTACTAAATAACTTTTTAACGGGTCTCGGTATATCAAAAATTTTTGTACCAATATTCTCAGCAGGGAATACATTTTCATTGTGTGTAATAAAAAAGTAACTTTTATTAAATTTTTGAAAAAAGTGGATTTTTGGACAACTCTAATGACTATCTGCTGGATTCAGAAAACTCAAAAAAAAAATGTTTTATATACTAATTTTTGCTGTCGAATCGAATGGTAAAGTCAGATTTCCTAGAAATGCAGCCATTTTTGCTCTGCAGAAATTGGGTCTCCAAATCAGCGTTTTTGGCCGACTTGCGCCAGTGGAAGGAGTTGAAATAAAAAAGAAAAAAAAAACGCCATCCTTTTCTACTATGCAAAAACTTTAAAAAAAGTGATGATATCCGAAAATCAAATAATTTTTTTTTGACGAACCCTAATAAATATATACATTAAAGCGATTGGCAAAAAAAACAGTGCGCCGTACACCCTCCAATATGAAGTATTTTTGCAAGTAGTTTTCAAAAAAAATTTTTTTTGCCGAACCTAGGGGTCGCCATTTTACATTTTTCGTTATATCTTTGGCATTTACAGTCGGATCTCAAAGTATGATACATGGATGTTTTTCTCTCGAGGAATGTTTTGTTCTAAGGGCCATTGACCTCAAGTTACCCACCAGATCTAAGTTGCTACAACCCTAATGTCAGAAAATTAAGGCTCGCAAAAAATCATTAAACTTTTGCTAAGAAATTTTTTCGATAAACCCAGTAGAACCCCCGAACGTAGGGGGTTCTATAACGAAAAATTGAAAAAGGCGTTCGGCAAAAAAAAATTTTTTTTGATATTGCCTTGCAAAAATACTTCATATTGGAAGGTGTATGGCGAACTTTTTTTTTTGAGTTACGGTCTAATGTACATGTGTACATAATTGTAATTGTTTTTGCGGGTCTATTCCATTTTTTGTGTTATTGTTGGTTGTTAATACTACTACTGTTCTATATAACTAAACAACCCAGCAAGCATAGCAGCAATACGAAGAAGATTCCCCGATATGAACAAAACATTTATTGCCGGCAATATCAATTTCGTTTTGCGGAAGTTTTCGAAAGCAATATTTCCAGGCAATACGAAAGCAATACTCCTGAAAATAAAATCGGCGATATCGCTAATTTATCTTTTGGGAGATAAAAAGGTGATATCGCTAAATAAACTCCCTAGTACAAAATAAAAGATTTATTTTCTTCATTATTAAATTTAAGCCTGAAAAAGAATATCTGCATAAATAATCCACTATCCAACATATTAATTATCTTGATTTTATCATAGCGTTAAATCTTTATTTTTCCAAGAGTTTGTTTTGAATTGTTTTAATTGTTTCCAAAATGACAGAAAATTTCAAACAAATTTTCTTTATCTTCCAAAAATGATCGTGCCGCAATATTATCATAAAAAAATACGACAAAAAATAAAATTTTTTTTAAATATCGCCGAATTATCTTCTAAATGATAAAAGGAAGACAATATCAAAATAGTACTTGGTTATTTTCATTCAAATGAAAATCAGAAGATATGGCTTTGATAATATCGTCTTGGAAGATATCTTTCAAATGCTTGCAGGGCAAATAGGGTTCATAAATATGTTGCACAAGACATATTTTTGTTCTATGTGTGCAGTTGTATTTATCCCATGAAATTTGTATTTTATTACAGGATATGTGAGCAACAATTATTTCCTTTAGTTCTTTTTTTAAGGATAGATGCATTTAACAAATTTAGGTAGCAACATTTTAAAGAAATTGAAGACTGTTTATGAAAATTCGATTTTTGTTACAAAAAATACTCCTGCTATTTCAAAACATGGTTTTTTATTTCTGTGATAAAAACTATAATTTTTTCTTAAACCAATAATTATTTTAAATGATTACAAAAATATGAATTGTAGGGGCTGATAACAGATTTTTAGTTAGCCCTAACCTTCAAAAGACGCTTGTATAAATCTGACAGCTGTCGGATCAGTAGTTTGTGAATTATAGCATTTTGAGTGAAGCAAAAATGTGAAAAAAATTGATAAAAAGGAATATTGCTTTTTGAAAAAAATACAGTTGAAGCAAAACCTTGGCTTGAGTTTCCGGACACTGCCCCAGGAAAATCAACCATCAAGGATTGGTATGCTAAGTTTAGACGCGGAGAAACGAGCACCGAAGACGGTGAACGCAGTGGACGCCCAAAAGAGGTTGTTACGGACGAAAACATCAAAAAAATCCACAAAATGATTTCGAATGACCGTAGATTGAAATTGAATGATATAGCAGGTACTCTAAAGATATCAACTGAACGTGTACATTGGAGCGTACCACCTCTAATGTACACGTGCGCTGTACACCTTCCAATATGAAGTATTTTTGCAAGGAGGTTTGCCGAACGTAGGGGTTGCCATTTTACATTTTTCGTAATATCTTTGGTATTTACAGTCGGATCTTAAAGTATGATACATCGATGTTTTTCTCTCGAGGAGACCAGTGTTTTGCTCTAAGGACATTTTGACCTCAAGTATCCCGTTCTAGTAGTTACCCACCAGATCTCAGTTGCTACGACCCTAATGTATGTACAACCCTAATGTCAGAAAATTAAAGCTCGCAAAAAATCATTAAACTTTTGCTAAGGAAGTTTTTCGCTAAACCCAGTAGAAATTTTTTTTATATATTGGTTGCCGAACGTAGGGGTCGTCTTTTTAAATTTTTTTTAATTGTATTTTTACTATATAGCAAAACACCGATCTCCTCGAGGCAAAAAAAATCGATATATCACACTTTAAAATCCGATTTAAAATGCCAAAGCTATAACAAAAAATTAAAAAAGGCGACCCCTACGGTCGGCAAAAAAAAATTTTTTTTTTTGAAATCGCCTTCCAAAAATGCATCATATTGGAGGGTGTACGGCGAACTTTTTTTTTGAAGTACGGTCTAGTGTACATCATATCATTCCCGAATATTTGGGTATGAGAAAACTCTGTACAAAGTGGGTGCCGCGCGAGCTCACTTTTGACCAAAAACAACGACGAGTTGATGATTCGGAGCAGTGTTTTGAGATGTTCAAGTGTAATAAACCCGAGTTTTTGCGTCGATATGTGACAATGGATGAAACATGGCTCCATCATTTCACTCCGAAGTCCAATCGACAGTCATCCTAATGGACTGCACACTATGAACCCGCTCCAAAGCGTGGAAAAACGCAACAGTCGGCTGGCAAGATTATGGCGTCTGTATTTTGGGATGCGCATGGAATAATTTTCATTGACTACCTTGAAAAAGAAAGGACCATTAACAGCGACTATTACATAGTTATTGGACCGTTTGACGGACGAAATCGCCGGAAAACTGCCGCATTTGAAGAAAAAGAAAGTGCTGTTTCACCAAGACAATGCACCGTGTCACAAGTCAGTGAAAACTATGGCGAAAATCCATGAATTGGGCTTCGAATTGCATCCGCATCCACCGTATTCTCCAGATCTGGCCCCCAGCGAATATTTTCTGTTCTCAGATCTCAAAAGAATGCTCGCTGGGAAGAAATTTTCGTCGAATGAAGAGGTGATCGCCAAAACTGAGGACTATTTTGAAGCAAAGGACAAATCGTAGTACAAAAATGGTATCGAAAAATTGGAGGGTCGCTATAATCAGTGTATCACCCTTGAAGGGAACTATGTTGAATACAAAAAATGAGTTTTGCCAAAAAAAATGTGTTTTACTATGGTAGGCCGGGGACTTTTCAATTGACCTGTTAGACGAAGCTTCGATTTGCCGCACTTATCCCAGTTCCGACTACGGTATATTTTGTTGAAAGATATGCCACGAATCAAAGCTTGAAGAAAGTTGCCGGTTTGATTTTCGGTCACTGCGTACACTTTATATAAAGTTTTTCCTATAGAGACAATTTAAGAACTAAGAATAGTTCTTAGATGGCACGAAGCTGAGGGAATCTGGCAATTCCCTTGTGTATGTTAAATTTTTCAATAGTAAAAATTCCTGTACACTAAAAAAAAGTTGGTAGGAAAAATACTAAAGCGTCTTGTATATCAAGTGTACTACTTTTAGGCAATTTTTTTCTGAAATTGTATTTTAAGCAAAAGTTTTATATTTTTTCAGCACTAAACTAACTTTGAACTAATGTTTTACAATGCTTTCTAAATAATTTCCAAAAAATTACAAAAACACAATTTCTAGATGTAAATTTTCAGCAAGAAAATTAACTAAAGTATAATTTCTCTACAAATTTGTTGAGTTTTTTTCAGACTACAAGTATTTAGCAAAAACTTTGATTTTAGTAAGAATTTTTTTCATTTGCAATCGACTGAGTGTCAGCATAACTTTCGCTGAATTTACTAATTTTTGTGCTAAAGGTCAGCTAGCTGATTTTCATCAAGACAATTTTGCGGACATTAGTAATTTTTGCTGACAATAAATACTAATTTTTTTAGTATAAATTCACCCAATATGTAGTGGGGGTGAAACCGTATCAACTCAACCCACGATTCGGATTTACGGGTTTCCGAAATATGAGGACATGAAAATTGGAAAAAAATTTAAATTTTGGTCGTATTTTTTAGGTAAGTGGGACTTATACATATTTAAAGTAAGATGTACCCTAGACCGTACCACCTTACAGGCGAAAAAGTGCGCGGTACACCTTCGGATATAAAGTATTTTTTAAGGCGATTTCGTTGGGGTTAGAGTTTGCTAAAAACCGAAAAATCTGAAAACCGCGGTTTCGGTTTTTCAAAATTATAAAAACCGCGGTTTCGGTTAATTTTCGGTTTTCTTGTGCTAATAATAGAATTTTTTTAAAATAATTAAATAAGTACAAAAGTAAATAGTTTAAAACGTACAATATACTTATTATTTAAAATTCAATTGAATTTCTCACTCAAATATATGCAATAACGCCGTTTCGAGGGCTTTGCAGGAGAAAAGAAAACGCGGAAAACTATTATGAATTAAATTTTTTTTATTCTTTTGTCCGCAACTAAATCAGTATTTTCAAGAGAATAAATTTTAATTTTAGCAGTTTATTTAAAACAATAGCCGTTTTTCTAATCACTTGGATTTAATAAATCCAAAAAGTATTTCTAAAAGTGCTGAACAGATGGGGTTAGATTTTTCCTATTTTTAAAAAATTTTCTGTCCGACACTTCTTTCACCCTAATTTTTAATACCGAATTCGATGATGGAGGATTCTACTTTAACTTTTAATTTATAATTATATTTGACATAAAACAGCGATAAACACTCTGCCTTTTCAGTTTTATCACTTCAATTTATATTTTTACACAATTGAAAAATTCCATTGCAATATTTAATATTCACTAATTGGATTTAATTAAATTACTTACTGTAGAGTGAAAAATTGCCATTTCTATTTGAGCTATTTCTCCATGTCCAAGATGAAAAATATGTATTTGGTGAGGTGTAGTTTTTTTTTCTAAACATATTTCATAAAAAAAAATTTAAGAAAAACCTTTTATTTGTTAGTTTTCCAATTTTTTTGTTTCTCTTTTAATTTTTATTCGTATTTTTTCTGACATTAAATTAATAGGCTGTTTCATATATTTGTGCTTTTATTGTGGATTTATTAAATCCAGCTTTTTTTTGGATTTAATAAATCCATTTTTTGTATGAAAAATTCTAAATCCAGGTGATTAAAAAACACGCTAAATATAAAGATAAAATTTCATAAATTTCGCGGACTACGAAAAAGGACTTTATGAAAAATACAGAGTTAAAATTTGAACTGAATATATGAAACTAAATATCTCTTAAACCACTTGATTTTTTGGTGCAATTTTTTTCTAAAATTATAAGCTTCAGTTTATTTTATCCGTAATAACAAAAATAAAAAATTCTTTAAAGTAATATTTAATGGAGAAATTAAATACAAAATTTTCTAAAATAGAAGCTGAGCACTTTTTGAAATTCAAGATTCAATAATATCCCAGCCGACATTTTACTGAGCGCCCAGAAATTTTT
This sequence comes from Leucophora obtusa, assembly GCA_949987735.1. Lineage (NCBI taxonomy): Eukaryota > Metazoa > Arthropoda > Insecta > Diptera > Anthomyiidae > Leucophora > Leucophora obtusa. Next base: position 223,861,702 of record OX465297.1, read on the forward strand.
ACTCGTAGAAGACTAAATTTTGGAGTTACAAATAAGCATGTTAGACTCGTATTTATGAATTCATTAAAAAATTTTCAGAGTACTCAAATTTTAGATTTATAAATGAAACATATTGGACTCGTATTTATGAGTGCATTAAAATTTTTTCATTATTGAAAAATTAATAGTAAATAACTCATAATTGCTCAGAAAATTATAAACTTTCCAATAATTCTCATTATTTGGAGGCTGCATCAGAAGGTGTTAGAGATCTTTTATGAATCTTTGCAATTTATTAAATTATTTTAATTTGTTAAAGTATTTAAGAAAAACTTAAAAACCGAAACCGAAAACCGACTTATTTTTCTCGGTTTTCGGTTTCGGTTTTGAGACTTAAAAAACCGCGGTTTCGGTTTCGAATAAAACCGAACAGCAAACTCTAGTTGGGGTCGTTTTTTTAATTTTTCGTTATACCTTTGTCATTTACAGTCGGATCTTAAATTGTGATATATCGATTTTTTTGTCTCTGAGAGACCAATGTTTTGCTATAAAGGAAAAATCCAATGAAAAAAATTTAAAAAGGCGACCCTTAAGTTCGGTAACAAAAAAAAATTCTGCTGCAATTATAGAAAACTTTCTTTGCAAAACTTAAATGATTTATGCGAGCTTTAATTTTCTGGCATTGGGATGGTATATTAAGGTTGTAGGAACTAAGATCATGTGGGTAAATACTTACGGGATACTTGAGGTCAATGGCCCTTAGGGCAAAACATTGGTTCCCTCGAGAAAAAAACATCGATATATCACACTTTGAGGTCCGATAGTAAATGTTAAAGATATAACGAAAAATGTAAAAAGGCGACCCTACGTTCGGCTGAAAAAATCGAAATATAAATAAAAATATAATTTAGATTCGAAGTTGGACGGAACTTTTTTTTTGTTTGTGGTACGGTCTAATGTACCTTCAGGAAACTTCTGCAGTCAGAGTTTGTTAGTTGTTTAAACAGTATTTCAGTTTTGTTATATCAAGTAAAAATAACATTAATTTGTAGAAGAAATGTAAACATTCGTAAGTCAGTAAAAAAAACTTAGATAAAATGCTGAGAATTCGTAACAATTATTAAAAAGTCTATAAAAAAAATAATTTTCCTGCTAAAACGTTTTTTCAAATATTTTTTAATTCGCTGCGTCCAAACGCCTATTGGAAATAATCTGTCGGTTTTGTTGTACTGTGTAATAAATACATATATTTAAAATTTTTAATAAATATTTTATGTACATAAAACACGATTTTAACCCTTAAATGCATGATCTCTTCGATTTTAACATTTTTATGTATGATTTCTAAAGTGTACATTTCAAGAAAAATACCAAAAAAAATTTATTTTTAAAAAAAATGTGATTTTTATTGAAAAATATGGTTTTTCGCCAAATAGTTATTTGTGATTATTTTAACGTGTATAAAAAAAACAAAAAATCTATAATTTATATATATTTCTTGTCGCAAAAATTAATTTTATTGCGAGAATACCACTTCAAATATTTAAACAAATATTTTTGAATATTACACTTTTTGTAAAAAAAAAAACGCAAATATACAGAGCAAAACCAAGATTTTTGCTTTAACTGTTTAAAAATTCTGTGCTAAACTATACACGCAGAAAAAAAAACAGGTGGAACTTTATCTAAGTGCTATGTAATTATACAACTACATAAGTTCCAAGTAAGTTTTACAATTTTCTAGCAAAATATATGTAATTTTTCGGATATTTTCCGCTACACATGTATATATTTTGCAAGGATTGTATATATTTTACAAATAATGCGCATATTTTACTAGAACTTTGTAAAACTAACTTGAAAATTATGTAGTTGTATAATTACATAGCTCTTAGGTAATATTCTCTCCCTGTTTTTTTCTGCGTGTAGGAACGCTATGTACAGAAGGGGCCCCTAATGCCCAAAAATGCAGTTTTGTGCATCAAGTGGGTTTTTTTTATTAAAAAACCGGTATGTTGCCAAATGGCTACACCATGCATTCAAGGGTTAAGTGTAGTGCTGGTAAAAGTATGGGTAGTGGGTATCGAGTATTTGTCTTTTTTTGGGTACTCGATATTCGAAACTACTACTCGATATTTTCAGAGTTGCATTTTGGACGGACAAAATACATTAAAATGTGACTCCGCTAAAATATTTGCTACAAAAATGTGACTCTGTTAAAATGTTTATCACAAAACTACAACTCTGCTAAAAGAAAAAATTTTAAGTAAAATATTTAAAAGTATATGTTACAAGACTATGAAAAAGTTTGAAAATATGTTTATAAATTTAAATATTGAATTAACGTAAACTTTTTCAAAGACTATTATTAAAAAACCTTAACAAAATTTCAAATTTAAAAACCGTTAAAAGTATCGAGTATCCAAATTAAAAATATCGAGTAGTATCGAGTATTTAAAAGTAACCGAATTTAGCAGCACTAGTAAGTGCATGAAATTCATTGCTCTTTATTGTTTTTTAGGCAAAATGGATTAAACTTCGAGGGTATCACTTTACGTTAGTTGCATGATAGGTTAAATTGCGTTAGTCCTGTAACAGATATTTTGTGTCAGTTATGTGACTGTTTAATTTGCGTCAGGGCTGTGACACGCCACAGGAAGCAACTGATACCTAAGGCAGTCCTAGGTCAGCTGCATATAAAACTGGCCTGTCCCGTTCATTTAAAAGAACAAGTCCCAGGATCTATAACGGCACGTGTCCAGTGACCCTTTCCTACAGGATATGTATAGTGCCTTTAACAAAAAAAAAACCCCACTTTAAACGGTAGTAAAATTTTGTTTTTTTTTATACAAAATTCAAATATTTTAAGGGATTTGCAATATCTTATTGTGACATTGGCCTAGTTTTCCTTATTTATATTATAAAACAATTTTAAAGTGAATAAAAATACATTCTTAGCAATAATGCCCATAAATACTTCAAGTTGGTATTAAGAAAAATAAAAAACAAATCGATGGCTTAATATACAGAGGTCCTAACTTTTTGATGACTTTGCAGAAAAACTTAATGAAATCTGAAAAAATTTCATTTATTGCTGCCACTTTTGATTGAAAATGGCATTCAAAGAAATTTTTTATCGAAAGTTTTTTTAAGTTGTAAAAAAGATTGAGTTAGGGCCTTTTAACATTAAGCTAACGATATGTATGTCTAAACTGGTCGAATTTAACTTTTCCCTACCATCGCTGAAACAAAAATACTAAATTGAAAACTACCCAGTAGCAAATGGTCGAACTAGTTCTAAAAAGTACTAGTTTTTTGACTAGAAACTACAAAACTAGTTCTCTAAATAACCATTTTGAACCAGTTGTGTACTAGTTAAATACGGTCTATGTAGGGACTGTAAAAGAAATTAAAATGCGAAATTTGAAATTCTCATTTCGTATTTAATAGAACATCAGAGTTGGCAAATAAACACCCAAATTTTTTTACTGTAAATTGCCTTTGAGGTGCAAATCAACTGGTACAGTACTGGTACCGAAGAGTCACTCCGGAACTAGTTTGGTAAATTACTTATAAGTACCATTACAGCTCCCTGTTTTTATTCTTAAAACAATTTTTAACCATTTGTGTACCTATTAGTTTGATTGAAACAATGCGAGACTATTTCGAAAGATTAAATTTAAATAAGAGTTTTGAAATTCTAGTTTTGTTTACATTTGTTGTTAGTAATATAGTCTGAAGTTGCGAATAAACACTAAAATTTTTTATTGTGATTAGAAATCATAAACACAAAATATTTTAGATTTCGTTTGATAAATGGACCTAATTATCTCCGTAAGGAAACTATCGGTCTAATCTACGTTTCATCAAAGAAAAAGTGTTTGTTTTTTATCTACGTATATAATTTAGATCTTTACCAACTGGTACAGTACTATTTCCAAAGAGTCACTTCGGAACTGGTTCCGCGAGTGTCACATTAGTACCAGTTTTGCTCCCTATTTTTCGTCCTTAAATTGTAATTTTCAAACTAGTTCTACAACTAGTACCAAAGTGGGAGTTTGGGGACAATTGTCCCTATCCCTATGACATCTCCATGTTAAATTCTACAATTATTTGTATGGATAGGCGGTAGAACTCGTAGTAGTTGCCTGGTCCAAATAAACTAGTACATAACTGGTTCTGAACTAGTATTTTATTGCTACTGGGTAGTTTTTGAATTTTACGATACGCCATTCAGACTACACAACATTAGTTAATAATATATAAAAATCAAGTTTTAATATAGTTTTTTATTAGATCGCAATTTGAGTGGGTTTTTTCTAAAACCTCGATTTATTAAAATTTCGATATATAAGATAACTAAATTGTTCTATTAGGTGTAGGGTATAAATATATAAAACCACCTTTTTGTACACAAAAAGGAAAGTATTTCAAAAAAATTATCTTCCAACAGACAGAACGACACTTAAAAAATTTTTAGCCAACAATAAAAAGGATAAAAACAACAAATGTGCAACACAACAGATGTTCTCAAAAACTGACAAACTGAAAAAAAAAGAAAAAACATTTTGTGTGCTTCTTGTTTAACAGCATGAATTGAATTTTGAATACAAACAAAACAAATAAAATATAAAATAAGAAATTCAATTAAATACTTTTGTTTTTAAGTAATTCGCTACTCTTTTGCTGCTGTTAAACGCAACAAAAATGGAACTTAACTTTTTGCTAAGAACTTAAGACTTCCTGTTGTTATTTTACTCATGTATACAAATGCAGTTGTGTGTTTGTATGCATATGATGGGCTTTTTAATGTTGAATGTATGTGTGTGTAGAGAGTTTTATAGTTTCGCTTTTACTCGCTGCTTTCGTCATTTAAAAAAGATTCGTCTAGTAGGTTAAGAAGAAAGTTAAAGTTTATTTACGGCTTAAAGTTTTTCGTACATTTTTTTTTGTATTGCAGCTAAAAGTGCAATACAAAAAAAAAGACATACAACTAAAATTCATACACCAGAATAAACATAAAACCACTTGAAAAATTTGTAACTACTCGCAAAAAAATATGTTGTGTTAAAACTTGAATGCATCATCATTTCATAAGTTGGAGAGTAAAATTAAAAAAAAAAAATTTAAGCCAGGTTTTTTTCGAAACCGAATATGCGGCGGAAGTTATCAGTAGGCCAACAAAAAAACTCTAAGCCCCATTAACAACACAATGTACTGTTAGCTACCAACTGGGACTTTAACTGACACATTTGTTGTTGTTTACCATATAAATTTTAAATTTAACTTTAGGTTAAATTTTAATGAAACATTTTGTTATCGAGTCTTAATGTTTTAAGCTCTTAAAAAAGATCTAAAAAGCAGTAAAATAAGCTGTTAAAATTAAAACATAATCTCTTAAATTTCATTAAGGCTTCAATACTTTCTTCACTAAAATTATTTCCAACATAACCATGTTTAAACGTTAACCACAGATATTTCCATATAAATTTGACGTTCACAACTATGGGTAAGCACTAAATTCAGTTTATTTTAAGATAACTTGACAGGGCATAAAAATTAATTCTTGTATTCAACTTGAAAAGCTTGTCGATATAATCTACTGGAAATGACAGTTAAACAAATAAATTTAGTTATTTTTGCTGCATAAAAATAAAAAACAAATGCATTGTAAATAACTAACAATATTGTAAAATTAAATGACAAATTTTACTACAATAATTTAAAAAAAAACTGCCAAAATAGGTAAAACTACTCTTTTTTACAGCTACATAGTTTTTTTTACGAAAAAAAACAAATTTTAAAAGAAAAAAAAACAATTTTTTTTGTTTCGGTTATAAAAAAATGTGTAATTACTTCATCGTACTTGAAATTTGAAGTAAAAATTCCAAACGGTTCTCAAGTAATTGCCTTGTTATGCATTGAAGATACAAAACAACTAAGAATATATAAATATTAATATTATTTTTCAAATAACTAAAAAGAATAACTGTTTACTGCAAAAATACTTTTTTGCTATGTGTATAATATGATACAAAAAATAATTACTTTAAACAACTGTTATTAAATTGCAGTACTTGTCGTTAGTAGTTTCTTAAGTAACTGTCATATTAGTTGTTTTGAATTTTTCCATAGAAAAAGAACTGTACTAACAGTCAAAAACAATAACTACTGATTACTACACAAACAAGTGTCATGTAGTAACTGTCGGACTTTTTTAAGTGTACATTCTTTGGAACTTCAGGAGTCAAACAAGTTTGTAATATCCCTACGGGAAATTTTAACAAACTGTCACCGAACTGGCCCCTTTATATGAAATAGACTGGTCACTTTTACATGGCGTTGTCATAGGAGGGGGAAATTGACCCCTTGTGACAGTTCGGTGACAGTTTGTTAAAATTTCCCGTAGGGATGTTCTCTTTGTACTATTGCATTTCATTATAAAAAATTAAAAAAGTTTTTTTGACAAGAGTGATTTTTTAAATTAAAAAAAATTTAAATATCAAATTTTAATTTAAAAAATTTAGGTCGACTGAAAATTTGTTTACTGCTTTTATGAGAGAAAATCTAAAATAGGCTCTATGTTATTTTCAAAGAAAAAAGCTAATACAAACTTAATTTTAAAAGAAAATAGCAAAGGTAAGCCAATATTTATAAATTAAGCAAAATTAAGCAAAAAAAGCTCCAACAAATGTAGCTTAAACTTCTTATATTTTTAAGATCAGAACTTGTATTCAATCTTAATTATTCTATCTTTTCAAAGAAAAAACAAGATCTGGCTTCTTTTTGGTTTACCGACTTACGATGTTTGTCTGTTTTTATTAAATTGTTATAGATTTACCATAATTCGACATTCGAAGAATGTCGAAATAACAAAAAAGAAATTGAAAGCCCGTAGAAATATAGTTTGAAAATAACTAAAATATTTCAATAAATCATTATATAAATAACATCACTCAACAACACAAATACTTAAATAATTTGCAAACAAAAACAAAAAAGAATTCTTAAATCAATACAGTTAAAACGTTGCTATTTTAAATACAAATCAATGACAATCTTCAATGTTATCTGTAAATGAATTGATTTTCAGAATATAAATTTTGTTAAAAGTACACTAAAAGTTCTATAAATGACACCTGCTTAAAAGTCGCACAGTGGTATTGAATAAAAAAAAGTGGTAATAGGTATGGAACTTTTAAAATAAAATATTTCTGTGAAAATTTATCGTTTAAATTTTCACAGAAATAAGTATTTTGTTTAAAAAAAATAAGTTAAAATAAAAAAAATAAGTTAGTAGAAAAATTAGTAAAACATCTTGTATATCAAGTGTACTAGTTTTCAGCAAAAGTTTTAGTTATATTTTTTAGCACTAAACCAATTTTGAACTAATGTTTTACTAATTTATTTTGCTGCAAAAATTGTGCTGATAACCGCATTTATAGCGTGAACGACAATCAGATAGACAAGATGTAGATGTCGTAGCTTGTCTGGGTGTAGTACAGATAACGGAAATGATAATTAATTAAAAACAAATATACACAATTTCTATATTTAAATTTTCAGCAAATAAATTAACTAAAGTAAAATTTCTCTATAAATTTTTTAAGTTTTTTTCAGTCTATTAATATTCAGCAAAAAGTTTAGTGATCGACTAAGTGTTGGCGAAATTTTTGCTGAGATTACTGAAAGTACCAACTTTTTTGTAAGCACGCTCCTGACTAAAAATTTGCTGACACAGCAACATTTTTTGCTGACTTTACTGAGTGTGAAAACACCCTGTGCGGCTTTCTTAAATACTGACCGATTTTCAGCGTTTTAGATTCGCCTAGACAATATTTACAAGAAAAAATGCTCCCATAAGCGTTTTTGTATCTCTTATAGTTTAAAAGATATTTCACTTAGAAAATAAAATTTTTCATTTTTTGCCCCGAGTCTTTTTGGTTTTATGCTTCTAACTTTTTTAATACATGTTCGATTTTAATTTAAAATACACAATTCAATTTTTGACAAAATTTTAAGTAAATATAAAAGAAAGACCTTTGAAATAGCTTATTCCGTTAAATCGCAAAAAGGCTTTGAATTAAAAACTTTGAATTTTAACCAAAAAATCGTTAATTTTTCTAAGAAAAAGTGTCTAAAAAATTTTGTAGCAAATGTTAATTTTGTTTTTTACATGGTGAAACGCCATCCCTTAAGCATATGTTCAACGCAATTTTTTTTTTTCATTTTGGACATGTACCCTACATTTGGCAGTGGTCAAAATTCATCAATTTTCAAAATAATTTTGAGTTTATTGGCCTGTAAAAACTTTGCACAGAGTGTGTTAAAAATTCATGAATTACATTTTATAAGATGGATGGTTAGCATTACGTTTGCTTCAAATTTATATATCCTGGCTACAAATGTGGCCGCTAGGACAAAATTAGTAAACAAAACTTAAATTTCGAAAAGAAACTTTGTATACCATTAAAAAAAAATAACTAAAATTGTTATTTTTTTTTTCTTAAATTCATTTTACCGATCCAGAGATATTCAAGTTGTAGTATAATTTAGTAATTAATAATTACACAGTACAACAAAATAAGAAAAATTTGATGCATCGGGATTGCGACACATCATTTCTAATAGACATTGGGACGTAGATCGCGAATATGGCACTAGAATTTTAAAGTCAACTATAGTTTAAGAAATATTTGCTAAACCGTATTTGAAGAAAAATTAAATTTTGTAATAAACTTTTCGCAAAAAAATGCAAAATTAAAAGTATGAACGCCACTCTTTAAAAATTTTAATAGGATGAAATATGCCCTTTAATTTGATATATCGCACGTTTTGACAGCTGCGATAATATTCACTACATATGCATTTAAATTAGAAATTTTTCTTTTTTCACGATTTCGTTAATAATTAATCTGCGATGAAAGGAATATCCATTTTTTTAATTTATACCATTAGTAAACATCTCATGTTACTTGATTTATTAAAAAAATTTCGCACTTTATATTTTAGTTTTAAGTAAAAATTGGCTAAAGCTAAAAAATATTGATTTTTTTAATACCTAAAAATTAAGGAGTCTGTGACGAATCTGAAATTAAAAATCTCAGTTAAAACCATTGAAATATGTAATACACATATTTTCTAATCAATTTCAACAAAGCTTTAGATAATTTAAGTGCAAATTCCTAAAAAAAAATAACGATTTTAAAATATGCATGTTCAGAAAAGTACTATAAAAGAGCATTTCAAATTTAGTCCGTGTTATTGTTAAACATACGGTTTTGTTCATTTTGTGTATGAAAACCCTACAAAAATATTTATATTTTAAAACATTTTGATTGGTTGAAAATAAATGAACCAATCAGAATGCTCCATAAATAAACCAAGTCAAAGCATACTACCAACCAAAATTTAAAATGAAATCGACTTTAACAAAAATATACATTTTTGTAAATTGGCGATAAAATTTGTGTTTCAGATTAAATTTCGGAAAATGTTGATGCAAAAGTTGCGATTTTTTGACAAAAAGAATTTAGTGGAATATGAATTTACATCATGTGTTAAGACTTTGCAAATCCGATTAAGGGATTTTATATTATTTACAAAATAGGAAAGTAAGAGAAGTTTTCATTTGAATTGCAATTATATCCTAGATCCTTTATTTAACAAAAATAAGTTGGTATGGTTCTAGAAGCCCAAAGTCTATACTTTTAAACCATATTAAAAATTATCCGTAGTTTAGTCAGGTATATGAATAAATAATAAATTTTAACGAAAAAACTGACATTTTGGTAAATAGAAGGTCCATATCGCTTATTTTCAATAAAAGCCACGCCTACTTAACACAAGTAACAAAATAAAAAAACAGACGTCACGTTAAAATTCTACATAATTTTCTGAACTATCTCCTCGCATTTTTGGGCGAATCTATTTTGATCTTTAAAAATAAAGGCAACGAGAATAAAATTAGAAAAAAACTTGAATGGCTCTATTTTATTGCACATCACTGTAGGTAGCGATATATTTTTTGATTTTTCGTATGCTGGTGTGTAACCATAACTCATTATTTTTCACGACATCGCCATATAAAGGTAATAAGAAATGTAATAACAAAAGTAACTAGTTACCATTACCAAGTATCTAGTTACATAACCACATATCTGGTAATGATTTTCTACACTGGGAAGTCAATTATGTTTTTATCTATCAAATATTACATGTCGAGATAGCTCAGATGGTACAGCTACAGACAGGCAGTCTGGAGTCCCAGGTTCGATTCCCGCACGAGAAATTTTGATTTAAAAAAATTTTACATTAAAAAAATATTTTTTTTTATAAAACTTATTTTTTTGAAAATCTATTTTTAGAATTATTATTTTGGTCAATACTGGTAAGCACATATGTAACGACATATTTTTTGATTTTTCGTATGCTGGTGTGTAACTCATTATTTTTTGCGACATCGCCATACAAAGGTAATAAGAAATGTAATAATAAAAATAAATAGTTACCACTACCAGCCCAGTGTAGAAAATCATTACCAGATATGTGGTTATGTAACTACATACTTGGTAATGGTAACTAGTTACTTTTGTTATTACCAGGGCAAGGACTTTCATGCACTAAAAAATCGAAAATATGCGCTTAAAATATGCACTATAAAATAGAAAATATGCACTTAAATATGCATTTATAACGAAATATGCACTAAAAACCAAAAAAGTATGCAATTAAAAATAAATGTTTTTTTTAAATATATTTATTAAAAACTAACATAAATGTAAAAATTCAGGTATCGGTTACAATAAGCTTGTTCGTTTACTCTTTTAACAAGATATCTCTCCACTGGCCTGAGCTCCGGGCAGTTTGGTGGATTTGCCTCTCTTGGTACAAAAACCACATTATTATCATTATACCACTCCAGCGCAAGATGCTAAATCGGGCCAAAAGTAAGTGGATACATTGTGCTGACTCAAAAATGGAAGAATTCTGTTCTGCAAACACTCCTTGATATAAATTTCGCTGTTTATGGGCGAGTTTTATAATCAAAACAAAGCGCGAGTTTAAATTTTACTTTAGTGAGAAATTTTGTTTGAAAATTTATTACTCAATTAAATTTTTATTAAAATTCGTGTTTAGTGCTGACTATAATACTGCGCTGCATTGGTCTTAATACTGCCCCGCATTGGTCTGTGTGAAAAAGTCGGCGTTTTAATTTATTTTTTTACTTACTAAATCTTTAAGTTTGTAATAATCGTCTAAATTAACCCTTTAGTGCATAGTGTCCCTTTAAAGGGGCGGATTTTTTTTTTTTTGTTGGAATAGATGGATTTGAAAACTGTTTTTGTTTTAACAACAAAAAAAATAGTTCCTTCCGCTTTCATTTTACTAAAAGATTTGTAGTTTTCTTTGCGGCCCTTTATAATTTATGAAAAACCACAATATGGCCCTCGCGGACAAATCCGTGCCCACCCTTGATATATAAAAACATAATTGACCTGCTTCATACAAGTAAGCTTACTCGCCAACATAAAAAAAATCAAAAAATATGTGGTTACTTATATCCTTACCAGTGTTTAAAAAATATTGAGTCTAAAAATAGATTTCAAAAAATTTTCAAAAAAATCTATAAAATTATTTTCTATTTGAAATAACGATAAAAAATAAGTCATTATCAGTAACTCATTATTATATGTTTTAAAATAATGCAGAAGGTAAGTGGGTGTCATTACTGGTAGTCCAAAAAAGAATGATATGTCATTACCGTTTCTACACTGGGAGGTGGATTGTTACTACCTACTGAAGTTATTCAGTTTATTTTTAAAAATCAGAGGTTCTTTGATTTTTCCATATACAAAAGAATTAAAAAATTTTCTGAAGAAAAGAACAGAAATATTGTAATAAAACAAAATTTAATAAATTTTATGGAAAAATCAAAGAACCTCTGATTTTTTAAAATAAACTGAATAATTTCAGTAGATAGTAACACTACACCAAGTATGTAGTTACATAACCACATATGTGGTAATGATTTTCTACACTGGGTCATTTTATGAGTAGAGACTTTAAACTAGCTTTGTTATTATCAATATTGTGTGCCAGATCATAAACCCATTTTGGACGATTTTTCAAATATTTTTTTTCTGTTTTAAAAAGTTAACTTTTTCAAATTTACGAAATTATGGTTTACATCCTTCTCGCTTCACGCAGAAAAAAGAGCATCGTATTATGATAGTTTAAGAGCATCATATTATGATTAAAGCATGTGGTGATCATAGTATGATCCTAAGTGATCAAATAATCGTTACCAGTGAGCATTATATGATCAATGAGAATCATATTTATGATCACTAGAATCATATTTATGATCGTTTCCCCAATCATGTTCAACTATATTTTTTCTCTGCGTGTTAAAAATCGTTCGTTGTACAAAAAAATTTTAAGGGCATAAATAAATACTTTTGGATTTTCTAAGAAATTCAGATTGGCTAATATTGCCAGTTACCAAGAAGGGCTTACGACCGAATAGGGAAACATTTATTTTTGATGAGATAAATGCAATATTTTACAACAACTCACCCAAGTATATAGAGAAACAGCAAAAATTTTATAATTTTTAAGTTTATATTTAAAGTTTCTTAAGAAAAATATCAGAAATTAACCAGGTGAAAAAGTGTAACATTTTTCTTCAAAAAGAAAAATGTCACATTTTTCCCAGTCAAATAAAATAGTTAAATTTTTTTTTTTCAATTAGGACAGGTTAAGAAACAAAAAACGCTAAAAAGAATTATTTGATTTGCTTTCATAGTTACAGCCCTGTTACACTTTTGCTAGTGAGTGTGTGTGTTCCTTTAACGGAAACCCAAAGATGAATTATCGTAATAAATTGTATGCTTAAATTATAATATATATGACGAAATCTATTAGAAGCAACATTAAAAAATATAATTTTATCATTAAAATGGAGCGAAAAAATTTCAATTTTCTGTTTGCTGCCTTATTTTATATATTTTTTCTCACTAACCGAGAGGATTAAATACTTCTTATTTTCTAAACTCATTGCTAAAGTCATATTTAAAAAAAAAGGAATCAGGGTGTAGGTGACTATTACAGAACGTTCAATGTATTTATTTAAGAAATTATAAAAAATTAGAACATACACACCACAGATTACATAGATCATTTACTCTTTAACATTAGCTGTCAATGCACATACCCAGTGTAGAAATGGTAATGACATATCATTATTTTTTGGAGTACCAGTAATGAAACCCACTTACCTTCTGCATTATTTTAAAACATATAATAATGAGTTACTGATAATGACTTATTTTTATCATTATTTCATATAGAAAATAATTTTGTAAATTTTTTTGAAAATTTTTTGAAATCTATTTTTAGACTCAACATTTTTTAAACACTGGTAAGGATATATGTAACCACATATTTTTTGATTTTTTTTATGTTGGCGAGTAAGCTTACTTGTGTGCAGCAGGTCAATTATGTTTTTATCTATTAAATATTACATGTCGATATAGCTCAGATGGTATAGCTGTTGACTGGCAATCTGTAGACCCAGGTTCGATTCCCGTACCAGCAAATTTTATTAAAAAAAAAAACTATAAAAAATACTTTTTTTTATATAATTAATTTTTTTGAAAATCTATTTTTAGACTCATTATTTTTGTCAGTACTGGTAAGCACATAGGTAACGATATATTTTTTGATTTTTCGTAAGATGGTGTGTAACGACAACTCATTATTTTTCCCGACATCGCCATATAAAGGTAATAAGAAATGTAATAACAAAGGTAAGTAGTTACCATTACCAAGTATGTACTTACATAACAACATATCTGGTAATGATTTTCTACACTGGGTATCTCATAAGAATGTGTAGGACATACGTCCTATGCCTATGCAAAAAATATATGAATGTGTGTGGCAGTGTTGCCACCAGAAAGAGTAAAAAATACACAGCAGTAGGACAAAAATTATCCAAAACCGTATGAAATTACACAAAAAATTAATATTTTTATTAGTTTAAAATAATAGTTATTTTTATAAAAAAAATTATGTGGCTCTTTGGATTCTCCTGCGCACAGTGGGGTAGAATCGAAATAATGTGGACATAATTCAGTCACTTCGGTCTTACCGGCTGGTTGGATTGCTATGAAATTTCACAATGTCATAGAGTTTAAGTTTTGAGACCTGAACCGATGGACGCAACAGGAAAGCTCCGATTTAAAAAAAGTAAAAAAAAAAATTATGTTCACAGAAAGTTTGGAAATAGTGTTTGAATTACATTATTATAATATGTGCTAAATTTAGGGAAAATGGTTTAATATTGGAAATTACAAGTTTTGTGCAGTCATGAGAAAGTCGCTATCATAACACCCCCAAATTTTTTCCCTAATTTCAAATGGTATTGCCACCAAAGACAAAAATAATTATTTTGAATGCAATTTGACAATTATTTTCTCAAAAAATTAACAAAATACGGGGTTTATGCACAAATAAAATATAAAACAACATTTTTGACTTTCTGTAACTAAATTGGGTTTCGTGCTGAAAAAATTTACAAAAATTATTCAGCAGAAACTAGAAATATCGGAGTTTGGCCTTGAAAGCATGGAATTTAGTAAATTTTTCAGTAAAAAGCGAAATTACACAAAAAACTACACAAAAATTTCATTATTCAAAAATTATCCAAGGAATGTGTAAACAGTCCCATTTTTGAATAATTATTCAAAAAGTGGCAACACTGGTGTGTGGACAAATGTGTTTGTTGACAAACGAGGAGAGAACAGTGAGAGATATCTTTGTAATCTATGATACACACAAGGTACCAACATACGAACTAAATATGTGTACCTACATCAGTGATGGTATTTGAGAATTTTCGTTTGTTGCCTAAATGATGCCAAAAAAGTGCCAAAAAAGCTTTAAAAGTGCCAAAAAAAAAAAATTTAGCAACATGCAAATGTTTCAAAAAATATGTTCAGCTTTTATTTCAAATATTTATACATTTACACCCTTATTATAAACTTGATAACAATAACAAAATTGTCACAAAACTGGTGTGAATGGAAATTATTATAATTTTGGTATTCTAAGAAAAATTGCACATATATTTTCATTCGTCAACAATTTAAAATTTAATCGAACCTTTTACCGAAAAGGTAAAAGGTTCGAAAAAAAAATCATAATTTTTCACAAATTACAGTTTTTGATAATTTTATTTTATTTTTGGCAGAAAAAGCTTTCACCATTGTATGGTGAAATTTTTAAAAATTTTGCTTGTCATAAAAAAACTAGAATGCCATAACAAATTTTTGAAAAATTCCAGTGACGGACAATACAATAGAATCAATTAAAGTTTTTCTAATTTTATCCCCATTGCTTTTATTTTTAAAGATCAAAATAATGATTAAATTGTCCCCAAAGAACTGGAAGGTGGTCCAGAAAATTGTAGAAATTTTTAGTGTGGCGTTTGTTTTTTAATTTTGCTACCCGTTCTAAGTAGACGTCTCTTTTAATGAAAAACCAGCGATATCGACCTTTTATCAAATTATATAGAAATTTTCTTAAAAAGTGCCAAAATTCTATGAAGAGTGCCAAAGTGCCATTGAACATTCAATAGTGCCACAAATGGCACTTTTGTGCCACTTTTACCAACAGTGACCTACATACAAACTATTTTTAGTAGACTAATAAAAATGTTGCTAATGAATGATTTGCATTTACTCAAATCAAGTCGATGACCAGCGCACTATTATCTACTTTCATATTGCCAAAATGCAGTAGTGCGTGCAGAAGAGTTTAAAAATAAAACAACTAAATAAAATTTTACAACATTTATGTGATGCAGTGTATCGCAATTTGAATCATAGCCAAATGGCGCCCACACAGTGTAATAGAGTGTCATCTTTATGGAGACGCCACACTAACCAACCGGCCAATCACTATGCAAATGTGTTACTTTGAATATAAACATTTTATTAAAGTATGACCATTTTTGTTGTTCTTTTGTTTTTCCTTTTGAGAATAAAATATCCCAGTACGATTGGAGTCCGAAAAGACTCATAAAAGAGCCTTTAGACCTTCTGAAATCATGGATATATGAGAATTTTTTTCATTGCCGATAAAGCCTTTTTCTGAGCGTTCTTACATAAGACCCTTAAATAGGAGCATTTTTGACAATTTCAGGATTTCTGAGCCATTTATCAGTGATTTGTGATTCAGTTTTGAGTCTTTATGAGTATTGAAAGTTTGTTCAAATAGGCTCATAAATAATAGTCAATTATTATCTAGATTCAAAAATTTAAGTGCTCTGAATGAGTCACAATTTCTGAGTACTCAGAAAAATGTTGGCTGGGATATTAAAATAAAACAAGTGTGATAATAATTCATTTTGGTTAAAAAAAGCTAAAGTCATATGTTTCTGCCTTGAAGTTCATAAAAAAATCATAAAAAAAGCTGGAAATGTCCTTGATAAAAAAAGCTTTTTAAGAATGCAAACACTGTAATTCATTGATTGGTGGGTCGGTTGGTTGCTTTAGTTCTTAAGTTTTTAATCCATTTCTGACTATAAATCTATTTTTAAGACTCTAGTGTTTTGTTTAGGAAGATGTTACTTTAAGTTGCAGATGATGCTTAAAGCTAACTTCAAACATACAAAAACTTTTTTTGCAAACACTTGCACATACCGGACAGACAGATAGACCGGCTGACAAGTTATTTCCGTGTCCACAACACATAATACAGACTCTGAACTTAAATCAACACAATAAGAGTACAATGCACATACAAAACTTCCAAATGTGTGCTAAAACAGAACACAAAATTGTTTATAAAGCCATTATGACAACCACAACTGTTTTGTTCATAAATTTTGTGTCATTTTCTAAATACCCCACATAATTTGGTAAAGGATAACCTTTATATGTAATGTATGTCATTTGAGGAGGTTATTTAAAAAAAAAACTAGTTAAGATAGTTTCCAAAGACTTGAAAATGCTACGATTATTTGGAAAATATTCATACTCTACACTACCACGTGGACAGGGTATAATAAATTTGTGCTGATGTTTGTAACGCCAAAAAATGTTTTACCTCAGCTTACATTTTACCGATCGCCTCAGAATAACTTTTTGATTTAATTTCGCGATGTGCGACTGTCTGTCCATGTGTTATTGTGCGCACGCTATAAATGGTACATGCGCTTATATCGGCTTAAGGACGAAGTCTATTGATTTTGGTTAAGATCGGTCCGTGTTTAGACCAATGACAAAAATATATACAGGAGTTGTTTGTTTTTTTCAAGGTTGGTTACCGTTATCGTTATAATACCGTTATCGCTAAAATATCGTTTCAAATTGAATACCGTTACCGTTACCAATACTTCTAAAAACAATTCCAAATACCGTTATCGTTACCGATACCGTTATTTTTATGGGTAGTTACCAGTATTTTACCGGTATTTATTACTTTATATAAAAAATAAAAATTTTTAACTTTTTTATTTTATAGTCTTGAGTTTTTTTTACAAAAAAATGTCTAGATAATAATTTTACTTATTAAAACTGCCAGCATCGAATTTGTAGCTAATAGTCAGTATTTTTAACACTTAAAATTAAAAAATAGGCTAAATTTGTACTTGTTTTTATATGTTTTAAACGTAATTTATTATACCGGTACGTATCGGTATCGCTGTTTCGGTAACGGTATACCGTCTTAAATACCGTTACCTTTACCGTTATCGAAACAAACAATTTTCGATACCGTTACCCTTAACGTTATTCGTTTCGGTAACCAACCTTGTTTTTTTTTTTTGTATGCTATAATTTATATTTTCTGTACTACATGTGTTTATCAGCACAATATAAAATAAATAAATTAGTTCAAAATTAGGTTAGTGCTGAAAAAATATAACTAAAAATTTTGGTGAAGATACAATAAAATTGCCAGAAACTTGGCTTGGCTTGCCACACTTGATATACATATTAGACGTTTTACTAATTTTTCTACTAACTTATTTTGTTGAGTGTACTTTTTAAGACAAAAAACTGCTAAAATATAATTAAAAATATTAAAAACGCTCAAATAAATCAATCATAAATTCATATTTTTAAATTTTTTAATGCATATTTTTCGATTTTTAATATGTTTTATATACATAAAACACGGTTTTTAATGCATGAACTTCCTTGACCTGGTTATAAGTAAAACTCTAATTTGGACTTGAGGAAGAACAATATTCTAACTAAATAATGAAAATATAGAAAGTCCGAAAAAACAATTTTTGTATTTTTTAAAGCGAATATTAAAATAATTGTTGAACAAAAACCTACCACGGCTAAGTCACATTCTAACACCTCAATTCATAAATGCTTTGTAAAGTTATAGCAGGTTTACAAAACGTCATTTTCATACAAAATTTGTTCAATAAACCTGCTATAATTTTACAAAGCGTTTATGAATTTGGGGGTAAATATTTATTTTGTTTTGGGATAAATTTCGTTGTTTTTACAATGCTATTGACAAGGAACACACATATAAGTAGTACCCAAAGGGTACTTTTATGTAACTGTTGCTTTCAAAAAGAATTGATTTATGGCTGGTTTACGAAATCAGACAGTTCATATACAAAAATACAAAATTCTCATCCTGTTGAATTTTTGTACCTTATGTAATGTCTCGATTTGTATGTTCCAGTCATCATTATCTTATTGCTGACAACTGATGAGTTGGCGTGATGCCCACGAAACAATGGTATTGCCTATCATGAAAATGAGCAACCTTTTTGAAACAACAAATAAAATCTAAAATGACAATATCATATTAGAATTTGGACCTTCGGTAGAAGAATATTCTATATTCTAACTAAATATAGTAAAATTGTAATAGTATTTTTTTAAGCATAAATCCAGATTCACAATGCTGGAGTAATCCACTCTACAGAGTGGATTTTGTTCCTTTCTTTTTAGCACTTACATAGTTTTTGTATCATGCCATCTCTATTTTAGTACACTCCACTCTGCAGAATGGAGTACTCCATCATTGTGAATGTGGCTTAAATCCAGATTCACAATTCTGGAGTACTCCACTCTACAGAGTGGATTTTGTTCCTTTCTTTTTCGCACTTACATATTTTTTGTAGAATCCGCAGAGTTGAGTACTCCATCATTGTGAATGTAGCTTTATACATAAGCTTTAAACATAAGCCAAACTATAAAAAAAATCACAATCGACGGCGCACAGTATTTTCAAAAGCACTTTTGTTGAGCAAATAACATTTCAGGCCACAATTCTTAACCGATTTGCAAAATAATTTTTTTATATTTTAGTTACAAATCTGCCACGGCCGGTTTTTTGAACTTAATTTTCTAAAAAAAATTATTTTTTTTCTAAAAGTCAAAAAAAAAAATAATATCTTTAGTTTTTTGTCAGAAAAACCAATAAAAATTAGGGATATTTAAATGATATGTACCCTTAATGAAAGGTATTTTATTCCTCTATCGGCACCCCAAACAAAAAAAGTTTTTTTTTATTTATTTGTGCCTCTTATCAATTTAATTTTCAAAATTTTTATTTTATTTTTCTGATTAGATAATAGATTGCACTCGATCTTTTTTTATTTGAAAACTACTACCAATCTTGACCTACGAGGCACTGGTGTGGTGGAGGGCGATGGACACGGGGTCACATGTTATCTCTCCACTCTCGCAAAGGTGCAACGACTGGCTTATGTGGGTAATACGGGGCGGCCCGTTCTACACCCCAGACAAGTTTGGAGGTGGTGCTTGGCATCCCACCACTGGATATTTATATCAGGGGCACGGCGGCAAAGACAGCTCTCAGACTCAGGGAGATGCAAGAGCTGAAGCAACGTACCTGGGGCACAGTACCATTCTGCATGGGAATCGTAAAACGGACTGTATTTTACCGGTCACGAGTTTCCAAGGGACTTTTGAGGTGATTGCACCGACCAGGGAGGACTGGGCAGCCGACTCCGTTATTCGGAGTGGTGATATTTCAGTGTACACGGACGATTCGAAGATGGACATGGGGACAGGGCAGAGAAACAAGCCGATCAAAATAATGGGCGGGGGCGGCGATTAAGGTTGAGCCGGATAAAAATCGGCGACGGCGGCGGCTTGATCGGCTTGATAGAACATTATACACGTAATTTAAAGATGTCTTAGGTTGCATTTACACTTGCATCGAAATCCCGAAATTTCGATATTCACCACTCCGAAAAAATAGTGAAGATATGTATATAAGCTTTAATTTTTTGGAAAATATATTTATTAGAGCTAAATATGTGTACTTTATTCAAAATTGAACATCTATAAGCTTTCCGTCATTGCTTCTTCATAGTGGTGAATATCGAAATCTCGGGATTTCGGTGCAGATGTAAACGCAGCTTTAGGTTTTTTCTAAAATATAGCAGAACTTATCAAATAAAAAATAATTTTAAGTTAAATTCATCGATAAAAATTAAAAATTTAGGATTTTTAGTTTTTGAACGGACCTAGAAAGAGGGATAGTTGGGCTTTCCAAATATATACATGTGTTCAACAAAATTGTGTGGAAATATTTTCAAATAAAACTGATTTTCTTAATTTTTTCTTATTTTGTTTAATTTTGACGGCTTTTAGTTGCAATATTTTGTTAAAAAATAACTAATTTTTATCTAATTTATTCTTAATTCGCTTTAAAATTGTCAAAGTTATACATTTTTTTATGGAATCTCTGCATTCAAAAGAAAATTGATGTTTATAACCACAGATTAATACCAGATGTGAAACCAATGACAGGTGTCAAAAAAGTATTCTCGAACCGTATGGTTTTGTTTACATGGAAGTCAAGTCAAGAGGGAGATAACAATATAAAATCTCCATACATTTTGTATTGCGCATTTTTTGTATATATCTGTCTCTTTTTAGATTATTGTGCTCTATCTTTTGTGTTTTTCTTAAATTTTTGCGATTTGTTTTGCTCAATTTCTGTCGGCCATATTGCTCAAATCAGCTGATTCATATCTGGTATAATTTGTGTTTATAACCTTAATGAGTGTGCAAACAAGAACATCGAGTTGTCTTATAACAGCTGAAATTAATTGTTTAGAAAAAGTACGATAACTTTTTCAATTTTCAATTAATTTAAACAAAAGAATCTCATTTTACTAAGAACTAAACCCACTTTTAGAATGAATCACAATAGTAAAGAATTTTTTTTAATACTGTAAAAAAGCCGTCAAAGTATACAAATTAAAAAAAAAATTAATTTTAATATATTTAAAAAAACTCTCAACATATTTCAGTTACAAATAAATAATTCTATGTATATGTGGAAAGCTAAATTTATTGTCTTTCCAAAAACGTTTCAAGATTCAAAATCGGTTGAAAAATTGCTGAATTTCAAATTGTTAAGTGCTTGAAGTCGCTCAAAAACAGAGTTTTAACACTATCACCCCTGTTCTGAATTCCAAAACTTTTTAATTAGAGTGGTTTTGTAAAATCACACAAAATTTAAAATGTCGGAAATTGGTTGTTTCGAACAAAATTTAGCATACTGACAAATTTTAAAATAAATTTTAAGATTAAATTTTAACATTTAATATTAATTTTTCCAACAAAATATATATTCCTTTTCTACATTTATATATGTTTTTTCTACACGAAAAAAACTAAGAAAATAAAACGGTTGTGGATCACAGAACAGCAAAAAAAAAATAGCAATGTTTCACTTCAGGTGGGTTACCGCGTAACTCGATTCGAAAAAAACTTGTCGAATTCGTAAATTTTGTACCTTTCGTAAAAAGAAAAGTTTTAGCAAAAATCTTACTTTTTGAATTTTTATGTGTAGTGACCCCACAGAATTTTTTATGTGGATTCGGAACTTAGAGGTTGTAACCAAACCTACAACCATAGATTCGAATGAATTAATTCATTAATTCACTTTTGCATTTTTAATTAAAATTTACTAATACATATATCATTCGTTTATACCATTCATTATGAAGTCATTTACTGGCTTCATTCTCTTAATTTTCATACATAGTAAATGAATTATTTCAGGAATTCATTCTTTTTATAATGATAATTCACGTTTCATTCGGTTTGTAAAAGATTAAAATAAATGTTTGCGTTTTTAAATTTTGGTTAATTACCTTCCTTATACCCTACACCACTATGTGGTCAGGGTATTATAAGTTTGTGCTGATGTTTGTAACACCAAAAAATATTGGTCGTAGACCCACCTTAAAGTATACCGATCGGCTCAGAATTTTTTTTTATTTCGATTTAACGATGTCCGTCTGTCTGTCTGTCCATGCAATCTTGTGCGCACTCTACAGGTCGCAAATATTAAGATATTTTGATGAAATTCGGTACGCAGAGCTATGTTGGCCCAAGGACGAACAAGTTTGATTTTGGTGAACATCGGTCCATGTTTAGACCTAGTGCCCATATAAGGGTCCTACCAAAATTATATTGTTTATACGCTGCAGGTCGTAAATATTAAGATATTTTGACGAAATTTGGTACACAGACCTATATTGGCCCAATAACGCAGCCTATTGATTTTGGTGAACATCGGTCCATGTTTAGACCTAGTGCCCATATAAGGGTCCTACCAAAATTATATTGTTTATACGCTGCAGATCGCAAATATTAAGATAGTTTGATAAAATTTGGTACACCCACCTATGGCGGCCTAAGGACAAAGCCTATTGATTTTGGTTAACACCGGTCCACGTTTAGACCTAGTGCCCTTATAAGGGTCCCCCCAAAATTGGCTTGGTTACACACTGCAGGTCGCAAATATGAAGATATTTTAATAAAATTTGATTCGCTGACTCACATTATAGAAAATTTTGACACAAGTCCCATTTTAACCCTTTCGAATTTCGGATCCAAACATTAGTTGGCTTTTACCCAGACTGGTGTAGGGTATTGTATAGTCGGCATGCCCGACTTTAACCTTTTTACTCGTTATTTTTATGGGTTGTGTCAGGGGTATGGCATCACCAAAAAAAATAAGTTATAAAAACATCGTTATCACTAGATGGCACTTTGTTCAAAAATTGACAATTTTCTTTTTTTATTTAAATTTAAATAATAAAAAAAAAACAAAGCAAAAAAACAAACAAATATCTCAAGTTTTATTATTTGAATATATTTCGCGCTTGTTTTTTTTTCCTTATTTTCCACAGTTTTCAGCAGTTTTTGAGTTTTTAAATTAGGCTCACCTGATACTAAACTGATACTAAATAGTTGCTTAGGTAATACTAAATTTCAGCGCCCTCTATTGGTGAGTAGTATAAGTTTTGAGTTCCTATCTCTATAATTAGTAGTCTTTGGGTTGTGTGTATGATATCAATATTAAATCGCTAAAATAAGCCACATTTTTATTTAATTTGTAATTATAAACTAAAGTGTTGTCAGAATCATTAGTATATTCATACCTTAGATCTTTTACGAATTGAATAAAATGACAATTTTGATAAGCCATTTTGTAAAAGATTAAAATTAATGAAAAAAAATAAATATTTAAATTGATTGTAATTCTATAAGGAATACATTCTATTTAATATTAAACTTTGGGAATGAAACCTATGAATTAAATCCAAAGGAATGGTTTGATGGAATGATATATACTCAATTTCTAAAGCTCAATTCGGTTTTGTGCGAATTAAGCTAAAATTTAACTAATTCTTTCGGAGCTCTGCCTACAATCTACACTAGGTCATTTGGAAAGTCTATATATATATTTTTTTATTTTGTACATTATTAACACTGTGTAATTTGTATCTAATAAAACTTTTATACTTGAGCAAAAACCACCTAGTTTTTGTACAAAACTAGTTTTTGCTTGTTTTTTTTTTTGTATTCATTTTGACAAGTTAAAAACTACAAGAGCCAAAAACCAGGTCGTTTTTGCTCAGGTATAATTGTAGTATAAAACTATGGGTGCTAAAGACGTGTTCATTTGGATTCTGTCCTCTATTGCATATCCAAATTTCAGTGAAATCTGTCAGAAGTTTTCAAGTAAAATTTCCAACTTATGAAATATTTATGACAAAAATCGTTCTTAGCTCTGACTATAAAACTGGTTCTTTTATTTCTTTTCAAATAAAAAAAATTTACTCTTGATGGTTCAGGAAATGATGAAGTAGAAAATTTGTTTTAAAAATGACATTTGTTTTTAATTTTTTTTATTTTTGAAAATTGATACTTCCAGCCGAAATGAGCCAAAAAAAATCGTCTGCGGCGGATGAGGCAAAAATGACCGGCGGCGGCCTAAACAGCTCACGGCGGCTGGCTTGTTTCTCTGCTCCCGGGCGATTGTAGCGTGTTCCAGTCGGAAGTGTAAGCAATTGACGTGGCCGCACGGGTGATAATGGAACGGGATTTGTATCCATCATCCATTAGCATCTTTGCGGACAGTCTTGCTACTTTGAAAGCCCTGGAATCCGATACTGTCAGACCGGCACTGTATTGAATCCCTCAACCGTATTCGTCGGCACTCGGCGAGGCTGGATCCCAGGATACGCTCGGATCGCGGGCAACGAGCTGGCTGGCGAGTGTGCAAGGAATGGCTCCGAGTCGCTTGAGGACGCTATACAGTGATTCTGGTTCCTTGGTGGAGCTATTCGGTGTGATAGGGGATATATCGGATAGGGAGACGAAGGCAAGGTTGACAACCTTGACCAATTGTAGGATATCTCGGACCCTATGGCCACTGCCTGATCCGGGGAGGACAAAGATTCTTCTTGGCGAGTTCACGTGGATCCTTATGGCCTCCGAGTGAACTCGCCGTTCTGACGGGCTTCCATTCAACCTAAACCTAAGCTACCCAGGTAGAAACTGCCCATGCTAGAAAAAAATAGTACTGGGCGAGCACTGTTTTCTTTATTTATTATGCCAGTACCACTTAAAAGGTGCTTTGGCACTATTGTTTACTGCAAATTGAATTTGTTTAATAATTAATAAGATAGCTATTATTTCGTTACAAACTTAAAAATGTGTTATTCCAATGATTATTTTACTTTAATCATTGATTTATAAATCACTGATTAGTCCTTAAACTTACTTAAAATAATATCGGTAACTTATAAAAATTTAATCAATGATTTGTTAATTTTAGATATTTTCATTTGACAATACGAATAAGAAATAAAAGAAAATAAAAAAGTTTGAAAAGAAGAGCTTTTTATTGAATTTTTCGCATGATACGGCATGACAAAATTAGAAAATAGATGACCAAATTATTGTTTTTAAAATCATCAATCGCTAAATGCCTCAAATAAGAAGTGTCTTTTTGCATACTACACGCATATCTTAATTTTTTTCATTGGTTAAGTGTATATGTATGCATAGCGCATGCTACGGGGACATTTTTTCGATTTTTTTCACAGTTTAGTATGAAGACATTTGGTTAGTTTGGGGACTGTCCTCAGACTCTTCCTAAGTCTAGCGCATAGTATCAAGATATTTTTTACTAATAACAGCATAGTTAGCACCACATACATATATAAATTTGTTTTTAGTCTAGGAAGGTGTTGTTAAGAAATATTTATGAAGGATGATACATTCAATCCAAACATTATACTCAGAATTTATTAGAAAACTACATAGGTTCAGAGGAAAACTAAAATAACAACTATGCCTCTATATTATTTGTTATTGGTTTAGGTAAACATATCTTGATCAAATTTAATATAGATATACAGTGACATCTCCCAAAGAGTTAGATTTTTATAAAACGTAAACGATTGCTTTTATTGGTTCTATTTTTAAGATATCTTACAACAATTTTGTGTACAAAACAAAAATCTTCAGAAAAGTCATTTCTGTGAAGTTTTCTGTTAATTGCAAAAATTATAATTTTCGAATTTTGAATTAATCCAAAAATATTCCTCGGGGAAACATATATCGCGTACTTAAAAAATGCGCTGCAGGAAACATTTAAGTACGCCAACAACTGTATTTTTCCCGAAGAATAATTTTGGTCTAAACAACGAGTATAGAATCTCAGGAGTATACACAAATCGTAACCTCTGTTAACTGATTCTATCCGGTATTTCAAGAATTTGTGGTAGAAGAAATAGTAAAAATTGGTTCAATAAATAAGCAAAATAAGAAAAAACTTAATAGAAAAAAACTGTACTTATTAACTCCAATTTATGGTCTTGCAAGAGCAAGAGCGAGACCGTTTAACACTAGTTGAGCGTCTTACATAGTGCCTAATTTTATGTCTTATATCTTCCTATATACTTTTC
This sequence comes from Leucophora obtusa, assembly GCA_949987735.1. NCBI lineage: Eukaryota > Metazoa > Arthropoda > Insecta > Diptera > Anthomyiidae > Leucophora > Leucophora obtusa. The sequence continues at coordinate 223,887,971 of OX465297.1, forward strand.
CCGAAAATTCGAAATTTTAAATTACTTGCAATTAAAAACTGTGGAATTGAAAAATTATTCTGGGACACCTTAAACGCACTTTTTAAACAAATTTTTCTCCCACGAATCGTGGTTGGTTGTACTAAATGAAGATCAAAATTAAGAACGATTCTAACAAACCATTCGCACAGAATCGAATCTTATATCATATTATTATAATTTCCCCCCAATATTTTCCTAATTCAAATTGGTCTTTTTAGGAAAGTTACTAAAGATGTTCATTATTTAGATGGCACAGTGAGATGTTATAAGGTGTTTATTTTACAAATTAATTGGTCTAAATAAAACTTTTTAAAAAGTTACCAACATTAGAAAAAAATGTAAATACTAACATGAATTGTAGGATGAAAATTTTATGTTTAAGGTCTTAATCACAGAAATTTCGGTAATTAAATTTAATCAATGTTTATGGTAAAATCATAGTTTAAAATTTGATCGAGTTACGGCAATTAAGTGGTAAACAATGAATTTCTTGTTAATCTTTGTTTAATATTACATAAGATAGTAGGCCTAAGGGATATAACATAGAATTAGCGTCATACACGTAGGAAGGTACATTTTCGGGTACAATTGAGAGTTTTTTGTTATTAAATATTTTTTGAAGCGATTTGAAAAATGTTGTAGTTTTTATTTAAATTTGTTTCCGTCATTTTCTTCGTAACTGCAATTTTGCAACTGATAGTAGTATTTAGCAAGGTTGGTTACCGTTATCGTTATAATACAGTTATCGCTAAAATACCGTTTCAAATTGAATACCGTTACCGTTATCGATACCTCTAAAAAAAATTCCAAATACCGTTATCGTTACCGATACCGTTATTCTTATGGGTATTTTACCGGTATTTATTATTTTATATAAAAATTACAATTTTTTTATTTTATAATCTTGAGTGTTTTTTTACAAAAAAATTTATAGATAATAATATTACTTATTAAAACTACTAGTATTAAATTTGTAGCTTAAAATCTGTATTATCAGTACTTAAAATTAAAAATATGCCATGTTTTTACTTGTTTCTATAAGTTTTTTACATAATTTTTAATACCGGTACGTACCGGTATTGCTGTTTCCGAAATACCGTTACCGTTACCGAAATAGTCTTAAATACCGTTACCTTTACCGTTACCTAAACAAACGAAATCCGATACCGTTACCCTTACCGTTATTCGTTTCGGTAACCAACCTTGGTATTTAGTAGTGCTGTATTTATGTAATCATTAAGGAAAGAGTTACTAGATTCAAAAAAACCTTTTCTCTTATTGAAATTCTTTTTTGGGCTATTTGAATTTGATTAACTAACCTATTGTTAACTTAATTTCTAAATTTCTTGGATTTACCTTGTGTTTTCAAATCAATGAAATGTGCAAAGAAATTTTAAAATAACAAACAAAGCAACAACAACATTATTTTCGTTGTTGTTGTTTTGTGTGTTATTTTCAAATTTCTTTGCACATTTCATTGCATTTGAAGACACTAGGTGAAGACACTAGGTTAATAAATCCAAAAAGTATTCCGAAAAGTCAATAGATGGAGACCTATTTTAACAAGATTTTTCTATCCGACACTTCTTTCGCCCTAATTTTGAATACCGAATTGAATCGATGAGTTTTAATATAACTTTAAATATTTCATTATATTTTATATAAAACAGTGAGAAGAAAATTTAAGAAAAACCTTTTCTATTTTTGCAATTAATTAATATTTTATTATACAATAAAAAAAAAATTAATTTTAAACAAAAAATATAATTTTTTTAATTTCTTATTAAAATTTACAGTGATTTACCACCACATTTTTAATTGTTTTTATAGTACTGGCTATACTAGCTGGCAAGCTACTGAATATTTTTAATTTACAGTACTTGGAAAAACATACTGTTTCCAATTATTCGACATAGGCGGCTAACCGGTTATTGCATTATTCGAAAAATCACTAAAATTGATTAACCGGTTATTCGGGTCGGTTATTCGAGAAAATTGGCGATTAATCGTTTAAAGCAAAATTAATGTATTTCCTTAACTTTTTATCAACAAAGACACTAACAGCTTCCTGTTTTTGTTAAATATCAACATGACATATGAACACGATGTATTTAAAAAAAATTCAAATTAAAAATCACTTCTACACGAGAGAGAAATTGCTAGAGATAAAACAAAAATCACCTCTAATTAGCTCTATTTTGAATGAGTTTAGCTATTTTGTAGTGTTTTTGCTCCATCTCTAGCAGTTTTCTCTCGCGTGTAAATGTACCTTAAGGTTGAAAGTTTCGGAATCTGAGATTATCTAAATTGAAACATTTCTTATACTAATAGAAAAATTTATTTAAAAATATAGCTGAAGCTATCAAAAATTAGATAAAAATGGCAAAAAACAACTGCTGAAACTAGATTTTTTTTCTAAAAATTAGTAAGTAAAAAACAGCATAACCTAAAGGTAGATTTTCTATTCATTTAAAAAAATTATTGTCCAAAGTTCTTCCTCCTCCTCTGAAGAAATAAAAAAAAAGATTTAGTTCCATTTGAGTAAAATATTAATTAATTCAAAATATCAATTTACTCTAGAAAAATTTGCAAAAAAAATGTTCTGAATAGTAGAGTTAGTAGACTAAAGAATATCATAAACAGTTGTTAAATTTCTCAGTCTTTTTTCCGTTTTTAAGGGCCATTGACAATAAACAAAATTATCCAAAGTTTGAGCTAACATACTCACAGGGATCTTTATTATTCCAGTTTTAATGCAAATTTCCACTAAACTAATGAAGTTTTCTTAACAAAATGTATGGAAAGCTTCATAAAAATTTTCAATGTACGAACTTCAGCGAAACTTTATTGAATCAATGTAAAAATTCATAAATAGAATGTAGACATTTCTCTCAGTGTACAGTTACAAATGTCAAATTCCATTTAATTTTGATTTTTTAGCTTTAATTTTGTGTTAACTTTAGGTTATTTCGTTATTATTAATGTCACAAATGCGAATAAAAATTTAATTTCAGTGAAACGGTTACGGGTTCCCTTGTATTCTACACCTTTTTCAATTTTATTTCAGAAAATTCCAAATATATTTCATAATTGTTTAAAAATGTTTTAAAATTCTCCAAAAATGTTTTTAAGTTGTCCAAAAATGTTTTAAAAATGTCCAAATATATTCTAAAATGGCCTAAAAAGGTTTCAAAATTGTCTAAAATGTTTCAAAATTATCCAAAATTTGTTTAAATTTTTACAAAAATGTTTTAAATTTGTCCAAAAATCATTCAAAATTGTCCAAACACTGTTTAAAATTGTATAAAAACGTTTCAAAATTCATTTCAAAATTGTTCAAAATGAATTTTAAAATTTTCAAATGTATTTCAAAATTATACAAATATATCAATCACATCGAACTAGAGGCTGAATAATATCTGCCCTCACTAATTATACAAATATATTTTAAAATATGTACATATTACAAATATATTTTAAAATATTTTATTTGTATTTAAGAAAATTCTATTTGTATTTGAAAATTGTCCAAATACATATCAAAATCATTCATTTGTATTTAAAAATTTTAAATCTGTATTTCAAAATTGTCAAAATGCATTTCAAATAATTCCATTTGTATTTCAAAATTTTATAAATGTATTTCAGAAATTTCCAAATGAATTTAAAAAGACTCTATTTGTATTCCAAAATTTTCCAAATGTATTTAATAAAATTCTAATTGCATTTCAAATTTTTAGAAATCTATTTCAGAAATTTATATTTTTATTTTAAAAGCATATTTACTAACGTACATGTCTCATAATTCATTACGAAAGAGAAAACAGGCATGTTTGTAAAAATGTTTTTAAAATAAAATAGAAATTTCTGAAATACATTTAGAAAAATTTGAAATGCAATTAGAATTTTATTAAATACATTTGGAAAATTTTTGAATACAAATAGAGTCTTTTGAAATACATTTGGAAATTTCTGAAATACATTTGGAGAATTTTGAAATACAAATGGAATTATTTTAAATGCAATTTTACAATTTTGAAATACAGATTACAAATTTTTAATTACAAGTGAATAATTTTGAAATGTATTTGGACAAATTTAAAATACAAATAGAATTTTCTTAAATACAAATAAATATATTTGGGTTTATGTTTCTTGTAATTTTTGAGCTAAAGTTAAGAAAATTATGAAGTTTTGGGAAAAAAATAAGGGATAAATTCCATATTAAAATTGTAACCGGTTAATCGACCTGTTTTAACCGATTATTCGGATCGAATAATTATTTGAGTTTTGAATTATTTGTTTCGACATTAACCGAAATAGAGGCGATTAATCGAGGAATCGGTTAATCGATTAACCGAATTGGAAACACTAGAAAAACACTAACTAGGAAATAACAAAATCCAACACTGTGCCAACGTGGGTAAATACCTATGGCCAAGCGTATATTGGTGTTATCATTTCGACACCGTACCAGTACTGTAAACGTACTACCGTCTCCAACACGGACCCAGCACTGTGCCGTTCGTATTTTCCTATCTGGGTAATAAAACATTCAGTAATCTCGCCTTAATGGTATTAATTTGAATCTTCAAAAAATATCAAAATCGTTTATTGAGTTTTGCACAACAAAAGACCTTAATAAATGTTATGGCTTCTTAATAAAGAAGCAGTTAAAAGGAAAACATTCCTACAAAAAAAATGTATTATGTATAGCTTCCCAAGTTGTCCCCCCCATGGTCCAACTTTTAGTACAATATTGGGTCACCCTTAAAAACTGTTCTTGCAAAATTTCAAGCAAAATTTGAAAATATGCATTGATTTACTTTAGAGTTTTCGATGTTATTAATTCAATTTTAGTAGTATTTTTTATTAAAAAGTTATTTAAAAATTGAAAATTACCGTTTATCATCGTCGGAAATTTAATTGCATTTTTCTGATATTTACATCTTCGTATAAAAAAAATTATAAATTTTAAGACCAAAACAATTTTTTAAGTTGTGCAGAAAAAACTAATTTTTGGTGAAATATCAGAAGTATGTTTTAATCATTAAATGCATGATCTCTTCAATTTCAACCATTTTTTATAAATATATGATTTCTAAATGATTTCAAGAAAAATACCAAAAAAATTTATTTTAAAAAAGGGTGATTTTTATTGAAAAATATGTTTTTTTTTTTGCCAAATAGCTAAATTGTGATTATTTTAACTATGAATTATACATTTCTTGTCGCCAAAATTAATTTTATTGCGAGAATTCCACTTTAAATATTTAAACAAACATTTTTGAATATTACACTTTTTGTAAAAAAAACGCGTGTTTTAGATTTTTCACAAAAAAAACAAAGCAAAACCAAGATTTTTTCTATAACTGTTTAAAAAATCTGACCTAAACATAAGAAAACTTTGTACAGAAGGGGCCCCGAAGCCCAAAAATGCAGTTCTGTGCATCAATTGGGTTTTTTTTTTATTAAAAAACTGGTATGTTGCCAAATGGCTACACCATGAATTTAAGGGTTAAAGCATGCATTTTTGGAAAAATATGCATTTATTGACAAAAAAAAAATATGGTACAAAATGTGCATTATTATATTCATTTATAAAAAAATATGCATTTAAAGAAAGTATGCATTAACAAATCGATGCCATTTCGTTGCAAATTTGTTGATTCGCAGAGATATTCATGCTAATTATATGTCTGTTCCCTTACTTTATCGCGGTTACCTCAAGTAGTCCCGTACTCAAAATTGCGTGTAAATTATTGTTGTTTGGGCTGTTTTGGGTTACAGAGGGGTTTTGGATTTCCTCTTCACTAAAACTTCTTTTCTGAAGATTACCTCTTTATTAACCCTCTAACGATTAAGGATGCATCAGAATAGCTATCATAAAATTACATATAAATGCGTCAAATATATATTTTGTAATCATAACTGAATCAGTTTCAATAGAAAACGATCATCATCTTTTCAGAAGAAATTGTTCGTATACAGTGTACGGTATGCAGTGTTCGCCGTGTTCGCCGTGTAAATTAAAATTTCGTAAAATTTCAAAAAATTATTTTTTTAAAACCAACACAATTTTCAAAAATCTAAAAAACATATTTAAGTTCACCAAAAACTTTTGATAATTAACTCAAAGCAAGCTTGAAACTTTAGACTTTTATAGTCAGTCCTTACTTTTGTCCAAGGACACGCAGGGTTCTATCACGATATCTTTAAAGAACAACGTCTTAACTTTAAAACCAATTTTGTGGAAGAACGTCTAGTTTATTATTTGTACCAAAAACATGGTATAAATTTCAATGCAAAAGAGCTTAACACCATTAGAGGGTTAAAGATACAAAATTTATGAATCCTTTTTTTTGGAATCCAGCTACGCTGTGTTACCCCTCTAAAATTAAATTCATTTTAAGAAAAAACTTGTTTTGTGGTAAAAGCCAAAACTGCGAATTTTTAAAAAATTGGAAATACTTTTAAATATGTTAAAACTGTTGTTTGTCATATTATTTTATAGTTATCACTAGCCGTGTTCTCGACTTAACTATATCCGTTAACTCATAAAAAAATTTAAAGTGCATAAAAACGCGCTTAAGACGAAAATAATATATGACTTTTCGTATGCACGTTAACTTTCAACACGGATAATTATCAACGTTGAAAACTCAACGTTTATACATTTTCACATCTAACGTAACTTATTCGTGTTACTTCCTAAAAACTTTTGCTGAGGTACGTTCGATTATAACGAAACAATTATAAACATAACGTTTTTAAAATTTTTTTGTACTACAATCGGTTTAACGTAGATTTGCTTTAAATACTTAACGTTGATAGGCATGAGACAAAATACAGCTACTGTAGTGTTTTAGGGGCCTATGCATAATAAATTGAAAATCTTATAACACGTTTATAAAATTAATTTTGTATGAAAAATTTGTTTTATAAGCAATTTATACAATTTAAAAAGTGATTATGCATATGGCCCTTAAACTTTACGTTGCTTTTATTATATTTCTCTTTATCACAGAAACGTTTTGTTCTAATATTCAAACTTTATATGGGTTTTCATATAAATTTGTAAATTCCTTATAAACCTTAAATACAAACCATATTTTTTTTTTTTTTGTATGGAGTTTGATATTAAACTCATAAATATATATACCAGGTTTACACCGTTTATGAGTAGAATACGAGTTTATATGAAAACCTTTTATATATTTTCAAGTTCAGTTATAGTTAATACTTAAACACAATAAGATATGGCATTAACATTCGTGATCTACTTCCGAAAATATTTCAAAATTAATGGGCTACATTTCCGCTTCATTTTGAGTATTTAACTGTGTAATAGGGATGCCAATCGCGATTGATATTTGAATTTGATTTTGACAATCCCGATATCGGGATCCCGGGATTTTACGGGATTTTTCGGGATTCCGGGATTTAAATTTTCCTTTATTTATAAAAATTTTTATGTTATGTAACTAATTTTTTTAGAATAACACGTTTGATAATTATTTAATAGTTTTTGCCAGAAATTGCCAGTGGTACAAAAAATCAAGTACCTGAATACCACTGGGTGTTAAAAATAAATGACTGGCAGAAAACTTATTTGGGATGCTTTGCCAGCATTTGCAAAAAGCGCCAGTATTTGTTTTACAAAAATTTCGGTGGTTTATAAAAAAACAACTGGCAAAGAATGGGCCTAGAGTGCTATGTCAACTTTAGCAATTAGTGGTTATCCAGTGCTATTTATTACCTAGTCAAAAATTGCAGCGGTACAAAAATAAATTCACTGGTAGAGCAATGATTTTATAAAAATGATGACGAGATTCCGAGTTCAAATCCGGTTGCAAGGAAAAAAATATTTTTTTTAAACTTTTTTGTTTTGAGATTAAATTTTTTGTTTGTGGAAAAGCTCCTTTTAGACCAACTTTTTTTTTTGTTTTCCCAACACTGGCATCTTAGTTCCAAAAAACTTTTGCGAGTGCTAGCATTTTAGTACAGCCAGTAGTTGTCCAGCTGTTAGCATTCTTTTACGTTTTTAGTCACAAAGTATTATATGTCTAATTTGCTCAGTGGGTAGAGCTGTCGTCTGCCAATATGACGGCCTGGAATTATATTTTATTTTGGAAAATATAATTCCAGACCACCTATTTATTGGTTTTTCCAGCGTTTTGCCAAAGTTAAAAATTTTGTTTCTCCAGTACTTTTCCGCAGAGCTTTAAAGAATTAATTCTGTTTTGAATGAATTCACTACCAATCGAATTCAATTTTCTCTGGAATTGTATGAATTCCTTTTCTTAATTAATTCACTGAATTCGTGCAACTGAACGCGTTCATCAAACAATAAATTCAAAGAATTAATTCCATTGCAATAGTTCTCTTTATTAATTCAAATGATTTAATTCACTGGTGAACGCGTTCAATTTTATCGAACGGAAAAAAAGTGAACTAATTCCTTACTGAATTAATGCACCACAGAATTCGATCAATTTCATTTGCGTTCAGTGAATTAAAAAAAAAAAAATTAAATTACGTTCAGTGAATTAAAAAAGAAAAAAAATACGTTTACTGAATAATTCACTTTTTTCCGTTCGATTTATAAAATTGAACGCGGGATTCGAGATTTTGCCAATCCCGAAAATTCCGGGATTTCCCGTTTGGCATCCCTACTCTGTAATTCTCAAAAAAATTTTAAATCCTTTTGGGAGTGAGTCAGTATTTACCCAGCAAAACCATGGTAATGCATTGGACCTTTTTGTGTTTAAAGTCGTTACTGATAATATGTGTGTCTCCGTACGTTACCGCGGCTACCCGCGGGAACCCAAAACAGCCCAAACAACAACAATTTACACGCAATTTTGAGTAAGGGAACGCCTTTGGGCTAGTTTGGGTAACTTCGGTAAAGTATGGGAACAGACATGTCTTATTTTATATCCTATATGTAACCAATGAATTACGTACTAATGTGTAACGACTTGTTTTGTTCCCTACAAGTAAGTACTTATTAAAGCCGCTATTGTAGTGAATTTATTATACAAGATATTCCAAGTGAAAACTTTTTTCAGTACTTTCCTCGTAATGACTTATTTGGGTCTATAGCGGTAATCTTTAGGCAACCACTTACCTCCAATGACACCCCATGTTAAAATATGTGTTATTTGACCTTCTCTTTAAAAAAAATCGACTTTTGAGAAAATCTATTGTAGTTTATTTATTATTGATTATACCTACTCATTAAATCGCATTCATTCACGCACATTTCATTTTTATTTTTGTTCGTACTTTTGCGAAAAAATTACTATTTGAAAATGTGTCGAAAAAGTGACATTTGCCTTTGTAATGATTGTAACTTTCTAATGAATTTAAAAAAATTTTTATTACAGTTTATGTGCTACAAATATAGGGCATATTTTTTCCGCTCTTGTGAACAAAATGCTATACTTAAGAAAATTGGTCTGAACATCTTTCCAAAATTCCGTTTATAATAAATTTTCGTTACGATTATGTACAAACGTCTTAGTATCTCAAAACTAAGAATTTCGACGAAAAAAATGTACTAACGAAAAATGGCATAGACAATACTCTCGCCCAGGGCTTAAATATGTATCATTAATTTATTGAAAACAAAGTTTAATTGTGGGTAGAAATAAATATTAAAGAAAATACGGATTACTTACCTCTTGACCCTATCGTCAACAAATTCTTGAATTGCATTCTTGAAAAGATGTTGCTTGCAAAACTTCGTGACTTTCTTGGTCACAAGCTACAAAAAACAAATAAACATATACAATGATTAACAAGCATACACAAAAGGCAAGCAATCATAAAATAAACCAAACTAACCTTTGATACATAACAAATACCTTAAATGTATATAGCAGATCGCAGTCACCCACATTTACTCATAATTTAGCTGATAAAACGGAAATTCACGTTTAATGTGTACGTGAAGAAAACATGATTTTTATATGAAAATATTTCATGCGATAATTCAAACTTTATTGTTGCTTGTCAATTTTGTTTTTCATGAAAAGGACTTGCTTAATTTTCTTTTTACTTAAATGCTAAAACATAAAAAATATAAAAGAAAAACTAAATAAATGCAAATCTCTGGTAAGGAAAAAAAGTAAAATTACAAATGAGAAAAATTAAAATTAACCTTTTTTAAGGTTGCATGCGGAGAGCACCATCAATACGAATAGTTTCACCGTTTAACAAAGGATTCTCATAGATGGCCTGCACCAAATGAGCATATTCCGAAGGTTCACCCAAACGTTGTGGGAATGGAATAGATTTGGCCAAGAAACTGCGAACCTTTTCGGGAAGAGCTGACAGCATGGGTGTGTTGAAGAGACCTGGAGCAATAGTGCATACCCGAATACCTTGAGTACTCAAATCACGAGCAATAGGTAAAGTCATACCAACGACCCCGGCCTTAGAAGCAGAATATGCTGCTTGACCGATCTGACCATCATAAGCAGCAACGGATGCAGTATTGACAATAACACCACGTTGACCATCTTGATTGGGTTCATTAGTACCCATTAAACCAGCCGAAAGACGAATAACATTGAAGGTTCCCACAGTGTTGACCATAATGACACGAGAGAAGTCGTCTAATTTATGGGCGACATTCTTATTGAAATTATAAGTGCGTATAGCGGTAGCGGTACCAGCACAATTAACAGTCAAATCCAAACGTCCAAATTTTTCCTTGGCAGTTTGTACAGCGGCAGTCACATCCTTTTCGGATGTCACATCAACGGGTACAAAGACAACATTGTCACCCAACTCCTTTGCTATTTCTTGACCTTTGGAGGTACTCAAATCCGCCAAGACGACCTTGGCTCCTTGTTTGGCCAAACGTTCGACTGTGGCACGACCCAAACCAGAAGCGCCACCAGTAACAAGAGATACAGCGTTCTATAAATAGCAAATAAAAAATAAATAATGATTGTGCAACTCCTTTTTTGCTGCCGACACAACGTTCAATGTTCGAATGTGGTGTACAAAGTCCACAATAGAACAAATCTTTATTGTATTGTTCAAATTGCATGCAAAGTGCACATTTTATAGATATTTTTAGTCAAAATTATTCACCTTGATCATATTGCAATAATATATTTAAAGGCAAAAAACCAAAAATATTTTTTTAGAAAAATAAAAATCAGCTCCCCAAAAAAAAAAGAAGAAAATACCGGTTGAACAAAAGAGCACTGTAGAGACTTAGCGCTTTTTGCCTATAATCTAGCGCTTTTTTATTGCTCTTACTTATAGTCTTGACTAGCCATGGATTTGTGCGAAAATGAAACAAATCACACATGAAACAACAACAAATTTTATTTGTTGTTTTTGTTTTGCATGTAATTCGTTTAATGTTCGCACAAATTGATGTCTCGTCAAGACGCTAAGTTAGGCGGCCTATAGACGATCAAGCATATAGAGCAACTTTAGTCACCTACGGTGGGTCTCATACCACAGGTTTAAACTTTAGTTAAAGCGGAGAATACACGAGGGAATATTCGTGAGAAAATGCCCATGTGTTTTTGTGAATGTGTTTGTGTGTGTGCGCGTGTTGACATCGTGCAATTTTTGTCCTCAAAATTTTTTGAAATTTTTTGTTCCCTTCTCAATGTTCTTTCGTGTTTCAGCTTATTAATTTTCAATAAAAAAATTAATTAAAAATGGTCTACCGCTCAATTGTAAGAACTTTGTACAACAACTTCAACACATGAAAACATACCAGTGAAAATTTAATGTAAAGATTGACAAAAATAAATAGGTAAAGAAGTGAACTGAATGCAATAAATAAAGGTTTTTATTGCATATGTTGAATAGAAAGTAAAATGGTAAAATCCGTGGTTTCTATTGACTATTTTTATTCAAATTTAGTAAATATCTACTATATTCAGGTTTTCTGAAATTTCTACCAGAAAATCCTTATCAATAACTTTTTCCATAGTTGATTTTAAGATTTTAATTAAACGTAGTTGCGTTTCACAACTTCGTATTAACTATGTCATAGTCAGAGCTTTGAAGAATTAATTCCTTTTTGAATGAATTCACTACCAATCGAATTCAATTTTCTCTACAATTGAATGAATTCCTTTTCTTAAGTAATTCACTGAATTCGTTCAACTGAATGCGTTCATCAAACAACAAATTCAAAGAATTAATTCAATTGCAATAGTTCTTTTTATTAAATCAAATGAATTAATTCACCGGTGAACGCGTTCAATTTTATAAATCGAACGGAAAAAAAGTGAATTAATTCCTTACTGAATTAATTCACTACTGAATTCGTTCAATTTCATTTTCGTTCAGTGAATTAAAAAAAATAAAATTACGTTCAGTGAATTAAAAAAAAAATAATAAGTTCACTGAATTGAAAAAAAATAAAATAAGTTCACTGAATTGAAAAAAAATAAAATAAGTTCACTGAATTCAAAGCCTGTTTTCTGCCGTTCAGTAGAAGAAAACAATAATGTACAAATAAAATTTTTAAATAAGCAATTTTACAGCGTGTGCTAGTAAAAATTAACAAATTAGAAACCGGATGCTGTTTACCAACCTACATGATTCAAAAATAAAGCCTTTTACTATTAAAAATAAAAACTTTACAGATATAGATAAATTTGGAAAAAAAAATATAACTATATAACTAGTTTGAAAAATTAATAGTTATATTTTTTTCCGAATTTATCGGAATAGACTGCGATTTTCTGATAAATAAACGAAATAATATTTATGGCGAGTTTTTAAGATGTCAGTTAAACTTGGTTTAGTTAAACCGAAAACTAATTTTGTCAGTCATTTCAAAGTTTATTAACAAAAATTTGCCGGAAAAACTTTTTCTCGAGTATAATTTATTTCTTTATTGAAATAAAACAAAATAAACCACACTTTAAAAGCAGTATTCCAGTTACAAACTGCGTTAAACTAAGTTTAAAGATAATCCACATCCTAAAAACTGGGCCTTAAAAGAAAAATAGTTAAGGAGACATTTTATTCAGAAGAGTGTGAAAGCAAGTCACTGTTATTGAAAAAAAAAACATGTATTACTGTGCACAATGAAGTTTGCAAGAAAGAATAGTACAAAAATATTAAAAGAACGACATTCCGAGTAACTGCGACTTGAAATATTTGATCACTGCCGTTACCAGTGATTTATCAATAACTGTGATTAAATCACCGATATGTAAATATCGCTCATCTCTACTGAGACTGTGGTTCGGAACTATTAGTTTTTGTTCTGGGCGTTTTCACAATGTTCACGGTGCTTCTACCTTCAAGTAGTGGCAACACTAGCTAAAAGCACTAAAAATGCACGAAAAGCACCAAAATTGTAACATTTCTCCACCTGATGGATGTCAACAAAAGCAACATTTTCAGAACTGGAATAAATAATTTCAGAATACCGTTTGAATTTGGTTCATATAATTAAGTGCGTTATTTTACATTCAAGTTATATATTTAAAAAAAACTGCTAGAAATATTGTAAATATATAAGATGGAATCAAAAAGAAATAGAAAAGACGATTGGATAAAACTAGCCTCAAAAAGTTGGCCAGGACGTTTTTATTTATTTAATAAGGCCACGGGTGAAACACAATGGCTGCCGCTATCAAAAGATTCCAACAGTGAAATAACGAGTGATTCAAAAGAAGAATCGCCACCAAAATTACCAGGTAAGCTATGTTTATATGAAAAATTCCAAGACTCAACATTTGTTACTTTTTGTAGTACCTAAACCTACTAGCAAGACTCCTGCTCAAGATCGATTAAAAAGACTGCAACAGAATTTAAAAGTAAACCAGAAACGTTTACAAACAACAAGAATCACTCGAAATATGACTGATTCGCCATTAAAAACTAAAAAAACAGCGATGGAAGCAAAAGAACAAGAAAATCGTGGCAGGGACCAGCTAACTTCAAGTTCTCAAAAAAAATGTAGAACCAAATCGAGTGAATCTTCGCCCCAGAAACTTTTACTTTCACCCAGAAGAGCCAATAAAAGACCCCATCTTCGTACTGAAATTGAAAAACCATCAAAAAAATTAACATCACCAAACAAAACTTCTCGACTCTCAGAAACTTTAAATACATCAAAACCCACTACCTCTAAGGAGTCGTTAATAGATACTGGAGTAATTGTCTGTGATTCATCAACATCTTTAGTAATCACAAATGATACTCAACATTTACAAAATGAAACTGAAACAAAATCGTCGACTTTGAATAATTTACGAACTGGTATTGTTAAAAAGATTAAAGAAATATGCAAAATTCCATTTATTTCAAGTAAAAAACCGCCCGATGATAAATCCAAAGCTAAAGAAAATAAATCATCATCATTGAGCATAATCAATACTACACCCTTTAAAACAGCTAAAAAGGCCTTTAAAGATACTCAACGATCATCAGCTTCTCTGCAGGTAGCCATTTCGCAATTGAGAGCAGATCTAGAAAAATCGACGGATAATTCAAATTTATCTAATAATTCGTTATACAGCACCCCAAAGAATTTAAATATTCCGACATACCAACGAGGGTCAGGTGAGAAATTGCCAAAAATATCAGTTTTACAAATAACTAAAGTTTTGTATACAATCTTAGCTAATTCTCGTTTAGAACGATTAAGACAATGTCTACAGTTGCAACAACCATCCACTTGTAAAACAGCGACAGCTACTTTATCCGTATTTTCCACAGTATCTGAAAAAACCAATAATTCAGAACAACCAACTGTATTCGACAACAATTTTACAAGTTCAGTATTTCAAGGCGCCACCAATTCGACTAACGTTGGTAAATACAAAAATTTAACTTTAAATATGCATTTCCCAACAAAAATTAAAACAAGACTTTTTAAATTTATCGGGAAACTAGCGTTGTCACTAGGATATTCGCATCATTTTTACAAACTCTTTAATATTTTTCAATCAAAACAACCAGTATCCGTGTTTTTTCAATAATCAATATTACAGATAACTGCAATTGTTTTTTGATTTGAATAAATTTCGATATAGAATAGCTTTTAATGCGTTGAAAATTTAAATTTTTTTAAACATAAACCTAAAATGTAAAAAGTTTATTCCATAGTTTCTAGTTTTTTTTTTTAACCCTCTAATGTCCAAGCCGCCAAAACGCGTTCTTAAGATCTGAGTTAGTTTTTGGCTAACAAAAATTGTTTATTTTATCAATAGAATTAACTGCTTTACTTACCTTCAAACTTTTTTTTTGGACAACTAACAATAACAAGAAGGATGTAAATTCAAGCGTTCTTGAATTTGAAAAAATATATATTTTTTTAAATAATAAATACAGAATTTATTTACTTCAAATTACATAACCCAAGCCCTCAGGGCCATATTTGATTAATAAAAGCTACTACAAAAAAAAATAATTTAAGTACCTAATTTCGTAAAACACTTGGGTGAAGTGAAGGGAACTTTCAATGTAAATTGTTTTTGTAACAAAAACAATTTCTATAGAATTAACGCAACACTTCACCGAAGTGTTTTAGAAAATTACCCCCTAAATAAAAATAAATAATAATAAAAATAAATAAATAATAAAAATAAATAAAAAAAAAAAACACTAAAACTATCATACAAAAAAAAATACTGAAAACATTATCTTGAATAATATGGTAATAACAAAGTTGGTTAAGAGTATCTACTTGTAAAATTACTTTTTTTTTTTGCTCCAGGATACCGTCAGTACACGTTTTACGAATTACGGAAAACCAGCTAACATATTTTTTTTTTTTTTAAATTAAATGAAATTCGATGTAACTTCTAAAATAACAGTTTTAGTTTTCTTTTTATTTCCTTCCTATTAAGGGAGCACTCTAAATGTGACAACACTATAATCTCGCGAGATATTAAAATTAGAACAGTTGTTGCGCGCCATCTAATGGAGAGTTGGCGAACTTGTTGAAGCTTTTTAGTTCATATCCATTATATTATTTTACTTCGGTGGGTTTAGATGCTGTAGTACGAAGAATGGGTCTGCGATATGAATGAGTAATTTTTCTAATTGGTTTTACCGTTGCTGGAGATTGAAACCGTAACCTTCTGTATATCAGCTAGGGATGCCAATCGGGATTGATATTTGAAAATCCCGGGATTCGGGATTTTGTATGAAATCCCGGGATCCCGATTTCGGGATCCCGGGATTTTCGGGACTACGGGATTTTTCGGGATCCCTTGATTTTACGGGATTTCGGGATTTAAATTTTCCTTTATTGGTAAAAATTTTTATGTTATGTAACTAATTTTTTTATAGAATAAAGCGTTTTATAATTATTTAATAGTTGTTAATTAATAATGTGGTACATTTTATGAATATTGAAACATCTCAGTCAGAAATTGACAGTGGTACAAAAAATCAAGTACCTGCATACCTCTTGGTAACCGCGATGTTAAAAATAAATGACTGGCAGAAGAATCATTTGGGACGCTTTGCCAGCGTTTGCAAAAATCGTTTTGCCAGTATTTGTTTTAAAAATCATCACGGCAGGGCCAAAAAAAGATACATATGAACTTTTTTAAATTTTATTTTGGCAAATATAATTCCAAACCACCTATTTATTGGTTTCGACAGCATTTTGCCAA
Source organism: Leucophora obtusa (assembly GCA_949987735.1). Lineage (NCBI taxonomy): Eukaryota > Metazoa > Arthropoda > Insecta > Diptera > Anthomyiidae > Leucophora > Leucophora obtusa. The sequence goes on from OX465297.1 coordinate 223,904,617, forward strand.
AGTTTAAAAATTTTGTTTCTCCAGTACTTTTCCGGCGCTTTTTAAACTGCCGGTCCTTTTGTCTATTGACGTTATCATATCGGAAATGGGAAAGCAATTTTTGTCAGTACTTGTACCACCTGTTAAAATACCTTGCCATCGCTTTCCCGTTTGTATTTTTCTGGCTGGGATAATATATGAAGGCCTGTCATTAAGTACACTTGCGCCCAGTATTTTATAAGCAGATTTTAAAACATATTCGTTGCGATAACCTTGCCCACTAAATCGTGTAATTACAGCAACAAAATTATTTGGTTATCGTTATCAAATGTTTTCATGGAAGGATTCAAACTTACAGTCCCAGCCAAAATTAGGTTTCAGAAATCGAATTTCGCTTGGAAGAATAAATCGGTAAAATAACAAACAAACTTAATTTTTCTGCAAAGTCTTTGCATAGGTTACTCGAATAATCTACTTAATTTATAATTTTACCAATATCTTGGCATTAATTTCTTGTCAATATGAGAAAATTCAAGAAAAAACGTAGGTAATCTAAAATTACTCACTTTGTTTATTTGCATTTATATTAATATTAAAAAAATAAGAAAATCCCGGGATTTTTGAGAAATAATCCCGGGATTCGGGATTTAGCTAATCCCGAAAATACCGGGATTTCGGGATTCGGGATTTCCCGTTTGGCATCCCTAATATCAGCCCAACTCGCTAAACATTACACCAGAACGCCCACGACGAAATTCATTAAAAGCGGTAAAAACTGGAGGGATTAAATTAGAAAATATAGTATATATAAAGCGACAAATCAAAATGTTAATACTATTGCCATAGTAAGTTTTCAATACCAAATATATAATATAAATATTATCGTTATCAAAAGAGAGAGTATTAGAGATCAAAACTGTTATTTAAGAATTATTTTCATGTCGAATGTTACAAAAATATTCTTCTGTATCTTTCCAGAATTCTTAAAAAAAGTTACTTTAAAATATATCCATCTCCTGGAAAAGACGGTTTTCCAAAAAAAAAAAAAAATACCTTAATTTTCATAACGCAGTGTTTTTATTGTATAACGTTGTTTTTCTAGCATTTTAACTTTAAAAATTATTTTTTTTTTTGAAGAAAATATAATGCAAATCGTATAATGCGGCGTTTTTATTGAATAAATTATTTTTTAGAAGTTTTTCGGTGTAAAATAAGAATTCTGACTTGTCAATTTTCCATTATTAATTTTTATTTTTTTAAATTTGCAGAAGTGGAAGCTATGGATTGGCAAACAACAATAAAAGAAGAACCAATAGAGGTGTGTAAATATATAAAAAAATATACTTTTATTAGATATTCATTTATTGGAAATATATATATTTAAGCGCCTATGCATAATAATTTGAAAACCTTATAACACATTTATAAAATGAATTTTGTATGAAAAATTTGTTTTGTATGTCACTTATAAATTTTAAAAGTGATTATATCTATGACCTTTATTATATATTTTCAGGTTGTTCACAAGGGATATGCTATCGTCCTAACAAAAATAATATTTAAATTGCAAAAATACAGCATTTAAGAATAGACCGCTACAATATTTTTGCATATATTTAGTGACCTACATATATTTGAGTGTGCTAGCAGATAGAAAATCCAATAGAAAATCATTGTTAAAGTCAAATAAAAATTTTAACAATTCTTTTTTGTTAAGACGATACGACTATACAACAGACAGCACACCCCTTCTGAACAACCTAATTATAAATATTCGTTTTGAAAATACCTTTTTCGTTTTATTTTTTTAAATCGTCGTCTTTTAGAATCTATTTGGATAAAAAATAAATAATGTAGATTTTTTCTGGAAAATTTTAATTCCTTCATCTCCCTCAAGGCTGCCAAAAATGCTTATTTAAGGCCTGTTGTATATATTGCAAACCTGACATTTCTACTCGACTCTATAGTAAAGTCTCTAACAGGACTGGCAAAACTATGACCCGCGTGCCACTACTGGCACATTTTTAGTGGCACGCGACGTTTGTTGAATGATGTAAAAAAAAATTAATTTTTGTTGGAATACCAGCGAAAAAATATGTTAAAAATTTACATATGTAAGTATTTTCGCTGCAATAATGCTTTAAACCGCAAATGCTAAAAACTTTCCATACGGGGAATGAGGAGTCAATTGCCCTACAAGGACCTATCCCATGAACGGTCAATCGAAGTCATATTACTAAATTAGTACAAATATGAACAAAAGAGAATGAATTAACTTTCTAAATATTTTCTGATCCATTATTTTCACTGTTGCTTTTAAAAAACTTGACCGATACCAAATTAAAAACAAAATTCGCGGCATATTTTTAAAAATATTATTTTATTTATTTTACTCTCTTATTTATTTTTAACTTTATTTTTCCTACGATTTGCCTATTTTTGCTCTTATTTTAAATTTCTATAATTTTTTGCTAAGAAATTTTAAGTTTTGTATTTTCAACGTTTTTCAATGTTAAAGCTATTTTAGGTTTAACAATTGCTATTTCTTTTTAACTTAGGGGAATTTTTTAAATTTTCATTTATATTATCAGAGTTTTTGAAGTTATTTTCTAATTTTTAATTGATTTTTTTAATTTAATTATGGTCAACGCAAAAAACGAGTCAACTGCCATTAAAGGACCTATCCCATGACCGGGGGCATATTCAAGGCACTTCTACTATATTTGTGTGTGTGTGTTAATGTTTTCTTTTTATTTCTTTCTTTTCCATTTTTTATTTATTTGCATGTAGTATTTGTTTTTTTTTTTTATTTGAAAAGAAACGAAAAATATATAACTTAACCAAAGTAAAGTGTCTCTTTCAAACAAAAAGACCGACCAAGGACCGGTCCTGCGTGTCACTTTAGACCGGTCCCTTTCCCCGTAGGGTATTATTTGTTTTCACAATTATGGTTAATAACTCAAAAATTCATTCTTTCGAAAGTGTTTCGTGTTTCTACAGTTATTAAAAAGTTCTTAGATTCTACGAATAGATTGATAGAATTTTAAATATTTCGATGGAAAAATTGGAGAAATTAAAAAGTGACGAAATAGTTTTTTTTTTGCTAAAGTTACCAAAAATGGGTTCAAAAGGGCCCTAAAGAAAAAATGGCCGAATCGATTGAACCGGTTTGCTAATTATTAGTAAAATAAAAACACCAAGAAAAACTGTGTTAAATTTACAAAATTTTAGATGTATTTTAGTTAATTGCAAATGACAATTAACGGTGGGTCTCATACTGCTGGTTTAAACTTTAGTTAATAGTTAACCCAAAAATTTGTTGTTTTGTGTACATTTTTTTGACATTTTCTTTTGTTTATAGTTAAATTAGAGTTAAACCTAAAGTATGAGACCCACCGTTACTCTGCTAAAACAAAAAAATATTGTTAAATAGTTATTTATTCGATCTTTCCAATTATCTCAGTCAGTTAATTTGTTATAAATATTATAAGGAGAATATTACTTCACTGTAACAGACAACGATGCATACACAACTATAGCTTGGAATTTGGTTATAAGGAGAATATTTATAATAAAATTATTTACCTGGAGTTCAAATATCTGAAGTTTTATTTAGCGTTGTTAAATATTAGTAGATTTGAAACAATCTAACATTCTAATATCAATGTTGTACTATTTGTAGCAAATATTTTTGTCGATTTCAGCAGGAAAATGTTATTTGCATTAAACTAAATTTAACTTGAATATATGTATGTAACTATAATTTTTAGGATGTAACAATAAAGCTAAATTTTTTGCTGACTAAGCGGGGTAATTTGTTTTTTGCAATTAACTACCATACAACTAAATATTTGTAGATTTAAAAGATTTTTCCCGATGTTTCTTTTACTAATATTTGATACTGATTTTACTAGATTTTGCTGTAGGTTCCTTTTTAATTAACTTTCAACTAATTTTTCCGCTATTTATAACTATTTCGATCAGTGTAATAATTGTAAACAATAGAAAAATAAAAAAAGGAGAATTTTTATGTAGATTTTTTTTATTACAATACCGAATACGAAAAATTTGTTCCGATAAAAATTGCGCGGAAAACCCCCTTTGATAAAAGTTGTTAACGAAAATGTTTCCAATTTAAAGTTATTAAAAAGAAAATATACCTAAGGTGGCACGCGACAAATTTTTATAAAAAACTGTCTGTTTTTGGCACGCAACGAAAAAAGTGTTGCCATCCCTGGTCTATAAAATATCAAAGAGTCACAAGAGCGGGCGGGAAATTCAATTGTTTCCGAAAAAATAAAAAATTATTTTTAACACACATAATGGAAAATGGTTAAAAAATTTTTCAGCTATCGCAGCCAATTAAAAAGTTATTAAGCTTTAAAAATTGAATTTTTGAAAAAATTACGCAATTTTAACCAATCTAAAGATTATATCAAGTTATTTATTCAATTCAATATTTTGGATCTAGTGTAATGCACCGATGGTAAGTCGGGCCAAAATATTGTTGAACCTGTGATGGTTTTAATGAATTGTATTAGTATTTTCTTTAATCACTCTTCCCGGTGGATATCTCCATTTAATTGTGCCAGTAGTAATGAAAGAAGTTTTTTCTGTGCTGAAAAATTGCCTGATACACAAGGTATTTACTTTTCTACGCAAATAGATATTTGCGAATCCGGAAGTTGCTTTAACATATGTCTCATCGTCCATTACAATACACACATTTTTTACCTAAAAAATCATACAACTTTCTGGATCTTGTTTTGATGATTTTTTCTGGAATCGGACACTTGCTACCTTACGTTTCTTATGGGTTTGTTTTTTTTCTAAGTTTACATGTTTGCAATGGCAGCCAACTTGTCTCAATGGTCGCCTCCTTTGAGTTAAATTAAATTGATAAGTCTTTTATTATATGAACATTTTTAATTTATATAAGTTTTTAACGGTTTGTACCATTCATTGTTCACTACTTTTACACTGTGTTAATTTAAACATTAATTTTAAATTTTTTTTTTTTTTTTGGTTTCAATATATGCAGCAGTTTTTGCTCTATAGGATCGGACCCAAAATCATAATTTAATTATTGTTTTTTTTATTCAAATAGATTTAAAAGTGATGATACCCAAAAAACAATTTTTTGAAACGAACTCTTAATATTAACCTGTGGCCTTTTTATCAAAATACATATTTAAAAATACGACTTTTTCAATAATATTTTTTGTTTAGATTTCAAACTTTGTGTGCATCTCTTATGAGGTCTAGGAAGTTGATATTTAAAATTCTATGACCTCTTAAAAATGAATTGAAAAGTTTTAATTCTAGACAAAAAAGTCAATTTTAGTTCTTTTGTGAAAAGTCCACAGATAGTAAGATTTGTATTCATTAGTCAAAAATAATTACTAACAGTGAGTGCATAACATTATGTGCGTTCCCGTGCGTTACTGCGGGTACCCGCGGGAACCCAAAACAGCCCAAACAACAACAATTTACACGCAATTTTGAGTACGGGAACGCCTTTGGGCTAGTTTGTGTAACTTCGGTTAAGTGCGGGAACAGACATACATATTGTAAACACTCCCATAAGGGTAAATTGTACATTCGTCTTGCAGTCGTTATTTTACACTTATGAATAAAGCATTGAAAATTTTTATTACAGATATCGAGCAGTGATTCTCTTGTATCAAATGAATTCAAAACACCTTCTACAAAAAAGGTGTATACTGACAATGAAGGAACCATGGGTGATATTTATGATACAGTTAATGAAAATCTCTTACGTTTTTCCGCTGAAAAACAAAAGGATTCATTAAACAAAAACAAATGGCAAAAGAAGTATTACTACTTTATTGTCGATACCAACGTTTTATTAAGAGATTTATGTTTTATAGAAGATTTAAGCAAAATGAAATTATGTGGTAAAAAATCGTATCAAAAAAAATCTTTAATAGTCATTGAAAATCTTTCAATTTATTTTCAGATACCACCGGCAGTATGTTGTACATACCCTATTGTGTTTTACAAGAATTGGATATATTGAAAATGCGTTCTGGCTCTCAAGAAGGTGTTAAAACTTTAGCAGTACGTGCTATCAAGTACCTTAATAAAAAATTTGAAAATAAATCTAGTCACTTACAAGGTATACAATTGTAGTTATATCTTTAGCTTAAACTAATACTTTTGTTTTTTGTAGCTCAATCTGCTGTAGAAGAACGTAATCGTTTGATTAAAATAAATTGCGCTGATGACAGCATCATTAATTGTTGTCTACAAATCAAAGAGCATGTACCTAACTTACTTTTACTTACCGAAGATGTAAATCTTCGTAATAAGGCCATATGTAATAATATTCTTGTATCTACTAAATCAGATTTGGTATCGAAACATTATGATGGGAATGATGATAATGACAAGTCTTGACCTGTGACAAATACTTCACTTTGGCCAAACAAATTTCATGTTTTCTTACAAAAATTCAAATTAAAATAAGTCTACAAATATTCGCTATATAAATAAACTGTAAATTCTGTTAAATGTTACATGTACAAAAATTCAATTAATTTCTACAATTTAAGTGTTTTGTAAAAGAATAATCATATATTTTATACAAAATTTTCTTTTTTTGTATTATTCCATATGTTTTATTGAAACTGAAATAAATGACAATTTGAAATTGAAAACTTGGTTGTTAAGACTATTAATTATACAGATAGGAAATCAAAACTTACACTACTCACCGATAAAGGGCGCTGAAATTTAGTATTACCTGAGCAACTATTTGCATGGGGTTTTTAGAAGACGTTCGTTATCACACGAATGAGTGACTACATGTATTTTGTTTTTGTATTGCATGTATTTTGTTATTGTATTTTCGTTCGTGTGGAGCAAAACGTCATCTAAAACACCACCTTAGTATCAGCTGAGCCTATATATAAAAACTCAAAAACTGTTGAAAACTGCTCAAAATAAGGAAAAAAACAAGCGCGGCATATATTCAAACAATAAAAATTTGAGATATCCGTTTGCTTTTTGTTATTATTTAAATTAAAATAAAAAAAAATTGACAATTTTTTAAAAAAAAGTGCCATCTAGTGATAACGATGTTGTTATAACTTATTTTTGTGGTGATGCCATACCCCTGGTTATTTAAACATAAAAATCTTAAGAACAAGCTAATGTACATGAACGGTAAGTCCTAAATGTGTTTCCATTGTGGTTTATTCCTGAAATAGACAAATATTAGCTTATAATTGTTCTTCCGTTTGAGATCAGTTGTTGCATATAACCAACAATTTATTTTTATATGTTGAATGTTTTTATCTCTTAGTATAATTTATTGTATAAATATTTACATTAAAAAATGTAATTATAGCTTCTTTATTTTTTCTTATTGAAAGGTTTTAATTAGAAAATCTTTAAACATATTTGTTGTTAGATAAGACTATTACTGATTAGTTTTTCATTGCAATGGAAGGTGTTGTACCAATTCATTAGAATTTGGTTAAAATTTAAATATTTTGAATTCAGTTTTTAAAAATACTTACAGCACAAAAGTAGTGAAAAGTAAATTTATTTAAAAAATTAAATTTTTTAAAGTAAGTTTTAAAATAAAAATTATTATCAAGAGCTTTAAAGTCTTCAGCGGATAAAATAACCAATTTAAATATCTTTTGTGCTTAAAGTTTTCTAAATATACCCGTTAGTTTTAAAATAAAAGAAATTCGAACCAACTACGGCTGCCGAAATTTTACACAAAATGGTTTTGTGTATAAGAAATAATTTTATTTATCCCCGATTACTGAATGTCCAGTTAAAATTTAGTCGTCAGTTAAATTCAAACTTTATATGGGAACAACCAGAAATGTGTCAGTTAGTGGCTAACTGGACATTCATTAGTCGGGCCTTAAAGTTGTGACTTCAAAATTGACTTACACTCTTATTCTAAACTTTATGACAATAACAAAATTGTGACAACACTGAGGTGAATGGTCAGTGTTGTCACTATTTTGTCATTGTTATAAAGTTTAGAATAAGGGTGTTAATCTCGAATTATATTACAACAGTAATATAAGGGAATTATGTTCTATGAAAAATGTTTGCATGCAAGAACAAATTAATTGAAAAACCTAATCCGAAATAAAAAATTTGCCTCACGTTTTTTTGAGAATATTACGATTAATATCCCCCTTTATCCGCAAAACAGAACCACAGCGTTGAACGGTTAGAGTTCAGTGTCTTTTATTAACTTGAATGAAATATAATTAAAAGAATTCAAATGTACAGCACATTGAATAGTTTTAAATTTTGGAACCCTAAATTTAAAAGGATTTGGCGTTATACTTACGTTGTGAGTTTTTTAAATTTTACTATTTAGTCTAGCATTCAAAATGTTGAAATTACCTTTCCCATTCATTTTTTATTGATAACAAAAATTAATTGAATTGGTTATAGATGTGTTTTTATACATTACGATTAGACTAATGAAGCTTTAAGATTTGCTAACTTGTCAAAAAATATCCAAAGCTTAGTGTTTAACAATAGCTATAAAATTGAAATTTGTATGGAAGTAACAATGTTTAAAGTTAAACTCTGATTGTTTTTTTATAAGTTATCCGCTCAAGTCTTTGCGTCTGTTTTTGTTAAATTTATGTAGTTTTAAAATCTAAACTCTGGTTATTTTTTATAAGTAATCCGCCCAAGGCTTTGCAACTGTTTTTGTTAAATTTATGTAATTTTAAAATCTTTTATTTAAATATAATCCAGCCTTTAAAAACAGGTTAATTTTCAACTACGTTCTTTGACATAAAACTTATAAAATCTATCAATAAATGTTCAGTTATTCGAAAAGGAAATTATTTGATTGCATACGTTCTAGTTGATCGGATAAAGTTTTTTGTTCTGCTGTTAAACGATAAATTTCTTGTTGCTCTTCCTGTGATAATGGTTTACGTTTAGCTTTATTTTGTAATGTTCGTTTATAAGTCTCTAATAGCTCTTGGTCAGTGGAATCAAGTTTACGCTTAACACCAAGTCGCTTAATTTCCTCTGATGCTGCATCATGTAGACGTTTAAGGGCACTGCTATTATATTCAGCAATGGTCGAAAGTTCCCCCACCAAACGTTTAATTTCTGAATGTATTTCATCCTCGTCGTTGTTTGGAAAATCAGCAATATCTAAGATACCCTGTTCGATGAGTTCTTTCTTCACACGTTTCTCTATTCCAATGCAATTGCGGAGCATTGAAAGCGATCTAAAATTCATGGGAGCCGAAGAGTGTGTATTCTCACTGCTACTGTTGCTATTATCCGCCACAATATCAACTGGATTAGGTAAAAGTTGTTCTTCCATTAAGGCTGAAACCAAACGTTGTGTTAGTGGACCAGTGACACATTCATCAACAATGGAATCGGCTTTTTTGAGCATGTTTGTTGTAGCTCCATTATTATGCGGTTTTAAACGATTGTTAGTGTTCGGATTAGAACCATGTTGTATGTCTTTTAAATCTTCAGCTGCCCATACTGCAGAATAGTGGGGACCCAATTCTGGTATTGGTGGCACCAAAGGACCGTTGTATTGTTCCAAAAGATCATCCAATAGTCGCAAATCTTCATTTGTTAATGGCATACAGTATGGTTCAACCGACAACCAAAATTTATTTGGCGTATCAATTTTTGCCGGTATTGGTTTTTGAAGATCCCTAGCCATACCATGTACACCAGGAATATATTCCATACTATCATCTGTATGTGGAGCTAGGGGACTATTTTTAGTGTGTAAATTTTTAGCTTGTTTCAATGTAGTTTGCTTTGGTTTACGCACCAACGATGGTTCATCTCTCTTACGCTTCCCACTATTGACTACAGATGTGGCTGGAGAAGCTGGTTGTTTGTCTCCAGCCTGGCCTACCAACTGTAAAGAATGTTTACTCTTTTTATCCTTATTCTTTTCATCTTTGTCTAAACTTTCATATTCTGATTTTAAAATACGATATCTTAAAGCAACACTTGAAAGCAATGTCTCCAATTCCAATTGTATATTGTCGAGATCTTCAGCAGCTAAAAATTCTTCAACTGATCGACTCAACGCCGCACTATAGGTGGGTAATTGTTTCGGACAGTCCTTTGTTTTAATTATTGGTATGGCCACACCACCAGCACCTTCATTGTCCGGCGATAGGGGAGTAACATTTGTTTGTGGGCCAATTTTACCACTAAGTTTACCTCCAGTGGCAAATGAGCCCAATTTCATATTTTTGGACGTAGTTGCCATGAATTGGCATTTATTTTGTAGAATAGGTGTGATTACAAATAAATCAAAATTATATCTGCGAATTTTATAAATGTTTAACTACAACTATGAACTACAATTTCTTTCTTTTATTGATTTGGCATCTACGTCAGGGATGATAAACGGGATTTTCAACTTAGTACCAGTCAGAGTAAATAGTAGTTTTTCGACACCCCAGAAACAAAGTTTTTTTTTATTTTTTTATATTCTACATCATTTTGTGGGTATAACCAACGACTATATAGACTAAAGCCAAACCACCAGCCTCAACTGCTGTTAAAAAGTCTCTTTAATTTTATATGCAAACTGGTTTTAAGAGAAACAGTTTTTAGTGTTTTTTTTAACGCGTATTTTTTAATATTAATAAGCAAAATTTTGTGTTATGCAAAACTAATGCAGAGAACATATCAAACAACACAAGTGCACTTTCCAATTTAATTAAAATTGCTTAAAAACAATAAAAATAATTAATTAAAAATACCACTTTTTCACGTTTTTTATTTTACATTGAATCTCTCTTAAAACCAGTTCAGGTTTTCAGATGATTATTAATATTAAAAAATACGCGTGAAAAAAAACACTAAAAACTGTTTCTCTTAAAACCAGTTTTTTTTTTTTGAGATTTGAAGTACAGTTAAATGTACCGTTAAATGGCGCTGTTACCAAACAGACATATTGCCAGGTTATAAACACGATGCGTATTGATACGCAATAAAAAAAAAAAACAATGCGATAAACAACAGACGCACAGGAACAGCAACAACACATACACAACCATTGCCTTCACAATGGAGGTTATGCGCAATTAAGTCCTAATACGTCAGAATAAAACAGACGCACAGGAACCACAGCAACACATATACGACCATTGCCTTCACAATGGAAGCTAAGCGCGACGAAGCCCCAATACGCCCGAAAATGTTTGCATGTGATTAGACTACACCGTCTAACGGCATGCTGAGACACGCTTTAGAGTATCGCAAAACAAAAACAATTAACCGATGTTCCCTATTAAAAAATATAATACAGGTCACGAGATAACCTTCTTCTTCGGCGACTCACGGCGAACTGTAAAACCAGTTTGCATATAAAATTAAAAAGACTTTTTAACAGCAGTTGAGGCTGGTGGTTTGTCTTTAAGGGCGGATTATGGGACCGTAAACGTAAATGTGATGTAACTGTACCGTGCCGTAGCTAAAAAGTACACTTATAGATTACCCTAAACGACATTACTATTTAGCATCTATTTCATGTGGTTTTATTCTAAATTTTTCCATTTATTTGTTAATTTTTATTCCTTATTTGTTGTTTGAATCAATTTTCTTTATTCATTTTATATTTTTTCCGACTAAAATGATTCAGCTGTTTCGATGCCGGATAGGAAAATCTGATTTCAACAGAATGATCCGGCAAGTACGTTCACATTTACGTGTTAAGGTTCAATTAGACGTGCCATATCGCCATAGCCGTAACCATAACGCCATAGCAGAAAACCAAAATTCAATTGGTATCTACGGTTACGGTTACGGCGTTATGGCATGTCACCAATAACTTAATACATTGTAGCACATAAGATTGGTTTGAACAGCTGTTTTATATGGTTATGTCACGTCTAATTGAGCCTTTAGTAACCATTCGTATACATTTCTTCTTGTGGTTTCGAAACAGCTGATTCGTTACAGATACGTTTACGGTTTGGTAACTAACGAGAACGAGTCGTAACGTGGTATTTTATTTTTGCTAAGTTACTCAAAATATGTAACGTGCTATTAAGGATTGATAAATTTTATTTTCAGAATAGTACCAACCAGTTTAAAAATAGTACCAAAACTTGCACTTTTTTATAAAATAACAAGCAAGAACTTTCATAAAAATTCATTGTGGATTATATTTTATCCCTGAAAATCCGATTCAATTTCATTTTAAATCGAAAATAATTTGTAGTCGATTTAGCTCATTTGATTCATTCAATCATTAAATTAGTTTTTATTTATTTAATTTGTTTACTATTCAAATATAATATTTTATGTGTTCGTTTTAAACAAAAGTTTTTGTATGAAAATTAAAAAAAAAAAATTTTATTGTTTTTGCCAAATAATTTCTTTTTTAAATAAACTGGATTTCTATAGAATATTTGGCCCACAGGGCTTGGTTTATAAATATTTTTTTGAAAATAAAATAAATAAAATAACAAAAATGTGACAGTGTTCTAATCAAACTTGGATTGTGCCAAACATTGTACAATTGTGCCACAAATTCCATCACTTATATGCAACTAAAAACAGCTGTTTTGCTCTCTCACGTAAAAACTGAGAAAAAATTCTGTTTTCAACAGAAATGAACGGCACGTTAAGGTTCAATTAAGCCTGGATCAGCCAGACGTAAACGTATCTCTGCATAGCCGAATTAATAAGTTAAATAAGAACAGGAGATGTGTTGTGTTTTTTGTTTCATTCTTATGCATGCAATATAGAGCAAACGTAAATATACAATGAAAATCTATTCACAACAGATTTTTGTTGTGTATTTACGTCTGCTCTATATTGAATGCATAAGAATGAAACAAAAAACAGAGCACATCTTCTGTTCTTATTTAACTTATTAATTCAGCTATGCAGAGATACGTTTACGTTTACGTCTGGCTGATCCAGGCTTTAGACGTGCCATATCGCCATAGCCGTAACCATAACGCCATAGCAGAAAACGAAAATTCAATTGGTTTCTACGGTTACAGTTATGGCGTTATGGCATGTCACCAATAATCGTATACATTGTAGCCCATAAGATTGATTTGAACAGCTGTTTTATATGGTTATGGCACGTCTAATTGAACTTTTACGACTCGTTTACGTCTAGTACTCAGCACTATGTGTTTCTCATTAAGCAGGTTGAATCAGCTGATTCGTCGCGTTACATTTACGTTCAAGTAATTTGGGCTTTATTCTATATAGTCGTTGATTATACTTCTTCTGTAAAAAAAACCAATCTGTTGTAAACAATGTACGAATTTTTGCAACTGTGATACGAATTTCTACAACTCTGTTCTAATGGCAACCATTAATTAGTTAAAAATATGGCAACAATTTGACAAATATTGTGAGTGTGTGTTAATGTGTCGTCAAGAAAATAGAATAGATTCCACAGATTAATATCAGATGTGAAACTAATGACAGGTGTCAAAAAAGTATTCTCGAACCGTATGGTTTTGTTTACATGGAAGTCAAGGCAAGAGGGAGATAACAATATGAAATCTCTATATATTTTGTATTACGCATTTTTTGTATATATCTGTCTTTTTTAGATTATTGTGCTTTATCTTTTGTTTTTCTTAAATTTTTGCGTTTTGTTTTACTCATTTTCTGTCGGCCATGTTGCCCAAATCAGCTGATTCATATCTGGTATAATTTGTTATAGATTCTATTACGATAGAGTTGTAAAAGTATTGAGTATTCCGGTACTGAGTACTCAGTACTGGCTGTTTTTTTGAGTACTCAATACTAAAACGGTACTACTCAATACTTTTAAAGATGCAATTTTCCGTAGAAATGTGTATTTTTCGTATAAAAATACAACTCTAAAAATAGTACTCTAAAAATACAACTCTGAAAATACAACTCTATTTGTGAAGCAAAGAAATTTGTAACGAATTTTTGGGAATAATTTTTTAATTAATTTATTTAAAATGTTTTGAATTAATTAAAATGTAAGTAACAATAGTTATTTAACACGTGTATTTGAATTGTTATTATTTTTCCTAATAAATACGAATTCATAACATTTTTATTTTTAAATTCAAAAAAACCGTTAAAAGTATTGAGTAGTTTCGAGTACTCAATTGAAAAGTATTGAGTAGTATTGAGTACTCGAAAAGTATCGAAATTTCACAACTCTATATTACGACGACAAATCTCTGGACGGCATGCGACACATTGGTAGCATTCGGCAGAGAAACCTTAAACTGATACCGGTGACTTGTAGGGCTTTGTGATTACTTACTCTGCTGAACGGTGTTTTCTTTGTTTTGTTTTTAATACACTTTTTCTACAGTTTCCTTTTATTTTTTTTAAATATTTGTTTTCGAATTATATTTGAATGTTTTCATTTGTCATTTTTACAAAACATTTTTTATTGTAAATGAACAACAACAAATGTATCACTTATTGATCAAAAGTAGCAAACATTTTTTACGCTACCAAAATATGACAGCGCTACCTGAGCGCTCAGACAGAGCGGTTAGTGATCAGGTCGTTCAGCAGATAGTTGTACAACTGTTGTAGAACGTTGACTATTAAATTGTATCTGCCGAACGCACCCTTTGTTTCCCATACAAAATATATGAAAAAGCAATTCTCGTTGTCGTTGTCGACCCAGTTCTGATTAATCTCTAAAACCGCTAAATTTGTCAAAAAAAGCACTAAAATCGCTAGAAGTGGAGAATACATGAAGGAACATTAAGTAGGCAACAAAAAATATCAAAAAAAATTTGATAACACGAATTGCACGAATGTCAACACAATACATTAAAGCTGCCTACACACTAGGGAACATGGTTGAGGGAACAAAAAATATCAAAAAATTTTGTAAACACGAAATGCACGCTCTCAACACTCACACACAAACGCACTCACACATTCACAAAAAATGCTCTCTTTTTTTAAGTATGTTCCCTAGTGTGTAGGCAGCTTAACATACACAAATGCCAATTCGTAAAAAATGAGCATTTTTTCACGAATGTTCCTTCGTGTGTTCTCCGTTTAAAAACTAATTTATTGCACCCAAAAAAATCGTTGCCAAGTAAATTAGCAGCAATAAAGTTTTATTATATCAATTATTCAAAATTTAAGTATAAAAACATAAAAACTTGTTAAAATTATTATAGTTTTCGCCTAATATATGCCAAAAAAAACCTTAATAGTTGACATGCTCCTAATTACTTGGCAAAGATTTTTTTGTGTGTGTGAACATACACGCAAAAAAAAGGTGTAATAATAACAAAACAAAAATTAGAAAAAAAAGTTTAAAAGTTTCCTGGAGATATACAACTATGTAAAATTATCGACAAAATTTGTCAACACGCTTAGGTAAATTTTCAAACAAATATATATGTAAATAAATCGAAGCCTTTGTATCCTAAAAAATGTCAGAATAGAGTACTCAGTACTCAATACTTTTACAGCCAAATTAATTTTTATTTAGTTATCTTTTTGTTTGGACAGCGTATCTTATAATACTCATGTGTTCTTTAGACAAATAGTTTTTATATATATATTCACATTTCTATACAGATACTTCTTGAATGTAAATAACGAATAGAGCAATGAAGATTTGGTTTGGTGAACACAAAACAATATGTTTAGCAGAAGAAGAATCAGTACTTCGAAAAGTATAAATAAATTAAAATTTAAAATTAAAATGTATTTAAAACAATCAATAAATAAAATAAAAATAATAAAATTTGCAATTTCTATTTTAGTTATTTATAAAATATAATTTTTTTTATTAAAAGAAAAATATTAAGTTTTCTTTGCGTGTTTTAATATAAAAAGTCTATTTACATATTTGAATTCTTTGAAAATTTAACTGACAAGTCTTGTAGTTAATTTTATGTACATATTTGTACAATTATACAACTGTACAAATTCAAAAATAAAGCCTTTTACTATTAAAAAAAAACTTTACAGATATAGAAAAATTTGGAAAAAAAATATAACTATATAACTAGTTTGAAAAATTAATAGTTATATTTTTTTTTCCAAATTTATATATATCTGTAAAGTTTTTATTTTTAATAGTAAAAGGCTTTATTTTTTAATTTGTTTATTTTTACTAGCACACGCAGTAAAATTGCTTATTTAAAAATTTTATTTGTACATTATTTTTTTCTACTGAACGGCAGAAAACAGGCTTTGAATTCAGTGAACTTATTTTATTTTTTTTCAATTCAGTGAACTTATTTTGTTTTTTTTTTTAATTCAGTAAACTTATTATTTTTTTTTTTTAATTCACTGAACGTAATTTTATTTTTTTTTAATTCACTGAACGTAATTTTATTTTTTGTAATTCACTGAACGAAAATGAAATTGAACGAATTCAGTAGTGAAATAATTCAGTAAGGAATTAATTCACTTTTTTCCGTTTGATTTATAAAATTGAACGTGTTCACTAGTGAATTAATTCATTTGATTTGATAAAAAGAACTATTGCAATTGAATTCATTCGTAACAAAATAAATCGAACGATAGCAAATATGAATTAATTCCATTCAATATATGAATGGAATTAATTCATATTTTTAATTCAGAATTGAAAAATTGAATTAAGGAATTAATTCTTCGAAACTCTGGTTGTATATCTACCAGGAAACTTTGTAAACTTTTATTCTAATTTTTGTAAATATTATACCTTTCATTTTCTGCGTGTATGTAAGAATTTGCCCTTTATTTTTGAATTAGTACAACACTATGCAAATTTTACATTTTCCAAAGTTACACCTAGAGCTTTAAATTCACCCTTCGCCATTTAAAAAATTAAACGTCAATCGTGGTTGAGAATCGCTAGTTTTCCTACAAAATCGGTATACATGGCAACCTTGAACGGCATTAAAAACAACAGCTGTTTTCCTTTGTTTAGTTGTTTTTCACTTCTTCATTGTTGAACTTTGGTTCGGTTGCAACGCAAGTCGGAAATCTACAAAAAAATTCGATTGGCTGCGTGCGAAAAATTGCTAATTTTTATTTTAAAAATGCGTGCCTTTACTTAATTTGTGAAAATAGTTTTATTAGTTTTTCAATACGGTTATTAAGTGATATTTTTATAACAATTATAATTAAGCTTTACAGTGTGATTGTTGTTTTCTAAGACTGAAAAAAGGCCGTAAGAGACAAATTGAATTGTGCTTTTAAGAATGAAACAGCGATTGTCAAAGTAGAACAACAAAAAGATTCCTCAATCAAATTTTTTCATTTATTTATAAAACAACAAGAGTGTTTAATGTTTACTTGAGATTATAAAAGCTTTTTAATCATAATTTTAAATAAAGGTAAAAATTATGTCTGTGTAATTCTAGTTTTTTGTGTTTATACTTAATACCACTACGTGGGCTGGATATAATCAGTATGTGCTGATGTTTGTAACATCAAAAATATAGGACCTATTTCTTTTAATATACCATACCCCTCTGTCTGTCTATCCATATATTATTTTTTGCATGCTACAGGTCAAAAATATTAACACATTTTGATGAAACTTGGTTCACTGACATATCTCAAGGGCGAAACCCTTGATTGATTTTGGTTAAAGTCGGTACATTCGACCTAAAGTTCCCAAAGTCTAGTGGCCATCTAGTTATCCCACAACGTTGGCTCTTATGTTTGTTCGCACACCACAGATCGAAAATAATGGATGGTCCAACCAAAACGCATGATGTTAATTGTAAATAAAACTAAAGTTTTCAGAGAATTATCTTAATATTTTTTATTATGATAGAAGGATCTACGACAATTATGTGTGAAACAAAATATCGGCCAAATGCTCGACACGGCTTCGGTGGCATACCTCTATCCGATGGTCCATATTTTCAATGACTCTGAGACATAATTGAGGTTCAATGTCGTTAATGTGCCGAATTATCTCATCCTTTAGCTCTTGAATTGTTCTTGGCTTATTGACGATCACATGATCGTGGCGGCCAATTAACATCGTCACGACGTGAGATAACACGGCCATTGAATTTCTCGCACAAAAGAGCCATTGTTTCGCGGGCTGTGTGGCAAGTGGCACCATCCTGTTGGAAGCACATATTGTCCCTTATCATCTCGCGATAGCGAACACCATTCACGGTTCGATGTTGACGGCTGGTCTGCCACACTATCGCGAACAACAGCAATGTTTTCTGCAGAACGAACTGGGCGAGCATGCACAGGTGTTTTAACAAGTCCTACAGACCCAGTTTGCTGAAATTTGCGCACAATTCTCCCGATTGTGCACACATTTGGTCGATTATGCTGACCAAAAAATCACTAAGTGCACGACATGCATTTTGATTTGAACGCCCATTTTCGCCCATTTGTCAAACACTGAATCAAAAAAATGTCAAATTAAGTTGGGCAAAAAACTTGACGTTAAGGTGTGACTCACAATTAACATCGTGCATTAAGATTGGACCACCCTCTATAAATACAGTGAGCAGCATAAGTCATGGTACCCCACATGAAATAAAATTTCTCGAAAAATATGCTACAAAATATGTAATATTTATTTTTATCTCATGTATTAACTTGTGTACTATAACCAAACAAAAAATTAGTCATGTACTATGCGAAACAAAAAAAAATATAATTCAGAATTCAAAACAACCAGTATTTTTGCAAGCTAAAGTCTTGGTACCCTTTAAAAGCAGTTTGAAAAATCCATTGCAACTCTGTTGTTCTTAATAAATCTCTTTTGGTATTTATAACGGTACATTTCAAATATAATATATGCATTTTTAATTTGTAACAAGTATCAAAAAATCAGTGTTTTATTAAAAAAAGTGAAGTAACATGATTTTTAAAAATGTCTCGGAGGGAACTAACAATTGAGGAACGAACAATAATAATTAATAGCCACGAAATGGGAAAATCTTTTCAGAAATTGCTAATATAATAAAAAGAAGCAAATCGACAATACAAAAAATTATTAATGACTTTAAAGAAGAAAAAAGAATTGAAAATAAACCCCGAACTGGACATCCGGCAAAGTTAAGTAATAGAGAAGAAAGAAAAATATAAGCTATAATTGAGGAAGATCTATTTATAAGTGGAATTAAGATAGCTGCAGAGTTGAAGGAATCTTATGACAATAGTGTTTCTGCTGACACGGTACGTAGATCGATTGAAAGGACCACGTGCAATGTTCGTACAGGACGCAAGAATCCTTACATTAACGAAATAAACAGAAAGAAGCGCATAGATTTCGCCAATGAGTATAAAACAAAAACAAATGAGTTTTGGGATAAAGTCATTTTACGAACGAATCGAAATCTCCATAGGTATGGAGAAAAAATCTTAATAACGTAATCCAAAGAAAACTCGTCAAGCACGGAGGTGGTGATGTCATGGTATGGGGCTGTATGACAGCAGCAGGAGTTGATAATTTGTTTATTATCGAAGAAATAATGAACAAAATAGTATATTTAAATATTCTGAAGAATAATCTGAGTAAAAGTGCTGAAAAATTTAAAATTCGTAATGATTATTATTTTGAACAGGACAATGATCCTAAGAACACTGCTGTTGAGGTAAAGATGTGGGTTGCATACAATACCCCCATATGCTTAAAACCCCTCCGCAAAGTCCCGATATGAACCCTATTAAACCCTTGTGGGATCATTTAGAAGAACGATTGCGTATTTATAAAATTTCTAATAAAATTCAGCTCAAGGATATGCCTTTGACAGAACGGCAGCAAAAAGCTCGAAATTACACAGAAAAACTTGTGTAATCAATGTCAAATCGATTAAATGAAGTTCTTCGTCTTTAGGGATATCCTACTAAATAGTAGGTGTAACAATATATTAAAATAGCTATCCATATTGTAACTAATTTTCGTCTTTTCGCAGGGGTACCAAGACTTTTGCTGTGCAAAAATATGGAGTTGTTTTGAATTCCGAATTATATTTTTTTTGTTTTGTATAGTACATCACTAATTTTTTGTTTTGTTATAGTGCACAAGTTAATATATGAGATAAAAATAAATATCACAAATTTTGTAACATATTTTTTGATAAATTTTAGAAACTCTTTTATTTCAACTAAGGTACCATGACTTATGCTGCTCACTGTATATTTTAGGCCTGCTAACTTATTTATAAATATAGTGAGTTTAGGGCTTATCCATAGGTACGAATGTCAAATTTTTATGGAAACATCTGTATTTAACGTTTAACCTTAGTTATGTTGGAAACAAGTTCCTCGCCCTCAATGAGATTTGGTACACAGACTTATACGGCCCCATGGACAAAGCTTATTGATCTACGGTAAAATCAACCTATCTTTGAACGTGGCGCCCCTATGCATCATATTTCTGATTTTCTCTTAAATGCACCTAAAGGCAGGATTACACGTTCAATATTATTGATCAAGTTTTCAAAATCCAACCAATCAGAACATTTTATTTTTAAATATTTTTTTCTGTTTCTTTGATTTTAAAAACATTGATCAATAATATTAAAAGTGTATTTCTCTCTTAACATTAGGCAAAATTAAAATTTCTTACTGCTTTTGAAAATTGTTAGCATTTAAAGTGAAATTTTGACACATCTATTTCAACCCACTTAACCCATGTTCTCCTGAATTAAGAAATAATTGTGCCACGAGTTTCAGACATACATTTGTTAGTACTTAGGGCAGGCGGTATTCGTCGCTCTCTTTCGAAGATTGACAATTTATATCGAAAATGTTAGCCTTTGCAGACGTGTGTAATTCTTATGGCTGAATTTTCGATATAAATTAAGAAGAGAGTGATTTAACAGAGGTAGGGAGAGTTAGATAGTCTTTTAATGATATAGTCGTTGCTAAGGGCCCTAGGAATACGAAACTAAAGTCCAAATTATTTTGTCGTATATAGAACCGGAGTTATTGCATGTCGTCATATGACGACGCCAGGAGAATATGTGTACAATTGTTACAAAAAAAATCCAAAAAAATTGTTAAGAATAAAGTAAAAATCAACCAATCAGAACATTTTATTTGTAAATACTTTGTTCTGATTGGTTGATTTTAAAAACATTGATCAATAATATTGAACGTGTATGTTTGCCTTAACAGGAATATTTATTAAAAACAATTTTTTGAATTATACTTTAGTTTCTCATAGCATTATTAAACATAATTCATTAAATAGCGATAGAAAATAAAAATTATAACTCTCGTAAGTGGCATATATGAAAACAAGATCCAGCATCATATTTGGAACACTTTGCCGGAACTATTGATTTAATATCGAGGCGTGGACATTGTCTTTGCTTACCATGTATTAATCTGTGCTTATCATTGTGTTTTAGGAAGTATTCTATTCGACCATAAGGTAAGGTATTTACTACGGGAAGTTTTAGGCTATTTTCCTGCCGATCTTGGTAGATTCCATTCTGAGGTAAGGTACGAAGCTCCAAATCTTGTCAAAGACAGCCCAAAATGATTATATTAAAAAAAAACAAATAAAAATTTTGTACACATATTCTCCTAATCGTCGTCATATGACGACACCCAAATTCATTAAATTATAACATTTTTTCAAATTGCGATGAGGTCATTGTAGTTTTACCAATATGGAGCAAATTTAAGGAAAAATATATTAATGTAATAAATTCCAATTTTTTCCTTCTGTATTGAAAGAAATCATAATTTCTGCAGTTTTGGAATTTTCCTGATTTTCGGCTATTCACTGTGTCCAGAAACAACAACCAAAGTGGATAAAATAAACATAGAATGCATATTTAACATTTTTTGTTTACAAAACTCTAAACAGATCTCCTTCCATGTTTAAAAGTAACAGTGCTATGCACTATTAAAAAGAGGCCTTTTCATGTCGTCATATGACGACGCTAGGGTAATATGGGTTAAAACATTATTTGACTTTCAACTAGACTGGTATAGGGTATCATATACACTTAAGTCTCTTTTTATGCGGTTTTTTTTTAATGCGGATTTGAAGTAATGCGGTTTTAAAATGCGTTGCGTTTTTTACAACTTTTATAATACTTTTTATTTTATTAAAAATAAAATAAAAAATTTGTCTTTTAAAAGTTTTCTTAACCTAGTGTCTTGACATGCAATAAAATTATAGCAAGGAATTTGTCAAAATGCTCTCATCTCAAGTGAAGACACTCAATTTCAATTTTATTGCAATATCATGATATCGCTGACATGCCATCGGATCTTGCAATGATGCCAGAGATCAAATGTCACTTTTAGTTTTCATTTTAATTTTGTAATAGAAAAACAACAAAAATTTTGGTAAAAAGGAATGGAAAAGTGTTTAGTTTTTTATTATTTGTCGGTAAACATTAATGTTTTATAAAATTTGGTGTTTTTCGAAGAAAAATCTGTGATATTTCTTATCCATGAAATGGTCAAGTGTTCTCCACCACTCTGCAATTGATATCATTTTGACGTTTCGCTGCCATGGTTTTGACATTTCATATCATATAATTTATTGCATTTGAAGACACCGGGTAAAAGAAATGAATAAAACCAAGAAAAAAAAGAAAGCAATTTCGTTAGAAACAAAAATGGTAATTTTAGATCGCATAGAAAATTGTGAAAGGTATGCTTCTATTGGAAAATATTTTAAGCTTGGAGAATTTTCAATAAGCGCAATTAAAATGAATGAGTCTCAAACAAGAAAATCTGTTATTTCTGGCTCACAACTGAGTATAACATTGTTATCGAATTCTCGGGAATACGATCGTATTCTCATTAATACACAAGTGGGGACATATGTTTTTTTTTTCGTTTATTAATTCACAATATTTAACAAATTTAAACTATAATAAACACTAGTTAACAATATTCTATAAATTGATATATACAAAGTCTCAGAAACGAGCTCTCGAGTATAATAAATATATTAATATTTTTTTGATTTTCAAATAATGAATTTAATGACGTACTTCAAATGAAGAATATATTATTTTTAAAGTTCAATTGAAATGAAAAAAATATTTAAAAACATCACATTTATATTGGCAGCTGTTAAAATTATGTCAAAGAGGTAAAAAAAGAAAAAAGTATAACTGAGTATTAAGTTATCCACCAACATTTATTGGTTTTCGATCTTTGTGCTCTACAAAAATCTCTGTTTGCAATACTAGTATAATGTCTAATATTCGAAGGATTAATTGCTTCATTATAGTTAACTGCCTTAACATTGGCTCTTCTATAATTATGATAAAAAATTGGTATGGAGATTTATGTATCCATGTATGGAAAAGCATTCATGCACGAACATACCATTAAACCTGTATGAATCCATATATGTAGATTTTTAGCCGGGTATTATTTTTTATTTATTTTGGTATGTACTGTATGAATACAAGTGTTCTTTTTTGTTTAAAGTAAAAATAAATGAATAATTTTTTTTAAAATTTTTTATTCTATCCCAGCCAGCAAAATTTGGATACTTTTTGAGGGTTCTTATTCTATGAGTATGAAAATATGAGCATTCTAAAAGGAATCATAAAAGACATAAAAAATTGAACCAAATTATTAAATCCAAAAGATGGTTCAGAAATGACTCAGAAATTTTAAAAAATTTGAATATTTTGTGAACAATTCAAAAAAGGCTCAAAAAAGATTAATTTTTGAGCTTTTCGAATTTTTTTAAATCTTTTTTTTTTGAGTAATTTTTGAATCAGAAAGGAAGGCCCTTTTGGACGAACCACTTTCATACAAAAATTTGAACTTATAATAATATTTTTTGAGCTTTTTTTTGATTCATTTTTGGGCTTGTTTGCTGGTTGGGATATATTTTTCTATGCGATTTTAGTTCAATTTTCTCTTCTTATTTTAAATTTATGCGGTTTTTGAAATATTCGGAACGCATCTCCTATTTTTTTTATGAAAGTAGAGTTCTTTTTTATGCGGATTTATTTTATGTAGTTTTTTCTGGAACGCATCTACCGCATAAAAAAAGACTTAAGTGTAGTCGGCATGCCCGACTTTTACTTCTTACTCTTTTTTATAGTCTTGTGATTTTCATAAAGTTATATTCACACACTAGTCTGTTGTAATATAATCTTTATTTCTTTGCCTAGCTCCCTTCTCTGTTTTCTCCATAGGTATATTTATTTTTTTTATTAAATATTTTTTTGTCGAATACATTTCTTTTTTTTTCTTTGAATTAAGAGCTGCAATTAAATAAATTGATTATACAAAAAAAACTTATATGCGGGCATCTTAAATTTATGTTTATTATGTGTTTTTGTTTTGGGTGGCAAGCAGCTTTTGTTGAAAAGGGCCATTCAATTCATTTTTAAGTTGGTTTCTCATTGATTTGTTTTTCTTTATTCGTTTTTCACATTGTGACCACCCGATACTTTGTTTTTCGATTAAAAGGGGTGATTGATTCATATCATGAACATTTAAATTTATTTACTTTGTTATTATTATTCAATTTGGCGAAACGTTGCATTATATGAAAATTGGGTACAAAAATGAAAATTCGGAAATAACCTTTACAAAAACGTGTAATCGATTTCGTGAACTTCACATTGTGCGTACTTACGATATGGGATAATTGTGTATAATAATTGTATATGAAACTTAAAACATTTGAAAGTTTCCAAAAATATACAGTGAGCAGCATAAGTCATGGTACCCCACTTGAAATAAAAGTTTTTTTAAAATTTCTCAAAAAATATTTTACAAAATATGTAAAATTTATTTTTATCTCATGTATTAGCTTGTGTACTATAACAAAACAAAAAAATTAGTAATGTGCTATGCGAAACCAAAAAAAAATATAATTCAGAATTTGTAACAAGTATCAAAAAATCAGTTTTTTATTAAAAAAAGTAAAGTAACATGATTTGTTAAAATGTCTCCAAGGGAATTAACAATTGAGGAACGAAGAATAATAATTAATTGCCACGAAATGCGGAAATTGCTAATATAATAAAAAGAAGCAAATCGACAATACAAAAAATTAATAATCACTTTAAAGAAGAGAAAAATAATTGAAAATAAACCACCAACTGGACATCCTGCAAAGTTAAGTTATAGAGAAGAAAGCAAAATAGAAGCAGTAATTGAGGAAGATTTATTTATAAGTGCAATTAAGATAGCTGCAGAGTTGAAGGAATCTTTTGAAGGACCAGGTACAATGCTCGTACAGCACGCAAGATTCCTTACATTAACGAAATAAACACAAAAGAAGCGCATAGATTTTGCCAATGAGTATAAAATAAAAACAAATGAGTTTTGGGATAAAGTCATTTTACGAACGAATCGAAATTTAACATTTTTCGCTCAGACGGACGTGGAATGGAGAAAAAATTTTAATAAGGTCATCCAAAGAATACTCTTCAAGCACGGAGGAGGTGATGTCATGGTATGAGGCTGTATGACAGCAGCAGGAGTTGGTAATATGGTTATTATCGAAGAAATAATGAACAAAACAGTAGCTCTGTTTCTTTACTTTTTGGGTAAAATTCGGTAAAATGAGAGTTAACAAGAAATACTCTCCCGAAATAACAAAAATGCACGAAAGTAAACGAACGCGAAAAACCACATTTGAAGCCCGAAAAACAAATGTCAATAGATTTGTTCGTTTTGGTGAGCGCTCTTTCTAGTTCTTGTTCAATTTGTTGTAAAAATCTAGATAGTTTTTCTAGTTAAACCCCTTTTTAAATCAAAAATTTAATAAAAATTTCCTTTTTAGGCATATCTATTTACAAAAAGGAATACATAGTTTATTAAATTTGGAAAAGATTTTAATATTAAACAAAAAAATATTATTACATATTTAACTCTTTAACACAGTGTCGGTAATTTTATGGAGTTGTAAAATCACCGATAGGCTTTTGCAACTATTATACTAATTTTTGTAAAAGATAAACATATTTTCTGAATGAATGAAATGATCGATTGAACTAAAAGAGCTATTAGTTGTGAACTAGGTCTTTGGTTCAAATCAGTGAAGAGTTCAATTGAACTAGTTGCACCCAACTGATGATATATCAGCTGATTAAAACAATTTACCCAAATTTACACGAAAAAAAAGTCTGGGCTTTCTCGTGCAAGAAGAACAAGAATATTACTCTCTCATGACAGCTCTCATTTACCCAATTGTGTAGTAAGAAAACGCTTTTTTGGTAAAATTGGGATCCCGCGGGATCCCAATGTTGAGTACCCGAACACAGCTAGTATATTAAAATATTCTTAAGAATAATCTGAATAAAAGTGCTGAAAATTTTTAAATTCGTAATGATTATTAGTTTGAACAGGACAATGACCCTAAGCACACTGCTGCTGAGGTAAAGATGTGGGTTGCATACAATACCCCCACATGCTTAAAACCCCTTCGCAAAGTCCCGATATGAACCTTATTGAACCCTTGTGGAATTATTTAGAAAACCGATTGCGTAGTCATAACATTTCTAATAAAATTTAGCTCAAGGATATGTCTTTGACTGAACGGCAGCAAAAAGCTCGAAATTGCACAGAAAAACTTGTGTAGTCAATTCCAAATCGATTAAATAAAGTTCTTTAGGGAAATCCTACTAAATATTAGGTGTAGCATTATCATAAAGTTGTTTTGAATTTCGAATTATATTTTTTTTGTTTTGTATAGTACATGGCTAATTTTTTGTTTTTTTTATAGTACACAAGTTAATACATGAGATAAAAATACATATCACATAATTTGTAACATTGTTTTTGATAAATTTTAGAAACTTTTTTATTTCAACTATGGTACCATGACTTATGGTGCTCACTGTATATGGGCTTGTTGGTCATTACAATGCGGCCATACCATTGGTAAAGTAAGCCGGCTTGTGTGTAGAGTTTTAAAGCGCTCGGTGATTCTAGTAAGTACACACAAGTATCTCCGAGTACTCTCAAACCCTACACATAAGCTGGCTTACTTTACCCAGGGTATGTATGGCCGCATTGTAAGTACGCACAAGTATAGTGGCATGTAAGTTAGACACACTTTTCGGAAAATTTCAAATATTTTAAGTCTCATATACAAGTATCCCATATCGTAAGCACGCACAATGTGCTGTACACGAAATCGATTACATTGTGTGGACTTACAAATTTTTCTAAAGGGTATTAATATACTGAAATTTGTTATAAATGCTGTAATAAGTTAAGCTTAGGTTCAACTCTCTGGTCTGGTTCAAACATTTTACCACAGTTAAAACTTTTAATTGGGATTCGAAAGTAATTTTGGCTAATCTCCATTTTTTAAAATTTTTTTGTCCCATATAGTACGTTTTGCGTTGTGTACAAAAACAAAACATTTTTGTCGGAGATGCCTTTTTCGTGAATAATTTTAGTCCAGAGTTCAAATTAAATAGACCCTATCTCAATCATATTGCGTCATGAAAAACAAAAACATATTGTACAAAAAGTTCTTTACAAATTTTATTACACATAAACAAAATTAACCCTTTCGACCCCAAAGTTGCCTACAAGCAACTTCGTTGTTAAGTGCCTATAAATCCCGTTATATTTATTTTTTTTTGTAACAAATTTTTTCACTCAGTAGCATTGAAGTTCTACAATACCTGTGTATAATTTCATATAGCAGTCTTTGATAGTGTTCATTTGCGAGCTATTTTTCATAGTGTCAACAGACATTTTTTATCACAGCAAAATTTAAGGAAAAATAAAATTTTTGTTTAAATTAGTCTCAAAAATTGTGTGAAGAAGAAAATTCAAAAAATTAAAAAAAATTTTTGTAGAGTTTAGTAATAGAAAAATATAAAATTAAAATTTTTAAAAAATCTTGACCCGTTCGGGACCGCCAGCATATTCATTTTTGAACTTTAATTCCAAATATCTCTGCTAGGGGGTGCGGCAAAGCCATAAAAGTAATAAAAAATATTTCTTTGGCATAGATCTACGTTTACAAGAAGTTTGGTCGGAAAATTCCCAGCCATTTAAAGTTGGGGTCGTAAGGGTTAAAATTAACGAAAATATTCAGCCTTAAGGAAATTTTATAGGATCTCCAGCAATATAGAGATTGTGTAGATCCGATCAGTACTCGCTAAATTTTATAATGTAATTTAATAAAAGGTCGATATCATTAAAAGCCATGCCTACTTAAAAAGGGTAGAAAAAATAAAAAATAAGCGTTACATTAAAAAAAATCTTTACAATTTCTGGACCATCTTCCAATGTGTTGGCAAAAATTTAACCATTATTTGGAACTTTAAAAATAAAGGCCCCAAAGCTTAAAATTAGGAAATCCCTTAATTGATGCATTGTATTGTCCGTCACTGTAGGTCCATTCGTTTATTATTCTCAGTCAAGTTCAGTAAGAATCAGCAATGGGATTTCAAAATATTTCTTTTGACAAAACTAAATTTTCAGCCAGTATCCGAGTTCTACAACAATAGCTGTGTTTGCGTACTTCTTGGGTAAAGTTCGGTAAAATGAGAGTTAACAAGAAGTACTCTCACAAAGTGACAAAAATGTACAAAAGCACGCGAACATGAAAAATCATATTTCAAGCCCTAAAAACAAACGTCGACTTGTGCATTGTAGTTCGTTTTGGTCAGAGCTCTTTCTAGTTCAATTAGTTGTATAGATCTAGTTAGATCTTCTAGTTCAACCCCTTTTTAAATTAAAAATTTTAATAAATATGTCGTTTAGAAGATTTTTTAATTACAAAAAGGAATACATACGTGGTCTTTATGAAATCGCCACCGGAATTGGATTGGAAACGGAATTGGTTTCTATAAACGGGTTTATAAAAATTAACGGAAATGGCATTACAATGAAGCCAAAACTTTTTAAATATCTATTTCAAAAAATCTAATG
This sequence comes from Leucophora obtusa, assembly GCA_949987735.1. Taxonomy (NCBI): domain Eukaryota; kingdom Metazoa; phylum Arthropoda; class Insecta; order Diptera; family Anthomyiidae; genus Leucophora; species Leucophora obtusa. Next base: position 223,933,414 of record OX465297.1, read on the forward strand.
AATATGTGAAAATTTGTTATTTTAAGAAAACAATTTTAGTCTAATCGGAAATTTCCGTAAGAAAAATGTAGAAAATGTCCTAATTTTTAAACGGAAATTTCCGATATTGGATTCTATAAATCTGATTAAAATTATTTTCATTAAATCAATTAATTTTAATAAATTTAAAATGTTATATATTTATTATATATTTTTATTTAAATTTGAAAACTTAAATACATATATTAAAAGTTCTATGACGTCCTTGTAATGTCATATCTATTAATTTTTATAAGTAAGCCCGTTTACAGAAGTTTGTTATACGTATTTATTTAATTTTAAAACACCGTAAGTTGTTTTTCACGTGAAAAATTTCGATCGAAATTTGAAGGCCTCAAATTGCCATTTAGATTATAAAAATTAAAAATTTTTTAATTTTATAACAAAGACACTATCTCAAAAACACAAAAATAATTTCTTTTTATATGGAGTATAACAGTTTTTTTCACGTTAAAGCACCGTAAGTTTGAGTTTCACGTGAAAAAACTTTTATACTCCAGTATATTTTGTTTCACGTGAAAAAACTGTTGTACTCCATATATATTTTTTTAAGAATTTAAAAAAATGTGCATTTCGAGCAATGGGAATTTGAACTCAAGACCCCAAGAAATGTCCTTCACCTTCAATGAAAAAAATCGATATGCATACCATTTTAAAGGTACCTAATAAATAATACCAAAACGAATTTTATACCTTGAACCGTTTTTAAGTTATTGTCGATTATGTAATCATACTTTAGTCAAATTTTGACGTTTTTTACAATTTTCGTGACGTCATATTTCGGAAACCGAAATGGTCCGGACCCCAAAATTTGTGCATCGTTGATGTCTTGTAGTGTACCACAGGTATGGCGAATTTCATTCAAATCGGAAATGGTAAATCCGAATGGTGTGTTGGGTTGATGTGTTTTCACTAGTGTTTCCAATTCGGTTAATCGATTAACCGATTCCTCGATTAATCGCCTCTATTTCGGTTAATGTCGAAACAAATAATTCAAAACTCAAATAATTATTCGATCCGAATAATCGGTTAAAACAGGTCGATTAACCGGTTACAATTTTAATATGGAATTTATCCCTCATTTTTTTCCCAAAACTTCATAATTTTCTTAAATTTGGCTAAAAAATTACAAGAAACATATACACGAATATATTTTATTTGTAAAAATGTTGGTTTTTAATTTTTATTCAAAAATAAAAATTGTTTTTTTCGACCTTTTTAATTGATTAATTAGAAATCTATTAATTCAGGTCGAGGCCAATTTCAATCGTCTTTTCATTCCTGAAAGTGTAGAGGTTTTTGAAAGCAAAAACTCTGTGAAGTATTTGTAAGGTGAGTATCCTGATGAAGAAAAATGGCAATTTTTGAAAAAAGTAATATCCCTTAATTGCAACATGTTAGTCATTTATATGGCATGATGTGTTAGGATCAGAGCTTTAAACAATTAATTCCTTTTTGGAATGAATTCCCAAAAATTTAATTCAATTCTTTAATTCAAGGAATTAATTCATCAATAAGACATAAGCAGGAATTAATTCCTGTAAATTGATTCCTGTGAATTAATTCAAAGAATTCAAATTTATAGAATGAATTCCCTGACGTAAGAAAGCGTAAAGAATTAAAATTAAATAATTCATTCACTAAAGAATTTATTCAACTCTAGTTAATTCAATTTGAAGTCAAGGAATTCATTCAATTCTAGTTAATTCAACTTTTGGCTAAGGAATTCATTCAACTGTGCACTTAATTCAACTTTTGATCAAGGAATTCATTCAATTCTAGTTAATTCAACGTTTGGTCAAGGAATTCATTCAATTCTAGTTAATTCAACTTTTAGTCTAGGAATTAAATTTATTTCGTTTAATTTCCTAAGGAATTAAATATTTTCGTTTAATTCCCTAGGAATTAAATTTTTTTTGTTTAACTCCCTAGGAATTGAAAACTTAATTCAGGGAATTAAACGAAAAAAATTTAATTCCTTAGGGAATTAAACGAAATAAATTTAATTTCATTTCGTCCGTCCGTCTGTCTGTCTGTCCATGCATTCTTATGCGCACTCTACAGGTCGCAAATATTAAGATATTTTGATGAAACTTGGTATACCGACTTATATCGGCCCAAGGACGACGCCTATTGATTTTGGTTAAAATCGGTCCATGTTTAGACCTAGTGCCCATATAAGGGTCCTACCAAAATTATATTGTTTATACGCTGCAGGTCGTGAATATAAAGATATTTTGATGAAATTTAGCACACAGACCTACGTTAGCCCAATAACGCAGCCTATTGATTTTGGTGAACATAGGTTTATGTTTAGACCTAGTGCCCATATAAGGGTCCTACCAAAATTATACTGTTTATACGCTGCAGGTCGCAAATTTCAAGGTATTTTGGTGAAATTTGGTACACAGACCTATATTGGCCCTATAACGCAGCCTATTGATTTTGGTGAAAATAGGTTTATGTTTAGACCTAGTGCCCATATAGGGGTCCTACCAAAATTATACTTTTTATACGCTGCAGGTCGCAAATATTAAGATATTTTGATTAAATTTGGTACACCGACCTATGTCAGCCCAAGGATGAAGCTTATTGATTTTGGTTAACACCGGTACATGTTTAGACCTAGTGCCCATATAAGGGTCCCCCCAAAATTATATTGTTTATACGCTGCAGGTCGCAAATATTAAGATATTTTGATGAAATTTGGTATACAGACCTATGTTGGCCCAAGGACGAAGCCTATAGATTTTGGTGAACATCGATCCATGTTTAGATCTAGTGCCCATATAAGGGTCCCCCCAAAATTGGCTTGGTTACAAACTGCAGGTTGCAAATATTAAGATATTGTAATGAAATTTGGTGCGCTGACTCACATTATAGAGAATTTTGACACAAGCCCCATTTTAACCCATTCGAATTTCGGATCCAAACATTAGTTGGCTTTTAACCAGACTGGTGTAGGGTATTGTATAGACGGCATGCCCGACTTTAACCTTTTTACTCGTTTTAAATACATTTTGAAATTTCTGAAATACATTTAGATGATTTTTAAATACAAATGGAATTATTTGAAATGCATTTGGACAATTTTGAAATACAGATTTAAAATTTTTAAATACAAATGAATAATTTTGAAATGTATTTGGACAATTTTCAAATACAAATAGAATTTTCTTAAATATAAATAAAATATTTTAAAATACATATATTTGTAATACATATTTTGTTTTATCTCTAGCATTTTCTCTCATGTGATGTGATTTTTTAATTTCAAAAATTTTTTTTAAATACATCGTGTTCATATATCCTGTTGATATTTAACAAAAACAGGAAGCTGTTAGTGTCTTTTTTGATAAAAAGTTAAGTAAATACATTAATTTAGCTTTAAACGATTAATCGATTAATCGCCAATTTTCTCGAATAACCGACCCGAATAACCGGTTAATCAATTTTAGTGATTTTTCGAATAATGCAATAACCGGTTAACCGCCTATGTCGAATAATTGGAAACAGTAGTTTTCACCCATATATAAGATAATAGTAGTTTTCATATAAACTCGTATTCTACTCGTAAACGGTGTAAACCTGGTATATTTATGAGTTTAATGTCAAACTCCATACATAAAAAATATGGTTTGTATTTATGCAAGGTTTACAACACTCATAGAACTCAATCTGTAAAAATAGCAGAAAAAGTTAGTAAAAATTAGTTAAAAATGATGCTGCAGAGAAAACTGCTAAATTTAGCATATTTTTTTCCTAAATACTAGTAAAAGCGAAACCTTTAAATTTTCAGAATTTTAGTTATATTCAAGCTAACTTTTAGTTAATTGAAAATAGCAAATTGTTCTGTAAAATCTGCAGAAAATTTTGCTAAATATTAGTACACTAAAAATAGCAAAACTAAACTGTTATATCTACAAAATTTATTTTCTATTTTTAAGCTAAATTTAGTTGGTTGAATGCAAATACAATTGCAGTCTATTCTGCTAAAATCAGCAGAAATATTTGCTAAAACATTGTAAACTGCTGTTTTCAAGTCTCGATTTTTATTTGTATAAAAAAAAAACTTCGAAAATTTAAAATTTTTTGGTGATTTTTTAGGCTACTACTTATTTAGCAAAATTGTTTGCTGATTTTAGCAGGTTAATTTGCTATTTTCCATTAACAAAAATTTAGCTCAAATATAACTAAAATTCTGTATATTTTATAGTTTTATTTTTGCTGTTCCTATATTACTAATATATAACAAAAACAATCTGCTAATTTTAACAGTTTTTTCTGCAGCATCATTTTTAACTAACTTTTAGTAGTTTTAACTAAATTTTTACGGACTTTTCTAATTTACGTGTTTATATGAAAACTCCTAGGGCCATATGCATAATCACTTTTTAAATTTATAAGTGACTTATAAAACAAATTTTCCATACAAAATTCATTTTATAAATGTGTTATAAGGTTTTCAAATTATTATGCGTAGGCACTGTAATATATATTAAACAAAAATATATAAAAACGAGTAAAAAGGTTAGTCGGGCATGCCAACTATACAATACCCTACACCAGTCTGGTTAAAAGCCAACTAATGTTTGGATCCGAAATTCGAATGGGTTAAAATGAGGCTTGTGTCAAAATTTTCTATATTGTGAGTCAGCGCACCAAATTTCATCAAAATATCTTAATATTTACGACCTGCAGCGTATAAACAGTATAATTTTTGGCACTAGGTCTAAACATGGACCGATGTTCACCAAAATCAATAGGCTGTGTTATTGGGCCAATATAGGTCTGTGTACCAAATTTCATCAAAATATCTTAATATTTACGACCTGCAGCGTTTAAACAGTATAATTTTGGTAGGACCCTTATATGGGCACTAGGTCTAAACATGGACCGATGTTCACCAAAATCAAACTTGTTCGTCCTTGGGCCAACATAGGTCTGCGTACCAAATTTCGTCAAAATATCTTAATATTTACAAACATCAGCACAAACTTTTAAAACCCTGACCACATAGTGGTGTAGGGTATAAATATAAAAAACAGCTTATTGGTATTCATTTTAATAGTGGCATTGTTTGTGTAAGAAGGAGTCCGATATCGTATTTTTCTTTGGTTTTTTAGGATTTTATATTACTTAACTTAAATTGTTAAATCAATACAATTATATTGCATGACATTTAATCGAAAGTCTTGTATAATAATAGTTGCTAAAAATTTAGAAATTATTTTTGATTTGATTTATATTGTTTAAAACAACATTAAATCACTATAAATTAAAAGCGACATATTTTATCATTGAAGTGTGAAATTTTTGACATTATAGCAACAGAGATTATAAATTAGCTTCATCACTTCTGTCTATTTATATGAATGTTTTTTGTATCTATTTTCTGATTATTAAGTAGTCAACACAAATTGTGGCAGGTATGTCAATATCTTATCTTGTTAACTAATTTAATGATAATTGAATACTAAAACAGACCTACTCACAAAACTTGGGAATATTCCATACAAAAAAGACCAATAAGCGTTAACCTATGATGAACCCTTTAATCGTTCGTCATATGTTAACGCTTATTGGTCTTTTTTGTAGGGAATATTCTCAAGTTTTGTTTGTACGTGAGTAGTAACGTAAAACTAGTTAAAAAGTCGGACATGCCGACTATATGATACCCTACACCAGTTCGCCTGAAACGCAACTACTGTTTGGATCCGAAATTTGAATGGCTTGAAATGGTGTCAAAATTTGCAAATGTGAATTCATTTACCAATATAAATCTCAGTTTCATTAATATATCTTCATAGCCCTGTAGCGTGGAATCAGTTTAAAAGCCAATTTTTGGAGGGCCTTTATGTGGGCGCTAGGTTTATACATGGATCGCCCATAAAACATTATTTTTTGCGGAAAACCCCATCTCTCAAAACAACGAAGAGCTTTATGAGTACTATTGAAACTCTGCACCATCAATTTCAATGGTAAAATTGATTTCCTAAGTTTCTTGTCGTAGCACAAGAAGTAGTGACGCCAAATTTTCTGGACGCCCACTACACCCGAAAATGTGAAAAAACATTAGATATGGTGTTTGCCGATGGGAAAATAAAAGTGCCGGAGACTTTTTCTCCTATAGGAATATTATATGGCTCTGCTATTTCGATTTTAAATGATCAGTTGGTTTTCAGAAAGCTGTCCGCTAGATGGGTGTCGTGTTTGCTCTCAATTGAACGCAAAGGCAGTCGTGTGACAACTAGAAATATATTTAGCTCCAACGATGAAATTGTTGAAGAAACAAGTGCCTATTTTGAGGACCTTTAATTATAATAGGGGTTTTCATACAAACTCGTAAATTCCTTGTAAACTTTGAATAAATACAAACCCTATTTTTTATGTATGGAGTTTGACAGCAAACTCATAAACATACCAGGTTACACTGTTTACGAGTAGAATACGAGCTTATATGAAAATCCCTAATATAATTTGGAAGGGACAAATAAATTGGAGAAATCTTGAAATATTTTTTTTTTCCAAAACAACTGTCCTTTATTCAAAAAGAAGAAGCAATTAAAAGAAAAATATTTCAACAAAAAAATGTATTCATCTATAGCAGCATATACGTTAAAATCGCGAGAATTTTGTATGGCAGCATAGCTTTCCAAGATGTCCCAAAGTCCAACTTAGTATAATATGGGGTTACCTCTAAAAACTGTTGTTGCAAAATTCCAAGCAAAACAGTTTCCATTTGCAAAAGTTGGAGTTTGACATTAAACTCATAAACATACCAGGTTTACAAAGTTTACGAGTAGAATACGAGTTTATATGAAAATCCCTACTATTTTTATAAAGTTTGTGTTGGTGTTTATTACACCAAAAAATATAGATGCTATCCTCACCTTCTAGCATACCGAACGACAGAGAATCACTTTTTAGTTCGATTTAGCCGTGTTCGTCCGTCTCTCTGTCTTCTTTTTATCTGCTTGTTTGTCAAAGTTCAAAGACTATTGATTCGTGTTTCAAAATTTTTTAACTGACTTTATAATTTTTTTATTATTGTAAACTAATTTTGACACAAGTCCATTTCAACCCTGTCAAATTACGGATGAAAACATCAGTTGACTTTCAACAAGATTGGTGTAAGGTATCATATAGTCGGCACGCTCGAATTTAACATTTTTTTTTATTACACTCCATGATAAGATTTTTGCACAGACAACTACCCAAACTTTTTAACGCATTTTGGCCTCCTAAACCCGAATCTAAAATAAAATGCCATCGAGTCGCCTTTCGTAGAAGCGGCCCTCTCTTTTTGTTAAGTTCCGATCCAGGGAAAAATACTTTATGGGTCAATCTTGCGGAGAAGTTAGGGTGTCCAAAAAACCGGCCATTTCAGAAAACCGGTTTTCGGTTTGTTTGAAAATTACTATTTTTAAAAAACCGGTTTCGGTTATGGTTTCTACCAAGAAACCGGTTAAAACCGGTTTCGTTTTTTTTTGTTATAAAAATAAACATGTACAAATAGGAAAAAAGCTAATAAAAATTAGTTAAAAGCGCCCTCCAGAAACAGCTACTGAAAGCATAGGTACTTTTGCACTATTATACTACCAAACATTTAAAAAGCGCTAAAAATCATTATTATGGTAAAATATAATTTAATATCACATTATTATAAAAATAATAACGAAAAATTTGATTTATATAAAATTTTATCAAAATAAAAGTTTTACCATAAAGGCGCTGAAAGCGCTAAATAAAAAATAGAAAAACGACAAACTAGCGGCTTTTTATAAAAAGCACTAACCGAAAATATTGCGAGTTTTGGGTGATACAAAGCGCTAAAGATAGCACGATCAGATGCAATTAGATAAAAATTTAATTGCAAAGGACATTTTACACTGCTGAAATCAGAACAAAATGCTGAATATGAGTAAATTAATAACATCACAGATAAACAATTACATTTCCAAAATTTAATTTATATACATATTTTTTTAATCGGAAGGCAATCTACTCTTCTGAAAACAGCAGAAATACTATTTATTTTCGCTATTTTAAGTCTACTTATATTCAGCAAAAACATCTACTGATTTTAGCAGGACAGAATGTTATTTGCATTCAACTAAAACTTATTTAAATATAACTAACATTTTTGTAGATTTAGCAGCTCTTGTTTCATCATCCCAATCATAACATTTTTCTTAAATGGAACAGATTAATTACACAGAAAAAAGTAATTAGGTTTTTTGTAGCAACATTCATCAGTCACCCTGTATTTAAAAAAATATTCCAAACGATTACAAAGAATTTTCGTATCATTTTTATTCGAATACATGTGAAAATATATTATTTTTTATATAAAGGAGAACAAAACTGCAGTTTCGTTTGTTAAAATAATACTTTAAGCCCAAACCACATAGTGAACGTGCCAGTGAACAGTGGCAGTGCTGTCAAATTTTGTTCTTAAATTTCGCGAAAACGATTTAATATTTTTAAAAACTTCTTATTGCGTTTTGTTTAAAAAAAGCTCTTGTTTATTTAGAAACTTTTCTAATTTCTCGGAAGTGACAAATAGAGAAGATACAAAAACTGCTTTATCGACAAAACGTCGCACTGCGGTCGACACTGCGTTTATGTGGTTTGGGCTTAAAAAAAAAAAAAAAAAAACCCAGCGAAATATAGAATTTTCGAACGATTAGCTTAAAAATTGTTTTGATAAAAACATGTTTAAAAAACCGGTTAACCGACGAATAATAACCGGTTTTCGGTTTATTCGAATTTAGAAATTATTCGAAAGCGGACGGTTTTTGGAAATTAAAAAAACCCGTTAACCGGTTTTCGGTTACGTTTTTGGACACTCTAGGAGAAGTACTTAAAAATATTTTATATTTTTTATGAATTTGTATTCCACACAGAAATACTAAAAGCTGTGATACTCTTAATCATTGATTAATGTTAGACTACGGTTTATGCCCCGGTAATTCCCGCTATCCTGAAATTTTTTTGCGGAGTTTCCCGGGATTTATTGATTCTAGTTTGATTTGATTTAAGAAATATTAGTTGAATTTTGTCTATTGACAACTGTAGCGCTATTTTGGTAACGATATTTCTCCGTTAACGGAATTTTATTTATTTTGGTAACATTATTTTATGACTATCGGCATTGCAGCTATTTTATACTTCATTTGAACTTAACCAAAAACTAGTAGTTTTTGAAAACTACATGTATTTATATGTCAAATTCGATACAAATTTGGAATAAAAAACTAAAGTTTTTAAAAACTACTAGTTTTTGGTTGTAGTGTAAATTAGGATTTAGTAAAGATATTTTGATAATAACAGAATTTCATTTATTTTGGTTTCGATATTTTAAGCTTAAATTTATTTTTGCTATTTCGGTAACTGTAACTTAAGTTATTAGAAGGGCAAGGAATTTTATGCACTTAAAAAATATTAATATGCGCCTAAAAAATGCAGCTAAAAAAGAAAAATATGCATTAAAAACATGAAAAATATCGCACTTTAAAACATAAAAAGTTTTCCGGTGAATAGTCACAGAGCTCAACGCTTTTTTAGGTCAATAAGATTTTTAAGAATATCTATTTTTTTCAACTAAAAACAAAAAAATGTTTTCCCAGTCAGAAATTGCCAACGGTACAAAAAATAAGGTACTGGTGCAACACCGTATTTTCTGATTTTACGGTACTGTGAGGCATACTGTGAGGGTATCGAAATGATAACAACGGAGGACGGTCAATTGACGTTATTAGCGGGTGTTGTATAGCTATATGTATAGCTATACAACACATTTGCCATGTTCCCAGTACTTTTTTATTTTTTACATTTTTATTTAACTTTTTATGTGTTTTTATTTTATAATAAAACCCAACAAACATTTACTATTGAAACCGAATATATATAGATTTGACAACAAACTTAATTGTCAAACGTTACCTTTGAGAATAGGGTTGAGAATTTTTATTCTCAATTCGAGAATCATGCCGTTCTCCATAAAAACGGCAGTTAGAGGTCTAGCATAGTTCTCAAATCATTTCAGAGTCGAAAAGTATTCTTAATAATAACACAAATTCCAAATATTTTTCAAATCTACCTCTAACAAAATTTTTTTTTTTTATTGATATTATTTCTATAATAGAGAAATACTGTATATAAAAACTTGAGAATTATATAATATATCAAATCGTCCTCCATTATAAAAAATAAATTTATTTTTTTAATTTTTTTATTCTTACTCTTAAAAAATTTACATTTTTAAAAATAATAACAAAATTAAACGACATAAAATTTTATCTAAACTTAATAATCCTGGATGTTGAAATGGTTATCGGCCATGTTAAGATACCTTAAAATAAAACAATGATTTAGTGTAAATAAGATAATTTTTTTTAATATGTATTATGTGTTCAGGGGATTTCTAAAAACTGAATAAAATTATTCGTTTTTGTGCAACAATAATACATAGTTTTATGGAAAAACGAATAATTTTATATTTGTTCGTTTTTCGAAACAATTCCCTCCCTCCATTCTCCCTCGACTAGTATTTTACATACTATTCTCCGTATATCTTTTGACATGGAATAATAATATGACACAAGAATTTGTAGTTACAGCTATCTTCCAATTTTATCCTAAAAAATAAAGTGACGGGGATTATTAGTCAGTTTCTGATAAAGTGGTTATAATGCAGGGAAAAAGTAAAAGTTAAAATTAAGCATTTCAAGAGAAATGTCTTTCTTAATGGATTGACCACCCCAATCGCTACGGTAAAATGCTTTTATTTCCAAAGTCCAAACAAATTTTTTATGTCTTAAATCTTTTGTTTTAATCACTGTTGGTAACCGAAATAATCTGTAAGGATAAGGCTATTTTAGAATATTTAAATAACAGTATTTTAAGGGTAACGCTATGTCATTTATTTCGATACCGGTATCTTAAGGATAATGGTATTTTAGTTTTTTAGCCAACGGTATTTTAAGGATATTAGTATTCTGGTTATATAACGGTATTTAGTTATTTCGGTAACGGTATTTCAAAAGTAACTGTATTTAGTTATTTCGGTGTATACTGCAAGACTTTTTTTTACAAAAAAAAAGCTAAAATAAAAACTTGCAAAATACTAAATAACCATGTGCAACTACCAAAAGAGAATTCAGAATAATGGTAACGAAATTTTAAGGATAACAGCATTTCAGGATACGGTATTTTAAAAAGAGCGGTACTCTAAGGATAACGATAAATTAGTTATCTCGGTAACGGTATTTCAAAAGTAACTGTATTTAGTTATTTCGGTGTATACTGCAAGACTTTTTTTTACAAAAAAAAAGCTAAAATAAAAACTTGCAAAATACTAAATAACCATGTGCAACTACCAAAAGAGAATTCAGAATAATGGTAACGAAATTTTAAGGATAACAGCATTTCAGGATACGGTATTTTAAAAAGAGCGGTACTCTAAGGATAACGATAAATTAGTTATCTCGGTAACGGTATTTTCGGTTATTTTTCTAATGCTATTTTAAGGGTAAAGGTAGTCGGTTGCAAGCGGTTTGAATCGATAATGGTATTGCCTGTTAGTGTCATTCATTAGGTATTCCTAAGCTATTAACTAGGCAATTAGATCCGCCGCTAACAAATTAATTTTAACTGGACCTATCAACCTATTAACTCATACTCACTAAAATTAAAAAAATAAAACTCCCGAGTGGTAAAAAGTTATCTTCAGTTTTATAGTCAGAAATAAAAAATAGTTTTTCTAAAATTTTGCTTAAATAAGAAATGTTGAAATTTTTTTTTTTAACTTGAGTAGTATTTCGGACAAAAATTAGTTCTTATACTGTATTTGGACTGAGCAAAAACTACCTAGTTTTTGTACAAAACTAGTTTTTGTTTGTTTTTATGTATGCGTTTTGCCAAGTAAAAACTAGCAACGGCCATAAACTAGGTAGTTTTTGCGCAGTCTAAATGTGCAAAGACAAGAGAATCTTATAGACATTAAATTTTAAGGGCTAGTTTTATAGTCAGAACTGAGAAAGATTTTTTTATAAAATTTTGCTTAAGCCAGAAATTTTCATACAAAATTTCTAACTTAAGAAATATTTAGGACAAAAATCGTCCATAGTTCTGACTATAAAACTGGCCCATGTAACATATTTATTAGAACTGTATACAGGCTGTTTTTTTAAATAAAATGTCCATAAGATTTTTTTATTGGTTTTTATAGTGGTGAATACAAAACTCTTGATCAAAATCTCATAATGAAAAAAGGAGAGTTTAAAAATGCTTAGTTTAAATTATATCTTACCTGAAAAATTCAAAGCACAACCTTGATGGACTTTTTAATTGGCGATATTTGATTCATTCGCTGTAAAAAGTACGATCTGTTGATGAAATAAGTTAATTTTTTATGTTTACTGTTATCATATTTTATTACTTGCCTTCTTAGCTCCTTTTAAATATTAACATTTATTTAAAACGCGTCGCCTCTTCCTGTAAAATTAGGCGTATTTACGCGTTGTTCCTAAAATTTTCCATTATATTTTCTATTTATTGACATTTTTGTTTTGTTATTTGAGATACGTTATACATACAAAATTATCTCAAATCATTATCGAATGTAGAAAAATACTTCAAAACTACTTGAAATATATATAATTCTCTAACGTGAAGATAATTTTTCTAAAAAATTTAAAAAAACTTGTTTTCAGTTTGAAAATCATTTGATATAAATGATAAATCTCAAACCTATGCTTTTAAATAGAAAAACACTAGAGAACAATACAGAAGTTTATATAGAAATATCAAAGCTTTTACAAGTGTATTTTTCAAATCGATTTCAAATATTAATCAATATAAAATTATGGACTCAACTTTATTTATCGAGACAGATTTGAAATATACGCTTGATATCAAATGTAAATCTCAAATTTTCTCTAAGGCTTGAACTGGTGTTTGTTGGGAATGAATTCCAAATAAAAAAATCATTATCATTGTTGTAGTGAACTGGCAAAATTCACCGATTTTATTGTATTCAAAGTACTAGGAAGGTACTGAATTTTTAAAATGCCAACGCTTTGCCAACACCCTTAGCCAACCGTTCTCCAACCGTTATCATTTCGTCGTCATACCCGTGTTTGATGACTTGGAAATCGGATGTTTTGCCAACACTGGTACTACCCTCGCCGACGCTTTACCAACACCTCGCCGTTCGTATTTTTCTGTTCTAATACTGAATTTAGGCTGAGAAAAAACTACCTAGTTTTTGTACAAAACTAGTTTTTGTTTTTTATGAGAGTTCAGTAACCTGTCCTAAGATTTGTCTTGTGACATGTCACAAGGGGTCAATTTCCCCTCCTATGACAACGCCATGTAAAAGTGACACTGTTCATAGCAGCATCTCTAATGATAAATATATTTAAAATGAACTATAATTTAAGTTTATGATTTATTTTATAATTTCAGATTTGGATAAATCGCCGTCATGAAATTTGCCGAACATTTAACGGCTCATATAACGCCAGAATGGCGTAAACAATATATTAATTATGAGGTAAGAAAATAGTAAAAATTTAAAATGAAAATATATGCAAACTAATTAATTTATATTAAAATTTATTGTTTGCAGGAAATGAAAGCCATGTTATACATGGCGGTCGAAGAAGCTCCCTCTGTTGATAGTGTAGAAGATGAAGTTTTAAAAAGACATTTTGCCAATTTTGATGAAAATTTCTTCCATTATTGTGATAAAGAATTGAAAAAAATTAATACATTTTATTCGGAAAAATTAGCTGAAGCCACACGTAAATTTGCTAACTTAAAAGCAGAACTAAAAACCTGCATAGACGAGTCTGAACGTACTGCAAAAAAGTCTAAAGGCTTAAAAAAAGCTGGTCTTCCACATCGAAAGGCACAAGAACTGAAATTGGCTTTTAGTGAATTCTATTTGAGTTTAATATTGTTACAGAACTATCAAAATTTGAATCATACCGGTTTTCGTAAAATCTTAAAGAAACATGATAAACTACTACGTGTTGATACTGGTGCCAAGTGGCGTCAAGATCATGTTGAAGCGTCACATTTTTTTATCAATAAGGATATTGATAATATAATCAATGAGACGGAAACAACAGTGACCGGTGAATTGGAAGGTGGTGATCGCCAACGTGCCATGAAACGTTTGCGCGTTCCACCCTTGGGTGAGCAACAGAGTCCTTGGACAACATTTAAAGTTGGTTTATTTTCGGGTTCATTTATTGTTTTGGGAATTGTGGTCGTATTATCTGGTAAGTAGTATTGTTTTTTTAAATATTAATTTATAGTTTTGATAAAAAATTTGATCAAAGGAACATTAAGGAGGGTCTATACTCAAGAAAGATTATGGATATTCTATACACTCTAAAGATTTCAATAAAAAAAAAACGTAAAAATCTTTAGTGCAATTTTCTAACTTTATTTACCATTTTACTAATTTCGTTATTAACGATAATTGGCGGTTGATTTACTGAGAAAAATATACTGTCGACAATAGGTGTTAATGTATATACGCTCATAGAAATAAAACTGTAAAAATAGCAGCAGAGGCTATTAAAAATGTGTTAAAAATTACCTTGCAGAAAAAACTGCTGAAATTAGCAGATTTTTTTTTTTTTGCTAAATATTAGTAAAATAAGAACAGCAAAAATAGAACTGTTATATTTAGAGAATTTTTATTTATATTTGAGTTAACTTTTAGTTAACTGAAAATGACAAATTATACTGTAAAATCTGCAGAAAATTTTGCTAAATATAAATGTACTAAAATTATCAAAAACAAACTGTTAAAACCAGAGTAGGAAAATAAACTGTACACAACATGTAGTATACGGTTAAGGAACACATATCCTATCTGTAGTTTTAGCGAATGCGGTACACCACGATTGTCTGATGACGAACTTACAACACATATTCACACCTGTAGGGTACCGAATTCGGGTTGTGTGTATAAACACAAACACTAATTGGGTAGATTAGCGTATGTTTTCTTCGCAACCTGTGTTCGCGATGTGCGGTACGCAACCCTAAAGTACGGTTCGTTAGAGTTTATTTTCCTACTCTGGTTAAAACAGTATCATGCTAAAATCAACAGAAATTTTTGGAAAAAAAATAGTAAACTGCTGAAAAAATAAAAAAAAAACGGAAAAATTTACATTTTTTGTGATTTTTTAGTCTACTAAGTATTTAGCAACATTTTTTGCTGATTTTAGCAGACTAAGTTGTTACTTTCTAATAATTAAAATTTAATTCAAGTACAGATACAATTCTGTGTGTTTAACCTTTTTGTAGGTTCCTATATTACTAAAATTTCACAAAAATGATCTGCTAATTTCAGCAGTTTTTTCTCCAAGATCATTTTTAAATAATTTTTAATACTATTGTATTTTAATAGACACTTGTTTATTTATTATTTCTGAAATCAATCTAGAAGATTATTATCAAACTAATGTTCCAGTTAGAAAACGATTTGATAACGAGAAATAAACTTTATTTGACTATTAAGGATATATTGGGAAGTAACCTACACACTTCTAAAGTTTTTTAAATATTTTTCAAATATTTTATCGCAATTAATGAGAATGAGCTGACATTTGAATATCATTGAAAAATCTCAAAGGAAAATCTCTAAATTTTTCAAAGGCTCGAATTGATTTCTCCTGGGTCGCTTCATCATAATCGATTCACAAATTTAAAATGTTTTTTATATTTCAAACTAACACAGCTATTTTCCATGACATCACCGGTGAAAATCTGAAAGTCACATTTCGTCTGTATCGTGGTCCCTTGCTAATAATCGAGTTCATATTCCTGATTGGCGTTAATATATATGGTTGGCGTTCTTCGGGTGTTAACCACGTACTTATATTCGAATTAGATCCTCGAAATCATCTATCCGAACAACATCTTATGGAATTAGCTGCTATATTTGGAGTTATTTGGACTCTGAGTATGTTAAGTTTTTTGTATTCGGCCAGTTTAAGTATACCAGCGTTTATAAATCCACTAACGTTAACCATAATTATGGTGGCCTTTTTGATTAATCCATTTCATGTGCTGCATCACGACGCACGATTTTGGTTATTAAGAATATCGGTAAGTTAGTATTAAGTGTTTATTTTGCAATATTATTATTGGCCTTAATTTTGAATGTTTTGCTCTAAAGGGCCGTATGATTGCGGCACCCTTTTTTCATGTAGGTTTTGCCGATTTCTGGCTGGCCGATCAGTTGAATTCTCTTGCCACTGCTTTATTAGATTTTGAGTATTTGATGTGTTTCTATTTCACTAATGGTAATTGGTTTGAGGCTCGAGATGCTTCTATATGTATGGAAAAGGACTTTATTATAAGGCCTATATTTAATTGCCTACCAGCCTGGTTCCGTTTTGCCCAATGCCTGAGACGTTATCGTGATACACGAGAAGCTTTTCCACATTTGGTAAATGCTGGCAAATATTCTACCACATTTATGGTAGTCATCTTTGCTACCTTAAAAAGTTTCAACAGTCGTAAGTTTTAATGAGTTGGTGACCAAATTATTTGGTTTTCTTTAAAAAATATAGTGTTGTTTATATATTTTAAGGTTACTATTCAAATACTTTTGATAATCCATACACTTGGTTATGGATTGTTGCTTCGATTATCTCATCTTGTTATGCTTACACATGGGACATAAAAATGGATTGGGGTTTACTCGATAAAAACGCAGGCGAAAATACTTTCTTAAGAGAAGAGGTTGTCTATTCCTCAACTGTGAGTAATGACCCGATTTGAATAATGTCTTTTTGTGCTAATTCCCAATTATAACTTCTCAGGGTTTCTACTACTTTGCCATAATTGAAGATTTATTATTACGTTTTAGTTGGGCTCTTTCATTCTATATAACTGAAATGAAATATTTAAGTGGTGATATTATGACTTCTATAACCGGTATTTTAGAAGTTTTCCGGTATGTAATTTGAATTTAGTTCTCTTTAGAGAAAAAGTGTTAATTCTTTAAATTTTCTTGCTCTTATTACAGTCGGTTCGTTTGGAATTTCTTCCGTTTAGAGAACGAACATTTAAATAATTGTGGTAAGTTCCGAGCTGTGCGTGATATTTCTATTGCTCCTATAGATTCATCGGATCAAACTCAAATACTCCGTATGATGGATGAACCGGAAGGTGTTATCAATCGTTATACAAAAACAAATCGTCCTAAACCTAAAAAATCTAAAGATCCTGAAAAGAGATCTCTTCTACAACCGCGTGGTTCCTTACAGGATTTAACCATCGATATAGATGGAACAAAAAAACTGTAAAGTCAAAAGTAACAGAACTAATGCAATTTCCTTATTTTAATTGCTTCCCTAATTAATTTAATTTAAACTTTGTTTTAAAGTTCAAAATAGCTAATTTTTTTTTTTTTCTTATTTTTAATTAGAGTTTAATTTCTTTTCGTAACTCTTAAGTTCCAACGTGGCAAAGTTTTTTTTTTTTTTGATTTATTCCTATATTAATGTTTAAGTACTTAATTCCCTTCTCTAAAATATTATCGACAAGACCGACCGTTAAATGCCATATATATTTTTATATTATTAATTAAAAGCGGCAGTATTACTTATGATTAACTCTTAAAAATTATATCCGCTTGTTTAGCAACAAAATTTACTACCAATTACATTCCCAACAATTTAATTGCAAAATTTTATTTTTAGCCTTTATTTTTGTGCGCGTTATTTATTACCCATATATTTTTGTGCGATTTTTTAAATTAAGTGCTTAAGAAAGAAATGTTTCTAACAACAGCTCATTTTATTGATGAGCTCTAAATTTACTTATAATAATGAATGATTTAAAACGAAATGCAGACTTTAGTTTACATTCACAATAATATTTATAAAATTAATATTAGTTTATACATATTTTTCTAATACTAATTTGTGTGTAATATTAAAAAAAACAAAATATTATAAAATATAAATTTTAAAGTAAACATTTTAAGTATTGTAATTGTTTATTTTTTTGTTTGTTTAAAAAATGTGTTAATCGAATTTAATTATAAATGCAATTAGTTTCACTTTTTACCGGAAATCGTTTTCCGTCCGACACTCTGTTTTGTCAACTGTAACAACTCTCACTTCGACCTCTCTTTCACTGCGGGGAGTTTATTTCGAATTTTGCAAATTCAACTGTTAGATGGATTTTCCTTATAATGCTTGTGCGATCCACTGGCCCATCATGTGGTTAAGAGGATCGTCTTATGGTTAACTCATACACTAGGGATACTTATCTCTGATAATATCGATATAACAGCCTTGTGGAACAAACTTATCGACAATGCTTAAATTAGTCAATAGAGCTGAATATTCTGTTGTCTTAAGCACCTAGGCAAGGTGGTTTCTAATCCAAATCTAAGTGGACAAATTAAAAAAAAAATTACTTTAGAATGACAACTCACTTAGCTCAAAATACGAAATGTCCAAACAACAACAAATTTGCCATTTAAATTCCCAGTTAGTAGCTAATGAAACATTTGGGTAATTAAGCTTAGGGTTAGGTCTTTAACTTTATCCATTATCTATACCATACGGGGAAAGAGTCCGATCCCAGGTGAAATGCAGGATAGGCCCCAAATTGGCAGGGATCGGTCATTGATCGGTTTTTAGTTGAAACGGACCGATAGCTTTAACATAGCGTTGTCACAGGAGGGGGTCAATTGTCTATTAGACAGCTTGTTTATGATTTTAACGATTAAGGCCCGATTACTGAATGTTCAGTTAGCGACTAACTGGGACTTTAACTGACACATTTGTTGTTGTTTTTTATACAAAACTTGAATTTAACTGTCGGCTAAATTTTAACTGGACATTCAGTAATCGGGTCTTAATCATTAAAATAAAATACAAAATGTTAAATTTTAATCATTTAATCATTGTAAACGCACCTTAAAACAGAAATGAAAAATTGTTTCTTGTTTTTTCTAAAACCTGCTCCAGCCAAACACGTCGTGTGTTTTGAGAAATTTTAAAAACACTTTTATTTCGGCCTTTCGCGATGTTTTTAAAGCTTTTTTTACAAATAGAAAGTTTAATATTTTTTTTTTTTTTTAAATATTTGCAAAAAAAATGTATTAAAAATCAGGAGTTTCTTAAAACACATTACATGTCTCTCTTTTCCAAGGTTAGGAAAATTACGAAGTTTTTGGAAAAAAAGGAAAATTACTATATTAAAAATTTAACCGGTTATTCCACCTATTTTAACCGATTATTCGGGTCGAATAGTTATTTGAGTATTAAAGTATTTGTTTCGACATTAACCGAAATAGGCGCGGTAAAACGAGGAATTTGTTAATCGATTAGCCGAATTGGAAACACTAATTTTTAATCAGCATGTTGCATTAAAATTTTTTGCGTAAAAATTTTTTTTAAATTCTCTTACTTGAGATTGTTATGTGTAGTTTCTATGTAAGTACACACTGCCCGACTATATAATACCCTACACGAGTCTGGTTGAAAGCCGGAAAAATTCGAAGGTCCACAGATGGACCGATTATATTCAAAATCAACAGGATTTGTCCTTGAGACCATATGAGTCAGTGCACCAAATTTCATTAAAATGCCCTTTATTTGTAGTGTACGAACAAGCATATTAGCTAATTTTTAGGGGACGTTTGCACGGACACTAGGTCTAAACATTCTAACCAAAATATATTCGCCTTTAACATAGGGGCATGTGAATCAATGTACCAAATTTCATTAAAATAGAAATAAGAAACTACAAAATGCCCAGAACAGTAAGAGCGCCTGATATCGCAATATAGATGCCGCTCATATGTAGGTACAGAAGACGTTGAAGATCCCACAGCCATATGGGTCAACATGTAACATTAGATTTTACATGCATCAAAATCGACGCTATTTGTGCAAGACCCCATTCGGAGATCGTGAATACATCTTCATTGATTGCGTTATTCCTATGGCTTGGCCTACGATTAAAAAAGAAACTAATGACAAATGGAGCAATAAATAAACTCGTTTTGCAAGTATTTGTTTTAAAAAAATGCTAGCGTTTTCAACCAGTTGTTATCCAGTACTACCTTGTCAGAAATTGCCAGCGGTACAAAATTCAATTCACTGGCAGATCAATGATTTTATAAAAATGATGACACTTCGTTAAAAAAGTTTGTAGTTAGAAGGTTCCGAGTTCAAATCCGGTTGCAGGGGTTTTTTTTAATTTATTTTTTTTGTTTTATGGAACAGCTCCTTAAAGACCAATTTTTTTTGTTTTCCCAGCCCTTGCATATTAGTTCGAAAAAACTTTTTGCCACTGCTAGAGCTTTTGTCTGCCAATCTGACCGCCTGGGTTCAAATCATGGTAAAAACAAAATGGAATAATTTTTTTTTGGAAAATATATTTCCAGACCACCTATTTATTGGTTTTGCCAACGTTGAACATTTGTTAAAGTGCCTTGCCATCGCTTTCCCGTTTGCATTTTTGTGATTGAGATCCCAAAAGCACGTAGAACGACATCCGATAAGGAACGAAATAAATCAGGCGGAGTCATAAACGGCATAAACACTAATAGGCTTTGGTAAAAATGCGCCCGCCATTCATTATGGAATGCCTTGAGAAGACCACGAGATACTGTCGATTATAAAAAGTAAACCAAAAACTCGATCAGAAATTATGTCAAACACTTATGTTTAAAATTATTTATTTTGTTTTATTTTTAATTTTATATGTGAAATATATTTTGACGAATCCTTTCACATCAAATGAAATTCACTCAGAAACTAGGAGCGCATTTGACACCAGAATGGCGTCAACAATATATATCATATGCGGTAAGTGGAATAGTAAAACTGTATTGTACTTTGCAATTCCTACAAGTCTTCCAAACTTCCTACAAATCGGTCAAATAATACTTGCTTGTTTTGAAAGTTTTAACCGACTACTACAAAAATCAAATTACTCTAAGAATCCTTAATAAATAAAACGTACTTTTTATATTAAGGACTTAAAAAATATGATTTTAAATGCTGTGGAAAATGCTACACTTAAAGAAATGAATTCAAGTCTTAATATAGACAATTATTATGCAAATTTTGAAGAAGAATTTTTTTTCGAATGCGACAAAGAATTGCGTAAAGTCAACACATTCTATGCTGAAAAATTGGCTGAAGCTACAAGACGTAATGAAGTTTTAGCAACTGCCTTGGATGAAGTAATCGGAGAATTTCGCTTAAGGAAGCGGACTTTATCCCGACTTAGTATACAACAGAAAAAGGGTAACACAAAGCTTAAAAATAAAAAAGCGCAAATTCAGAATTTAAAAAATGGTTATAGTGAATTGTATTTAAGTTT
Source organism: Leucophora obtusa (assembly GCA_949987735.1). Classification (NCBI taxonomy): domain Eukaryota; kingdom Metazoa; phylum Arthropoda; class Insecta; order Diptera; family Anthomyiidae; genus Leucophora; species Leucophora obtusa. Next base: position 223,954,840 of record OX465297.1, read on the forward strand.
GGTGCTATTACAAAATTATAAAATGTTAAATCACACTGGATTTCGAAAGATATTGAAAAAACATGACAAGGTAAGGCAAGTAACATGGCGTATAAAATCTATTTGGGTTTTTAACTATTTCAGCTACTTCATACGGTTGAGGGAAAACAATGGTTTGACAATCATATCTCCGGCGCCTTTTTCTTTCAAAATAGTGAATTGGACAAACTAATTCACGAGGTAGAGCAGAACTTTACCGAATACTTAGAAAATGGTAATCGCACCCAAGCAATGAAACGCTTGAGAGTTCCACGCTTAGTTGAAATTCAAGATCTTGGTACTGTATTTCGTGTTGGACTATTTATTGGAGCATTTATAGCACTTCTAGGTTTCATATTTGTAGCAAGTAATTATTTGTTTAATATTAAGAATTTATACAATATATTATTTTCTTGTAATTTCATTTAGCGTTTACTAGAAAAATAACTTTGAAACTCCAATCGATATATGGTTTAATTTTGTTTCGAGGTCCATTTTATGTGATCATGTATTTATTTCTGTTGGGCATAAACGTTTATAGTTGGCGCCGTGCTGGTATTAATCATATATTAATCTTTGAGATTAATCCTCGTAAACATTTGACTTATTCGCATTTGTTGGAATTGCATGGAATTTTTGGTGTATTGTGGTCCTTATGCGTATTGGGTTTTATATATGGAGAAGACGTTAATGTACCACGATATTTATTTCCTTTGCTTTTGGTTGCTATAATGATGGGGTTTTTAATAAATCCTTTACCAATTTTCCATCAGAATGCACGATTTTGGTTGTTGAGATTGTTGGTGAGTTGTTTGTTTTTCTTTCTTAAAGTAAGTAAAAATTCGAGTTAAACCTTTAAAGGGTCGAGTTGTGTCAGCCCCCTTTTTTTCAGTAGGATTTGCTGATTTTTGGCTCGGAGATCAGTTAAATTCTATGGTCGCTTGTCTTATCGATTTCAAGTATTTATTTTGTTTCTATATCTGGAATTCCACTTGGAGTGAAGATTTTGAACCCAATTTATGCCTTGAAAGTGATTACATTGGCAATTCAATTATCCGCTCTTTACCGGCTTGGTATCGTTTTGCTCAATGTTTAAGACGTTATCGTGATACTGGTATGGCTCATCCTTTTTTAGTGAATGCTGGAAAGTATGCTGCTTCATTTCCCGTTATCATATTTACAACATTAACATCTATATACAAAGGTAAGTTTGATGAAATTTTGAACTGTGATAGACGCCATGTATAAATTTTTAGTGGCCCATACTCAAATCTAGAAGGCAAAAATGAGACACAAAAATATTCGAAACTCTGTCTTTGGAGTTTTTAAACAATTTTATGTATATTAAAATTGGTCTCTCAAACCCTGTTCGTTTAGTACCCAATTTACTTATAATCATTTTGGAAAGTATATAGAAAACTTAAAAAACTAACGACAAACAAGTAATTTTCGTTTCCCCTTTTCACCTCCTTAATGTAAGACTGAGTTGCTAAAAAAGCGACATATTCGTTTATTTTGTCTCCTCTATAATATATGGAAATTTCGGACGCCGGGGATGTAAGAGAAATTATGTTGGTAACAATCGAGTTCAAACGAAACATTTACATGATAATTTAAAATTAACATATATTGCAGTTATGTTCATGACTAACATGAATAGATAAAAATAACTACACTGGTAGTTAATTTGAAATTGCACTGCACATAGGGTTGCCAGATACCAAAAGTCAAATAACTGGACAATGGAAAAAATCACCTGGATTTTAAAAAAATAACTGGACAATTTAAAAATGCACTTATAGTTCAAAAAAGTATAATTTTATTAAAAAAAATGTTTTTTTTTCAAAAATAAAAAAATAATAATAACATAAAAAACAAGGAAATGTAACAATTAAAATTCAGTACTACGTCATATTACATATATGTACATTAGGGTTTCCCTTATAAAGTGTTAGGTCGAATTTCGACACGCATACCCCCCAAATTTTTTACAAATGGCCCCAAATTAACACAATCGATTTTTTTTTTTTGTAAAACGTTAACCCGTGCCGAGTTGCGGCCGAAAATGGCCCATTTTGGAAAGAAAGTGTATTATTATTAAAAATTCGCAAAATTCTAAATTTTGAAAAATTTAGTATTTTGCTTCATTTATTCATATATGATTCAGACATGGAATTTTGACTTCATCGGATATCATTAACCCACTTTAGCCTGGAATCCAAAATGACCCACGAATTTGATAAAAATGCAAAAACGTGTTTTTTTAAAAATACAGCTAAAAGCTGTATTTTATCTCATGTCTATCAACGTTAAGTATTTAAAGCGAAACTAAGTTAAACCGATTGCAGTACTACACATTTTTAAACAGGTTATGTTTATAATTGTTCCGTTATAATTGAATGTACGTTAGCAAAAGTTTTTAGGAACTAACGCGAATAAGTTACGCTAGATGTGAAAATGTATAATCGTTGAGTTTTCAACGTTGATAATTATCCGTGTTGAAAGTTAACGTGCATACGAAAAGTATATAAATAATAATTTTTATCAAGTGTAAAAATGTTTTTGTTATTCATTTAAAGTGATATTTTTGCGAAAATTATTAAAGGTGTTATTCTGTAAATTTCCTGTTGGGGCGTTTTTGGCCAAAAGTTTAAAAGTTAACCCCATATGGATCATGTTACATAAAATAATTATTTTTATCCATGTGAGGTTTTTTTTTTATCAATTTAATGGCTTTAAAATCTCGTAGTCATAATTAATATTAAGCTTCATGGGTCTTTTCTGACCCCAGGCCACTAAGGGTTAAAGAGTTTTTTTTTTAAAGAAATGTAAAGATAATTACAGTCTAACCAAATTTAAGTGATATTTTTCCGAAAACTATGTAAAATTTGATGAAAACATTCAAATTTTGTTAAATTTTTACAAAATAAGCAATTTTTGTAAAATGTCCTGGAAAGCAGTCGCTCCAAACACAAACTAGAATTATCATTTTTCCAATTTATTTTTTTTCTTTAATATCAACTATTATGTGGTACAATTAGCAATTGACATCTCCAAATTAGGCATTTTAAAAAAATCTTTAAAATTAATTAAAAAAAATACATGTTTTCGCATTTTTATCAAATTCGTGGGTCATTTTGGATTCCAGGCTAAAGGGAGTTAATGATATCCGATGAAGTCAAAATTCCATGTCTGAATCATTTTGACTATACTAAATGAATAAACGAAGCAAAATACTAAATTTTTCAAAATTTATAATTTTGGGAATTTTTATAAATAATACACTTTTTTCCAAAATGGGCCATTTTCGGCCGCAACTCGGCACGGGTTAACGTTTACAAAAAAAAATCGATTTTGTTAATTTGGGACCATTTGTAAAAAATTTGGGGGTATGCGTGTCGAAATTCGACCAAACACTTTCTAAGGGACACCCTAATATACATATAGTTATTTAAATCACATAAAAAAGTGTAACTATTTTTTTTTGGCACATATATTTTGTATTTTTATTTACAGAATTTACTAACTCTTTTGCTTTAGTTATAAACAAAAATGTTTGTAATTTTTTGAAACTTTCTTCAAATTTATTCTTAGTAAAATTTCAGCCTTAATTAGATCGAAGGACATTCTATTCCTTTCTTCTGAGTATAGATTATTAAAAATACTAAAAGTTCTTTCACAAAAAGCATTGCTAATTGGTATGGAAAAAACAAACTAGATCAATTTATATAGATTTTGTACGTTATTAATTATTGGAATATCTTTCGGCAAATTATCAGAGGTCTCTCGCAGGCAGCAGGAGTCAGTGTACAACATGTCGTTGTCAATTGAATTTGATATTTTTAAAACTTTTGGAAGCTCTGATAAGTTATCCCACGATAAAAGAGATTGTTTAAAATTTGTAACTGAAATTTTGATGTAAAATGATTCGTGTCCAAGTAAGTAAGTAACAGCATTTCTTAAAAACTGATTTGCTTTTAATTTAAAAGCTTTTGTTTCGTGATAGGAAATTTTGTTAAAGTAGTTGTAACTTTGCTTCCATAAAGCTCATCTTTTAACCGATTTTTAAGGCAATTCAAAAGATTACTCATTATACTCTGCAGTTCTATAATAGTACAGGAATAACTGCTGAATATTAATTTAATTAATAAAAAAATATAATTAATAAAATTATTATTTTTTCAAAATTAAAGAAATTCTTTTTTAACTGGACAAATTGGAAACTGGACGAGACCCAAAATAACTGGACAATCCAGGCTATTCCAGGCCGTCTGGCAACCCTGACTGCACACTTTATTAACTGTAATTACAATTGATCTTACAGACATATACTCACCGCCTATAATTCTTTTTTTGCTTGTTTATTTGATTTCAAAATTTTGAATATGGTAAGCAACTGTTTCTGTTGCTATTAGATCAATTCAATACAGCCTATTTTCAAATAAAACAATAACCCTGCACTACTACGTAGACAGGGTATAATGAGTTTGTGTGCTGTTTGCAACACCAACAAATATTGGACCTAGACTTAACTTTTCGTCTATCGATCGACTCAGAATCACTTTTTGATTCGATTAAGCGATACCCGTCTGTCAGCCTGTCCATGTATTCTTGTGCGTACGCTGCAAGTTGCAAATATTAAGATATTTTGATTAAGTTTGGACCATTGGCTCATATCGGCCCACAGATGAAGACTATTGATTTTGGTTAATATCGGTCTATGTTTAGACCAACAAAAATTGGCTCTAAAGCTAGTTCGCACGCTACAAATATTAAGATATTTTAATAAAATTTGGTACATTGATTCACATGGGCTAAAGCCTAATAATTTTCGTTAGAATTGGTCCTGTTAAGATCTAGCGCCCATATAAAGGTTACCTACAAATTTGCCCTTATGCTTGTTTGTGCGTTATAGGTCTCAAATATAAAGATATTTTGCTGAAACTTGGTACCGTAACTCAAATCGATCCAGGGAGAGCCTGTTGGTTTTAAATAGAATCGCTCCATATTTGGATCTAACCCCCAATTGGACTTTTTTTCCCATGTTCTCTTAAATACATCTAACAGGGAGATTTTAAATTTCTTATTGATTTTCTAATTTTTTTACTAGTTTATAAAGAAATTTTGACACCATTTAATCCATTAACATTTCGGATCTAAACATTAGTCCCCTTTCAATCAGACTGGTGTAGGGTATCATATAGTCGGCACTTTTTACTCGTTTTATTTTTAAATTTCAGATTCTTACGACAACACTTTTCAAAATCCCTTTATGTGGTGTTATCTTGTTGCTGTTATTTTTCAGACATTTTATTGTTACTTCTGGGATATTCTACGCGATTTTGGTTTATTTCAAACCTTTTCGAACGAACATATTTTTCTGCGAGAACACATCATCTTTCCAGCGGCGTTTTATTATTTTGTTGTAATTGAAAACTTTTTCTTACGGTTCTTTTGGGCCATATCGCTTTATTTGGTAAACGCGAATTATATAAGCTCATTTAATATAGATTCTCTAGCGGGGTGTTTGGAAATTTTCAGGTATAACATTTTTTACCACATTTCAGTTGAGTTGTTTTTGAAAGTACTTAATAAATAGGCGCTATATTTGGAACTACATACGTTTGGAAAATGAACATCTTTTTAATGTGGGTCAATTTCGTGCTGTAAGAGACATATTCATAGCCCCCATAGATTCCAAGAGTTCCATACAAATTCAGAAAATGATGGATGAAGAAGATGGGGTAAAAAATCGTACAAAATATAGAGAGGATTCGATAAAAGACAATGACGATGATGTGGATGACGAATATTACAAAGTGGATTAACTTACTTAAAGATTTTTATTTGTTTTATTTATTATGTATTATAAAATATAACAACAACTTATAAACATTTAAGAAATATTATCGGCTACCCCAGAAACTAATGCTGTTCCGCGTAAAACCCAAAAATCAGCTGGTAAGGAACTTTCTAATAAAATTGATAAAATAAAATTGGTAGAGTGACCAGTTGTAGATAATACACCCGATCTAGCTTGAGTTTTGTAAAGAGGTGCCTCATAACGTGCTGCAGGATCCATTTGCAAACACGGTATAAAACGTATGGCTGGTAATCTTGAATATAATTCACCAATTTTAGCATCACATAAACCACCATTAGCCTTATTCCATTGAGCTGCTTCCACAAATATTCCATGAACATTTACACCAGCCTCACTGGATTCAGGCATATCGCCATACAAATCATCAACCTTAAAAATTTAATTGAATTTAATTAATAGGACTGAGATCTATTCTTGTTGTCAATATACTTACTGGTGTATTATTCAATCTTCTTTCAAAGAAATCCTGTTGAACTAACACTCGTTCCATGACATGAAAATCAATTTTTAAAGCATCTATTGGTAGTATCCGCTTGCGGGCATGAGTTTGCAATACACCTGTTAGAAATGATTGAGGAAAGTAAAAACCACTTATCCAAAAAGATTTTGGATTACCAAAATCGGCCCAATTTTGTATAAAATCTATACGTCTTTGAAAGTCTGCTATATAACTGGGTAAGGGTTTTATAGAGAGAAAACTCTTTTTCTCCCATAATTTTGGTACTAAATTGGCTAACAGGGATTTAAAAACTTCTTCCAGTTCTTCGGACATTACAACTAGACCTTTGATGGCTTTGCCTAAATTAACAAGGCTATCATGAACTAAACGTAATGAAATATTGTAGCGATCAATTTCTTGAACTAGCACTGTAGTTAGAGAAGGTTGTTGCCCTTTTACATCAACCTAAAAAAGAAAGATTTGTTAAGCAAAAATGTAATTATTTTAAAAGTGTAGAAATTATCATAATTTATGAATGCCTTTCGAATATTAAAACAAAGGCGTCTGCACTAAAAAACTAACACCTTTAAACTAACTAAAAATTAAGTTATTTTTAACTGGTGAAAAACAATTAACAAATGCAGTAAAAATAACTAATAATGTTTTACTGCAATCATTTTTAAGCAGCTCACAAAATTAGTTGATACTACTGTTTTTTGCAGTTAATTTTTGTCGATATTATATATTTTAATAAAATATATAAAAAAAATATTCCCCCTGATTACACTCAACCAAAAAAGTCTGTAATGGCTACTGAAAAATTTGCTGTTATTACGGGAAATTTAACTGTTTTGAGCCCAGCGGTATTTTTTGCTAATTTTAGCAACACATGTCTGCTGATCTGGAGTACAATAAAATTAGTAGAAAAAATTAGTTACCGCTACTAAATTTTAGTAAAATTTATGTAAACTACAATTCAAAAGTGCGATTGGAAACTGTTTATAAAATTTTTTACTAACTTTTTTAGTAAAAACGCCTCCATACAAATCAAATTTTTCAAAATCGAAATTAACAAAAAATAAAATTTTCCTGGCAAATCTAATACAATTTTAATAAAATATAAGTCTTACTCGACTGTTAAATATTGCAAAAATATTTGTTATAACAAGTTCACTGTAAAAAACGCCAAAAACGTCTACGTCTATGCCTTACATAATCAGGGGGATTATTTTTTTCGACCTCAAAAAAATGTGTGAAAATACTTAATCGTAATTAAAATTTAAAGCCGAAGTCCCAGAAAAACTGAGAGTATATCAATAATAATAAATATAAACTAAACTCAATTTTTTTTATTTTTAACACTCTAACGAAATTAACTGGTCACGCAAAAATGCTGTTTTGGTAGTTCTTCCTTATAATACAAAAAATAACTGCTTAAAACGACTTTTCGTTATTTGTTTTAAGTAACTGTGATAATAATAGTAATAGTAATAATAGTAACTGTGATAATATTTTTGTATTTTTTCATAGAAAATTAATTTAAACTACAGTTAAAAACAACAATTACTGATTACTACACAAACAAGTGTCATGTAGTAATTGACAAACTTTTTTGAGTGGATCAGTTGCTTTGTTTTAGCAATATTTCTGAAAAAAGTTTTTGATTAGTTAAATCTAACACTTTGAGTTAAGAAACTTCTTGTTCTATGGAAGCGATAATCCCAGTTTAAATTACAGAACTAATGAAATTGAAAAAGCATCTGAACAATTTTAACTTTGTGGTTTTTAGTATAGAATGATTACCGTCAATAATGTAGGATGTAAATTGTCTTTGTTTATCTTTTTAGCCAACACATCTTGTATTCTAGCTATGATCTCCAAACATAAATCATTTTCCTGGGCTTGTCCCTCATCTGCAGATGATCTCGGTTGTCCCTCTAATAATGTATTGATGAAAAAGTTGGTTTCCTTAGTTTGAAATACCAAGTTGGCGTTTTCATTCATGCCAAATATTTCCGGATCCTCTAAAGTTGGAAAATTTTGTACATATTCCTTATATTCTTGTATTGTTGTTTTCCTGGGATCGCAATAATAAGGATCTCCTCGACAGTATTTGTAATTTGCATCCAATATTTTTTCATAAGTATAAATTTTCAAAACAGTTCTCAAACAACGTTGATCCCATGAGTCGGTTACACGACCACCCCATGTTATTTCACCATTTATATAATAAATAGCTTCCCATGGTATTTTTTCAACACTTTCTCGATTAATGAAAAAGTCCAAGGTCTTGAGACCACATTCACGATCACTTTCGTTGAATTCATAGGTTATATTCCAACCTAGAGCACCAAATTTACGACGCTCCAAAAGAACAGCATGAAAAACACACAAACCGAAGACTATTGCACGCCATTCGCCTTGCAGGGCATGATGTTCAAAGAAATCTGAATTTATATCGGCCAAGGCTCGCAACACATTTGCCTTAATACCTTTCGGAGGTTCATTAGTAACTTTTACTGAGTTTTGTAAAACGCTTATAGGAAAAGATTTTTGGGGCATTGATGATAAAAACAAACGGAAATTTTCATGGGCTTTAATATTGCCCAAGGTTATATTACGTACAATATTTTCCATTTGACTCATCCAAGAGGTAGCCAAGTGACAGTTCTGCAGGAATACCCAGTGGCCTAGACGTAAACTTTTTTCTATTAAACTTTCAGCAATTGGACCTTGACCTTGACCCAAGGAAATGGAATAAAATTTATCCATATACTGCATTTCTTCGGCAAATCTTAAGAAGTTGGACATTGGATCAGAACCGCTGGATAAGACAAAAACCAAAGGCGTAACATTCGATGTATCCAGGAATCTATAAATGTAAATCAAATAAAAAAGTGCCTTATTAACAAGGAAACTGCATTCAGACTACACTCATAGAAATAAATCTGTAAAAATAGCAGAAAAAGTTACTAAAAATTAGTTTAAAAAAATGATGCTGCTAGTAAATACTAGTAAAATGAGAACAGCAAAATTATAATTGTTAAACTTACAGAATTTTAGGTTACATTTAGGCTAACTTTTAGTTAATTGAAAATAGCAAATTGTACTGTAAAATCTACAAAAAATTTTGTTAAATATTTGTAGACTAAAAATAGCAAAAATAAACTGTTATATCTACAAAATTTTTGTATTTTTTTAAGCTAAATTTAGTTGAATGCAAATAGCAGTCTATTCTGCTAAAATCAGCAGAAATATTTGCTAAAACTTTGTAAACTGCTGTTTTCAAAAGGCTCGATTTTTATTTGCATTAAAAAAAACGAAAAAAAACTTCGACTATTTTATATTTTTTGGTGATTTTTTAGGCTACTAATTATTTAGCAAATTTTTTTGCTAATTTTAGCAGGTTAATTTGCTATCCTCCATTTACAAGGATTTAGCTCAAATATAACTAAAATTCTGTATATTTAACAGTTTTATTTTTGCTGTTCCTAAATTACTAATATATTTTTAACTAATTTTTAGTAGTTTTAAATAAATTTTTTACGGACTTTTTTCTATTAGTGTACTTACACAACTTTAAGTTGACTTCCAGCTGCAGATACTTCTGTAAAGTAACGCCCAACAGTTCCTCTTAAGTAACCCAATACATTTAATAAGAATCGCTCTGATCTAAAAGTTCTAATAAACATTAATTTTTGGAAATCTGTAAGTCGAAGATTCCAATAGTCGGTCGGCGTATCGTTTACATTAGCAAAATTAAAAACCTGAAATCAAAATAATTAAATTTTTTACAGAATTCTTTGGCATAAATTACCTCTAGATTTTTATCGATTTCTAGGAAGAATGGCTCATGTACTTTATCGGAAAATCCTTGAAACGATTGAAAATTTTCATCCAGGAATAAGCAGGCCTCCCACTCAAAGTCGGTAAATTTTACATTTGCAGGTTTAGATTTTTCTTTAACGGACCCAACTGCACCTCTGGTTAGAAAGTTTAATTCCTGCTGGCTTACACGCTCCTCTTGCCTTTCAATAGCTAGTGACAAGAGAAAACTATAAATCATTTTATGATTTTCAAACAGACCTCTTGAGACATTGTCATATAGAGCCTTCAGTTCATCCAATTTTAATTGGGCTATACGCTCTTCTGTAGTCATTTTTGGATGATCCAAACGTATAACAGCACAAAAGACTTGGGAAAAATATTTCAAGCTATATTGATACATAGTATCGATATCGGCTAAACTAGCAACCACAAAGTATAAAATGGCTCCGCGAGAAGCTAAATTACGATATTTTTCTCGTGTTGCCGTTATAACTTTTTCGGTTTCTTCCGTATCGATTAAACGTGTGGCAATAATCAAAGAAGTTTCCTAAAACGAGACATGAGTTAATAAAACATCATCTTTCACAGATTTTGATTTTTTCAGCAACATTTTCAGGAAATGGCCCTATTTCATACGTTCTAGACCACGAAAAAAAAAATGTGTGGTGAAAATTCTTGCTCAGAAATTAAATTTATCCAGCAAAATGTTTCACTTTCATTTAATATTGTTTTTTAATCAACCGATCTTTGCTATAAATCTTTAGCAAATAAAATTTTATCCAAAAACGAATGAAATTAAAACCATTTACCAAAACTGTTGCCGGTCTATATCAAACCTTCGCATCATTCAGAGTTTCCACTAGTTCCTCATCATCTAAAATATTCCCCTTGGAATTAAATAACAGTTTTAAAACCTTGTCTTCTAAAGCCAATAGTTGTTGTTTATCAGTGTTAATTTTGACAATTAAATCGTTACGTTGTATCTCTAAAGCTGGCAACTCTATAGCCACTATATCTCTAGATGAAGATAAATTATATAAACAAAAGTATTTAATACTTTAACCCTAAACTTACGCCAGTAATTGATCTTCTAAACCACTTTCGGTAACCAAAAAATTTACCAAAGTCACATTGATACATATTTCTGGCAAATAATGAGGGTTTGCCAATTTCGTAGTCATATACAATTTGAAGTTGTCATGGTAGTCAATTATAATATCTCCCAGTTTTAAATATGTTCTACCCTCAAATACATAAGTTTCCCTTTGCAGTACTGGCCTTATAGAGGGATCTATAGTCTCACTTATATCTTCTAAGAGTATGGGATAACCTTGCCTAATGCAATTTTCTATTACACGCAATAAATTGCCATCAGTCATTTTTAGAATGTGTAGATTATTATGTTTTTCCATATTTCTAATCCAACGATTTGCCTGTTCTTGTGGATCAATCATTAGTGGCCATCTGAGGGCACGAGTTGCATAGATACCATTTTCGACAGATATGTCATCTTTTGGTAGGCCATCCATAGTCCACTGTCGTATTTCATAAGCATCTCCCAGGACTTTGAGTAAATGGAATTCACCACTTGAGGGAATTTTTTGTTCTCTACATTTAATAACCCATTGCTTACAGAGTTCGTTACGATATTCAGTAGAAAATGCTCCTAGATAAGCTACACAGGCAGCAGATACTAGAACATCTCCTGGAACACAAGCTAGTTCCTGCGTTAAATTCTGTAAAAAATTATGCATGTAGAACGCAATACACAGATGTAGTGGCATAAAATAAACGTACCTTAACAGTTTCCTTCCAGCGTACTTCCTCATCCGACAAAGCTGATGTTAAACGTCCAGCTCTATTGATACGTCCATAGGTTAGATCAACAGCATCTTGTATAACTTGAAACTCACGACTTTTTTGATCAATATTATCTTTAAGAGTCTGAATTTTAGCTTCAACCGCTGCTAGTTCTTGTTGCTTAGTTCTTAAAATGGCCATTACCTCTTTAAGTTCGGCCTCAGATAATTCTTTACGTCTTATTTTTGGTTCAACAACCTTATAAACTTTTGCAAATTTATCCATAGCAATAACCCATAAACTTACAGATTTGGCTACTTTAGACACCTTTTCAAATTTCTAAACAAGAAAACAAACCTTACTAAACTTTCTCAAGAGCCATTCGTAAAAATTTGACTTACTGCAGGCACAAAATCTTTGTGATCTATATATTTTTTAACCTTTTTCAGAGTGTCGTCTTTAATGTGCTCCTTGTCGAATTCAAAAAGCCTTTTAATAAAATTAATATCAGCCATGATGCCTTTAGCAGAAGCCCAAGTTGGCCTGAAATAATAAATTAATTAAAAGAAATTTATGCTTTAGGGAAGATCTATGATTGAATTATTATAAGATCTAAGAATTAGGGCTCTGAAAGAGAACTGTAATGACTCATGATCGTCTTTGTATGAGATCTACAATTCTGGAAGTACTCTTTAATTATCAATGTTTGACTTTCGATAATATCTGCGATTTGGGCTCCTGGCAATCCTATTCATTTACCGATAATTGGCTTAATATTTATTAAATCAAAGATTTCGTTATTTAAAATATATTCCTATAGGGATAAACATTAATCGCATAAAAGGAATGTGCTAAAATCCCAAAACTTATTTAACATTTTAATTGGCAAAACAATCTGTTTATTATCCGGATCTCAGTCATGCCTAAGGAAATGTTCAGAAGACGACATTTTTTGAATTTCCAGAAATATTTGTTATGTTAAATTACGAACTCGATGAGAATTTCTTGTTCTCGTTATTCAGCATTTAAAATACAAAAAAAAAAACAACAAAGAAATTTACCACAATTTGCTTTGTCATGTTTACAATTTTTTCACAATTTGCTAAGTTTTTGGATTTTAGCACATTTAATTTTAAGCAGAGTAGTATTTAGGAAGATGACAAAGCAAATTGTGGTAAATATTATGTTGCTATTTTGGTTTTTTCTTTGATGTTTTAAATGTTGAATTACGCTCCTAGAGGAAAGCAAGAAATTCTCATTGTGATTGTAATTTAACCTAAAAAATATTTCTAGAAATTCTAAACACATCGTTCCCTGAGGATATCCTTAGGTAAGAATGAAATCAACAGATTATTTCAGAACCAGTTTTTTGATTTTAGCACATCTAATTCCTTTAATTGAGAGATTTCAAGTTTGGAATACTGTATTTAGGTTTAAGGTTTATCATATGTATTTCTGGAAGACCATTACAATGATTTCTAATTCATTTTTATTACATCTACAATTAAAGGTACTAAAATGCTTAGTTAATGCTTATTAATTGTCCTAAGTTGACGAGCTAGGACTCATTCCTTTTATAAAATAGATTTATTTCTGAAAGACATCCTTATTATATATATGCATTTCGGAAACCGAAAGAACCCATGTACGAAATTTATGTACAATTTCATTCAAATCGGAGATGGTAAATTCGAATGGTGTGTTACGTTAATATGGTTGCACGCATCATGAAAATTGCTTCTGCTGAAGTTTTAAATACGACCAATAGATTTAATCCTGAAATATTATATTACTTACTTGGCTCCCAGTAATATACACACTGCTTCCATAACAAACTGTACTAAAGCAGGTGGTGTAGTAAATGATTTAAGTTCATTTATATCCGCCTTTGTTAGACCCTTGAGAGCATCCTCAGCTTCTTTCAAAGCCGGCATAGCAATTTCCAAATCCTTGTTGGCATCATCGGACATTGCTTGACATATGGCAGCCTTTTCTTTAGCGTTTCCTTCATCACGCATAACACTTTCCTTCACTTGATCTGCCTGTTTGGTATCAATAGCTAATCTCTCCAATAATGACTTCATATTGGAAGATTTCTCATCTAGTTGTGGTACCATTACTTCTAGTTCTTTTTGCATGACTGTAATCTTAAGAAATTAAAGGGATTTGTTTCTTTTTTCTCTTAGAAATTATATTTAAAGTACTTACAATATCGTTGGTTTCTAAAATCTTATTTAAACCATTGGAAATTCTTTTGCGTTTATTTATAATATCTTGATTTTTATCTTTCAATAAACTTTGATATAATTTTAAAAGTTCCAAATAACTGCTGGGAGTGGTATAGTAATGACGTTTCATTTCCTTATAGAAACGCACCGAGGCATCTTCTACAGTCTAAGGATAAAGAATAAGTGGTTATAAAATTTTTGATTTCTATAGCTATTTTACCTTGTGCATAAATACTGTAGTGGTTGCCAAAGCCTTACATTCTTCCTTTGTCTTGGTGATTTTAGTTAATAATCCTAAGGCTACTGAATACAAAGCTTCGGTAGGCCAATTGGAAAACCAATCTATGGTGGTACAATTCACCAACGAAGGAAACATACGACATCTTCTACGAAAAGCATCACCCACTGGCGACATTGATAGTACCACATGTAGATTGTTGCGTACTCGATTTATAAAGAATTTGTAAATTGTATCACGAGAACAACCCTAGTATTTCAATTAGTTATTGAACAATTAGCGATAATATTGGCAGGCATACTTACATCTTTAATGGCAGCATTACATGCATCTCTAGCATCCAGTATAACTTTTTCATAATCATCTCCCTCGAAGAGATTTGGTACTTCTCCAGAATTTAATATATTGTTAATATCTTCTAAGAATTCTTCCTCAACAATTTGTGTGTCAATCATTAAAAATACAACGGGCATATTGTCGATCTATAAAATATAGATATTATCAGCTCATTGTTTGCAATTCCTCTACCAGTAAACTTACTCCAGCTTGTCGATAGATAATTCTTAAATCCTCATGAAAACCATTAATGTCGTAATTTCGTTTTAATTCAATTTGCATACACTTATATTCATTAACATGGGCTGCCAATTTCGTTAACGACTGCTTACCCATTCCCGCAACGCCCACTAATAAACCATTGCCACGATCACTTCTCAATAAACGAGCCAATCTTACGGTGTGTTCCAAAGCATCTTGAAATAGTATCAAATTCATTCTCTTTCCAGTCATAGTATTATAGTCTTCCACATAATCTATTAATATACTTTCCAGTTTATTAGGATCTTTAATCTCTTCATATGCACGATCAGCACGTGCTTTGCCAAATACCATAAAGTCACCAAACAAAATGGGAGGTTCTTCGTCTTTGTAGACTTGTTTATTGAAATGCTTTAGACAAACTTCGTGCATAATTTTGTTGAAAAGATTTTTATCGTCATCATTTATTAAACGATCGTGAAATACTCGTGCAGTTTCATGATAGAACAGACGCAGGATTTGCATTTCCATATTATAGTGTAGACTACTGGCCTGTAGGATACCTTGAATACATTTTGACAAATCTCTTAAATTGAAAATGTAATGGGATTTATCCGGAGTGGGCAACATTTCATTGGCTATACGCATATAAACATCTACACAAGCATTAACAATGGGCAAGGAAAGCGGTCGTATGACAGAGGAGAAATCACTTAAAAATCTATGAGTTTGAAAGAAATATTAATTCTAAAAACTCTGTTGATTGCGCTTAAGAACTTACCCAGTTAGTATACCATTGAATATTGTGGTTAAAGTATCATCATTTGGTTTGGGTAATGCCAATAAAGCAAAATGTCTTACAAATCGTGGTGTCAAAGGATTTCTACCTCCACCAGGAGGAGCACAAGCACAACCTAAAACAACATCTAAAATTTCCTTCCAGAACAACTTTTCACGATCATAAAATCCTTTGAAATCCAAAAATTGTCTAAAGTGAAAAAAAATCGTTAAATGAAATATTTTGGGTTTTCTGTAAAATTTCAGTTTCTGAGAGCAGGCTTAAGTGACTTGTAATAATAAATATGTGCCCAAGTAAAAAAGTTTTGATACAATCATATATTATCATACAAAATTTTGTGTAATTATATATTGGAACATATATACCAAGACATAATTATATAAAATTTTTTCTTAAATATATAACTATATCTTGTTATATATAGCACTATATAAAGTGCCTCATATTTCAACATCCAATTACATATAGAACAATATATAGTTACATATGCCTCACATAATTATGTATAATTGTATCGCATTATGTACCATTATGTCTAGTTGGATATGATTATATTATATTTGATACATTTGGATGAGGACAATATCCGGATAAAATTGTATCAAACCATATTTTACTCCATCAAATTAGATCTAATTGTGTCAAGTTAGATCGAATATGATCTATAATCATTTTTCGGATATAATTATATATAATATTAAAACTCATATATTTTGTTTTTTTTTACTAAGGTGTACAATTATTTAGCAGGGATGCAATGGAAATTACAAATATTCTACTGACGAGTTCTACAATAGCCTTGACAGAACAAGATTGTCATCAAAGTATGATATAATATGAATGTACCTTAAAAGTTCAATGGCCGGTTGACTGCCATAAGTGTCCAATTTAGGCATATTAACATCATCAATAAACACAATAATGGTTTTTCCAATAGGCGCACCCAACTGATTACGTTTACGTTTTTCCAAAGGTCCCTCTATCATTTCTTGTGTTCGTATACTGCTAGTTTGGGCAGAAAAATTAATTTGTACTGGCATTATCGTTCCTTGAGCCAGCTTTTTTAAAGTGGAAACAGCTAAGACAGATTTTCCCACACCAGTATCACCGGTAAACATAACAGGATATTTACGTTGAAATAATAAATTGGTGACATATCTAAAAAACGAATTAATTTTACGAATAATGTTTGCTTCGTATTTTAGTGCATAAAATTATCTACCCATATTTGGTAGTATCAACTGTTGGAACTTGCATATCAAAATATTTATCTTCCGGATTAAAAACAAAGGTGTCTATAATATTTGACCATGGTTCCCAATTTCGGGTAATCATATTAATACGATAATCCCATATAGAACCTTCTGCAGGAAATCTGAAACCATCCAAATTTTAAATAGTTACTACAAATTTAAAACCATTGAAGTTGAACTTACGATACATCTGATTTTAAAGCCATGTATTCTCTTATTAATTGTTCGAATGTTATTTTTTCAGCATCACGAAAATTTGATGACTGAGACCATAATACACACCATACGAACATCTTATTCAGCAGTGATTTGTATTCAGTTTCGGTAAAATCGTGCCAACGTATTTGTTCTATCAAAGAGGATAACAGTTCTAAACACAAACGTACTTTCGAACACGTCACTTGATTGACGACAAATGAACCATGTTTCTTCGACAAATCTAATATATATTGAAAGTTATTTATAAATAAATCATAAATGTATTGTAGCTGTGATATTTGGATTTTCTTTTCAATTGCTCCTGTTTTCCATGTATCTAAAAGAGGTAACCATCCTAGATCATCGGGATCTACATAAACCATACCACAACGGGACACTGTGGCTGGGGAAGCTTGCACCAAATCTTGTACCTCGAATATCATATGAACCCAAGCCGTAAGTTTAATACGCTCGGAATTAGCCAAACAAAGCATTTTGTTATCATCGAGTACGGTGTTTAAATTTTCTATCCATACAGCATCCACGGGACCATCATTGACAATCCACTGATGAATTTCATCTAAGAGTAGTGAGTTAGTAAAAATCTAAATTCATTTGCTTGGAAATTTCATTATTACCCTCCACATTAACGGCAGTTCTTACTGCCAAACCCAATAAGCCATCTTGCCATTCTAAGGTCTTGAGATCTACATAACCATATAATTCGTTCATTGATACAGCCTTTGGATTCATGCATTGTATTGCCACAGGTCTAAAGTTGGGACCAGGAACTTTTAATTCATACAAATGACTTAGGGCAAATTCCAGAGCATGCAAAACCGTGGATTTTCCACCACCAGTAGGACCAACTAACATAACACCCCAACGAACACACATAGTCTCATAAAGTTGTATACATTTCCTTAGCGTAGCATAAACTGGCTGCAAATTCTTCTCCTTTAAACCCAATATAATGCTCTCTTCCAATTCGGGATGAGAAGAATCGGGCAATTCAACACCTGGGAAGAGATCACTGAGTATACCCAAAAATAGAACGGCATCGTCTACTAAAAACTTGGGAATATTAGAATCTCTTAGAGCAGCAATCAAGGTAATATCTTCTCTTTGATCAGGTGACGCTCTTTTTAGAGAACCAGCCATAACCAGCACAGATTTGACAGCACGCATACCAAAATCATAATGATTTTGCTGGCTAAGCTGTTCGGAGCAAAGTTTATACATTTGTACCATTTTATGGGCTAAACTTTTGGGATCTTCAAAGCCCTCCGAATATAAAATAACTTCAGCAATTAGAGCATAATCAGGAACCATCATAGAGATGGGACGGAATAAAGCCTTCAAATTGTCGGGTAGTTCAGTACGTCCAGCATAACCAGGATTCATGGTTATGAAAACAGCACATGATTTTATCAGTTTAATCTCCCGACCCTCGAAAATAAAACTGAAATTCGACTATTGTTGAATCAAAACTGAATTTTATCTTAACATTCAATCATTTACCGTTTTGCATTGATGACTTTAGCATTTCGTATTGTAATCAATTGTTGAGCAATTACGGACAATACCTCAATATCGATACGATTGAATTCATCAAAACAACACCAAGCACCACATTGGGCCAAGCCGGAGAAAAAACGACCCATCATTTTGTAATCCAAGCCATCCGAACAATTGAAGACCACACATTGCTTAGCCACTGATTTGGCCAAATCTTTAGTTGTTTCAGTTTTACCAGTACCAGCGGGACCAGCCGGAGCACCGCCCAAATCCATTTGTATAGCACCCATTAGACACAAATAACAACGATCTGTCAGAGGAGTCAACACCAACACGCCACCAGCTCCTAAATATTCATAGTAATAGGGAATATTTGCTGAAGCCATATGGGAATAAACGGTTTCTGTTTCGATTGACCAATAAAATCGTAACATTTTCAACCAATCAAAATCGGAACTGAAAATATTGAAAACTTTTATTAGCTAAACGTGTCAAAAAGCAGCTTGTAAATAATTTCGCAGGAATTCAAGTTGAATTCCACTTCAAGCTGCAATAAATTTGCAGCACTTTTAAATCATTAGTTCTTATTGGATATAAACTATACTTTACTTACGATTTAACAACTTCTTTGTCTATTAAGAGTCTTACTGAATCTTTGGCATGCACATCGATTGTGATTAATGCTGTTAAAATTTTTCTCACTAAACTTGAGATATTTTGTCTTGTTAAGGCTGCCAAAGCAGTTAAATTTTTCAAACATTTCGTCTCAAACTGTTTCATTAGACCAATTATTGTCCTATCATCATTTTGTGGATTACCCAGAATATAATGAATATCATTGGCCCATTGTTGCTGTGATATCGTTAAGGACACTTGATTGGGATGATCTTGAAACCATACATCTCTATCCTTGTTCGGATAACATTGATAACCAAAACGCATGGCCCGTTTTACGGAGGCAAACATGCCTTCTTCTACTTTACTCAGCCATTCTTCTACAGCTCCTCTAGCTTTAAGACCTTTTTGAAAGAATAGTTTCTCACCCTCGGGTGAAATAAAAGCCAATATATCATTGGTGGGTATCATTTTACCAGTACCATCATCTTTTTGCCCAAATTCTAGACGATATATAGCATCAAAGCATTTACGTAAATGTGGTTGCACCGCTTGAGGTATACGAGTTTGGGCCAAAATTTCCAAAAGTTCATCATTGGAAAGAAAGTAAAATCTTGAAAAGAGAGAGAAAGAGAAAGTGTTACTTTCAAAAGCTATAAAACTGTATTAAATCAATACCTTGGAAATACGACTCTTTTAACTTCTAAGTAAGCCTCCAAGCCTCTGGTAATTAAATCCAATAAACGATTATTTTCTTTAAGAATATCATAATTATCTTTGGATGACATCACCGGCAAGGCCAACGAAATTTTCTTAGCCGTACGAACTAATTCTTTAAAACTTTTATCGACAGCAAAGAACATTTTAGCCTCTTGAGGTAATTGTCTTTGAATATCTGGTGAAGCAAAAATGGCCTCTAAATAAATCCATGACGATTGGCAATCCATCCAAACCTCTAAAATAAAATAAAATTGTGTAGTGCAAAAGAATCTTTAAATTTTAATTGCATACCTAGCAAAATCTTTCATTACCAATTAAGTGGTTATATAATGAAACTAAAATATTTTACTACTTCTAATTCGGCGTCAGTACTAGTTATTTTTGTTAGACGAAGCCGTTTTATAAGCAGTTTAGCTTACGCGCGGCTACTTATTTAATTATAAAGATAATGTGATATTGGTAACTACTTATTTTTTAACCACTAGTAAGTATATGAGTAGGCCTTATTATTTAACAACTTGTAAGCACTTATTTTTTAACTGCACGAATAACTACTTATTTTGGTAATTACTTATTCTATACATTTTTGTAATGCAGCGGGTAAGCGGGTGCTTACAAAAACGACTTGTCGAATAAAAATAATGAGCAGTTGGATACTAGTAATGAGCACCCATTACTGGGGTTTTGCTGGGTATTCTGTTTTCTACCTAAAGTTTTGCCAAATTGCTCCAAATTTGTTAGCCATTCATCGACTTTATGCTTAATAGGAGCCACATACTTTGAAGCAGCTATCGTGTTAGTATTAACATTTGAATCATCCAGAACAGTTTGTAATTCTTCTGTGCCAGCCAAAATATAAACATCCTTTTGGTCATGATGTGAAACAATCGATAGTTCTTGTTCCTTCCAAACACCTTCAATAGTTTTCAACATATTCTCAAGTTGAGCTTCACCACTAGCTTGTGAAGAAATTTCCATTAGGGTGTTTGCCATTTCCTCATCAAAAGCATTGGCCTCTATATAAGTTGACAAAAGAATATTTTTTTCTTGGTATAATTTTTTACCCAATACTGTTTCAATATCGGTCCAATGCCGCTAAAATATAAAAACTTAAAGTTAAAGAAAATGCTAAAGAAAATCTACGCTAATTTACCGCTCTAAAGTTATTGTTCCTTAAATAACCAATAACTGGTAATTTCAGCTTAAAATCCTCAGCTGATTGTTTTAGCTCAGGTACAATATTATTGGCGGGCAGATATTTTTCAAATTGCATGCAATTTTTAATTGTCTTTATTGTCAATTCGACCAGATCATTAACCACCAAGTTATTAAACTCTAAAGATACCCAACGATTATAAGCATCTTCCCATTCCTCTACCGAACTGTGAAGATTTTGACGTAAACGAATTTCGCTAAATGTTTGATCCATTTCTGTGTACATTGTTATATCGATCTAACATGTTGAAAATTTAATGATATTTTTGTTTAAATTGAAATAATTTTCATTATTATAGACCTTAAATTCCTTTTGATAACTTATATATTCAGTAGCTCTCTCATGCAAGTGGGTAAGACGTTCCGAAAGGCCGTTCAGCTTGGATCTTACTAATTTTCGATTAGATTTTTTCTAAACGAATATCATGTTATTACTGTTATTATAAACACAGAAACTTTATATTGTAGATTAACTTTTAATTAAAGGTTAATTGTAGTAACAAATTATTTGTATTGGCAATTTGTTAATACAATTAAATTTGAACTAAAAGTAAATCGATATTACAAATTATGTTTCCGCTGTAATAATTTACAAAACTTACATCTAATAACATTGATTCTTGAGTTTCCAAATAAACTTCATGTGTTTCTTCAAATATCGTCTTTATATCTTCATTCATTTTTTCTTCCAATTGTTTTACAAACTCTTGTTTTCTAGCTTGTATCTGTTTCAATTTATCATTAGTACAATTAACCAAATCTTCACAATCCATATAATCTTCTTTACGTTCATCATCGATAGGTATTGAGAAATCTTTAATAATTATAAAAATATCATGAGCATAATCGACTTCATGGAAGAGTTTTTGCATTTCATCATCTACAACATCCAAAAATCGTATATGAGCCACTATTTCCAAAGTGGTTTGGGGTGCAGCTAAAATACGAGCCATAAGATCTCTAGTTTCTTCAGCAATACGATCTATTTCTTCGCCAGCTAATCTAAAATTAAGAATTATGCTATGAACAATTTTTATCTGCGCAGATAATGTACTTACTTGGGTAGATATGTGGCTAAAACATTTTGCAATTTGACACAAACTGGTGTTACGGTATCCTTAAAACTGCCTTGTGTCAGTTTTAATAAACCCAAATTAACTGTGGTTAATATACCATCTAAGGCCTGGACATTCTTACAATAACGTTCGCAATAAGCACGCAAGGTATTCAGATCTAATAGTAATTATAAATGCAAATATTTAATATTTAAGAAGCATTATCGAATTTACATCTTACATTTACAGTCTTACAAAATAAAATGATTTCACTGGTAACATTTAAATTGAATTTCATTTGCTAAAGCCCGATTACTGAATGTCCAGTTAAATTTTAGCCGACAGTTAAATTCTAATTTTATACGGAAAATAACAACAAATGTATCAGTTAAAGTCCCAGTTAGTACCAACTGGACATTAAGTAATCGGGCCTTAAGGTTTTTAAACAAAATTTTATTTTTAAAATTTAAAGATTATTTGGGACCGACAAGAACTTCTTCATTAAACTCCATTAATTTAATGAAAAGATTCAATCGACGAGTTCCAGTGAAACTTCATTGGCTTTTGTGCAAAACTTCATTATCATGCATGTAATTCACTCGGTGTATTTTTTACTCTCTCTTACCTCTTTCACTTTTCAAAGTATTGGGATCTGTTTGCGTATCAATCTCATAATTTGTACGTATGAATTCAAATCTCAATGTATACATTTCAGCCTTTTCATAGGCCAGCCGTATAAAAGAATATATTTGTTTTCTGAAACCAAAATGTGATTAAAACTTATTTATGTATTAACCAGATCTTACCGATTGCGTTGGAATTCAACATCAGTTCTTAAAAGAAAACTTAAATCGGGTGCAACACCAGCTAATCGCTCTTCTTGACGTCCCATTATTGAAGGTCTATAAAAATTATTTTTAAGTTTATATTTTATTAACTTGAAGATTTATGGGGGAGTTCTAAAAAACGAATCCACATGATATCATTTAATTTATAACAATGTAAATCTAAAAATTATATTTCTATGCTTTAATAATAAAATATAATCTCAATAAATAACATAAATAAATAAAAAAAATTTTAATCAACACGTACTTTGTATGAAAACGAACTACTTTATTTGGATTCGTTTTCTAGAACAGCATCGATAGATTATTTCTTACTCAGTAAACTGTGCATAAGCTTTGTCATCGGTGAAATTTTCGATTTCTGTTACGGTTTCCAAAATTAATGTAGATATCCGTGTAAAAATATGTTTCATAATATCCCTAAAAGGGTAATGGAAAAAAACGCATAATATGCATGGCAAATGTGTACTTTAATAAATATTATTTATTGGCTTATTTTAAATAACAAAATGGATTTGTTCCCTTGCATTACTCCTGGTACCCGAATGAACCCAAAACATCCCAAATAACAACAATTTGTACACCATTTTGAATACGGGAACGGTTTTCGACTATTTTGGGTAACCGCGATAAAGTACAGGAACACACTTAATGTATTCGAACAAGTTATACTAATAGAAAAAAGGCTGTGAACATTTTTGCTAAAGTTACTATAATTAAAGCTACACTCAGATAAAAAAGTAAGTAAAAAAATTTGTAAACAGTTTCCAATCGAAGTTTACTATTATTATACTGATTTTTAGTACAATGTTTTTTTAGTAATCATTTTTGCTATTCTCTTATTACAAATTACGGATTTTTTTTTACTAATTCTCGCTGCTGATTTTAACAAAACATTTTACTAATTTTTCAAAACCGAGTGCTAAATTCAGGAGAAAAATTTACTAATTAAAAATTTTTTTTTTAATTTTTTACGATTCTTGTTTAGTTTATATTTGTTACTATTGAAATATTCTTAGTTTGGAAATAACACTCAGACAATTTTATTGTATCTCCAATGCATAAAAAGGTCATAACTGGAGAACCGTTTGCAATTGTGACTGCAAATTTCAAGTACGATGAAGTACGCTTGTTACAATCGAAAAAAAAAAATTTTTTTTTTAGATTTTACAGTTTACAACAATTTACTGAAATTTAGTATCTGCAACTAATTATTTATACTAATTTCATTGTACTAAAATTATATTTAGTAAGTTTTTTAACTGATTTTAGCAAATCGATTTTGAATTGCAGTTTACATTAATTTTACTAAAATTTAGTAGCGGCTACTAATTTTTTCTACTAATCTTATTGTAGTACAGATCCGCAGACATGTGTTGCTAAAATTAGGCCCCAAAATAGTTAAATTTCCCGTAATAACAGCAACATTTTCAGTAGCCATTACAGACTTTTTTGGTTGAGTGTACGCATAAAATTTTGTTGCATATTTTCCCACTTAATTTACGGCACATACATAGCTAGTATACCGATCACTTGCTGAGTCGATTTAGCGATATCCGTCCGTTTGTCGGAGAAATCGGGATTTGAACGTTTTTGATACGTTCTTGTGGAAGTATACCCTACACTATATGGCAAAGCTTATAATTTTGTTGATATTTGTTACTAACGAAAATACTCAAGAAAGATCCACTTTTCACTATATTTATTGCACATTAAATTCCCTTCCCAGAGATTAATCCGCATCCCGGAATCATAAGTGGGATTACGCGACTCTATTTTTTTTACTTGTTTTATTTTGAATACGTTTCTCGTTCTATAAAGTTCGTTAGATACTTACTCCGAAGGCTCGATTTCAATGCGATCTGGTAGTAAATGCAAATCTGCCACAAAAAATGGATTCTAAAATGTTTGTAGGTAGTGAATAAAAAAACTATTTTTTAAAATCATACATTACCTGCGGGCAAGTTTCAGGTCTAGCTGGTTCCAATTGTTCATGTAAAGTTAAATTATTACTTAAAAGTTCTTTAGAAGGCCCCAAACTGTCATGAATTTCCATAGCTTTAGTTATATCACTGAAACTATTTGTCGTAATCCTATGCAACATATTATACATCATATGATCACAGTAGCTAAGGAAACTGTAAGGACAAAATTATATCAGAAACTGTTACCCTCCCTACAAGTTAAATTCCAGTTTACTTGGTTAGAATTTTGCAAAAACTTTTTTTCTTAGCGCGATCCATAAAACTCATAGCATCACGCATTTTTTTAACAGATGGATAATAATTGATTTCGTCATCAGGAAAGAAACCACGATCTGTTAAAGCATTCAGACAAGCTTGATCTGAAGTAAAAAAAAAATATTAATAAAAACTTTCGAAATCAATTTAATGCAACAAATCATACATAAAGATTTTTTAGTTCTTTCACGAAATTCGTTCAATGTCACTTTTATTCTTTCATATATTTTCATTTGTATTTCCAGAAAATAAAATGGATGCCATTCCTCAATAACTAAAAATCAATTAGTTTATATTTTTAAAATAAATTAAAATTATTTCAATGTGAATTTACCGGTAACATTAATAAAATTGCTTTTTTCCAATAAAACAATATCACTACGTAACTTTAGTATTGCTTTCGCCAAATACGGAATAGCTATAAAGAGATGTTCTTGTAAGTGTGAACGTGCTTCATTTTGCTTCTTCCATTTAACCGTCTTTTCCCACACTTTAAATCCCTTCCATATGCGGAAAACTGCAAAAGTTCGAATTTTTATAATACTCAAAAACTGTTGAAATTCTTGTTGCCACTGTAACAGGGGTGTGAAAAAATTTTCTGACAAATGCCAATAAGTTACACCATGCCGGCTCATGGTAAAATACAACAGTTTATTGGGTAAATTACTCCAGGTATATTCTTGCAAACTATATGGTGTAAAATATTCACTCGTTTTCGGCAACATATAAGTTAAATATATGAACCGATCATCGGGCATATTTCGCATACGTTCCACGGTTACATTTAGATCTGGTATTAAAGATGCTCCAGTCATAATACCCCCTGTACTTTGCCGATCATTAGGTTTTGATAATTTGGATTTCTGCTCCTTAGACTTTATATCATTATTAAATTCCACCGTAGATCTTTTTAATTTTGTACGACCACTAGGATTTATTATGTCCAATTCTTTAGCGCGTGAACGCAATTTTGCATTAGAAAACCGATACGACATTTATTCAAATGCGTCTGCTTATTTTTAATTATGGTGAATTATTTTTTTTTGTATTTTTGTGTCTTTCTTTTTAATTGTTTTCAAAATTATTGTTTATTATGAAAAACTTCGATAATTTGTTATGAATTTGATTGATTTTTGTCATAGTAACAGTAAAGAATTTAGAATTGAAATTGAATTGAAATACAACCTGTTTCACACATTTATTTTATTTGTATGTTTGTTGTCTTGGCAATCAGTTTGTATGGGATGAGTGGAGTGTTTGAAGAAAGAAGTAACAACTATTGAACTTCTAAAGTACTTCTGTGATCAGAAACAAAAATTTTGCAAGGGAAGTTTGAAGCAACAAAGCATTTTATTAAATTACGAAACCACTAATTTTTTTTTTACAATTGTCAATATAATCATACCAAATAATCATAAAGCTGGATTCACAACATAGATTATATAGATATCTAACTCTTGTTCTTCTTTTGTCAACAGACATTTTTTTACACGCATGCAAATATTTTTTGTGTAGGTATAGGACGTATATCCAACACATTCTCAAGAGATACGTCAACTGACAGCGAATGTCAAAGAGTAAGATATCTATGTAATCTATGATTCACAACCCTGGAGTACCTACTCCACTCTGTACATTGGGGTGTTTTAAAGATGGCATGATACAAGAAACAAGCGGTTTGGAGCACTGCAACATTGTAAATCCAGCTTAAGGGAAATTAGGGAAATGTCAAATTCATATGGGAATGACACAAGGCAACAATGATAGCACATGGTCCCAAGGACAAGGCCTATTGATTCTAGATAGGATCGGTTCATATTTGGACCTATCGCCCATATGGGAATGACACAAGGCAACAATGATAGCACATGGTCCCAAGGACAAGGCCTATTGATTCTAGATAGGATCGGTTCATATTTGGACCTATCGCCCATATGGGCTATATTTTCAATTTTCTCTTCTTTTATCATTTTATAGAAAATTTTGAAACAAGTACATTTTAAACGATTCTGGTTAAAATCCAAACATTAGTTGGCTTTAACCAATTGTATCAAACTTGCTATAACTTGGAACACTTTGTATAGCTAAGATAACCCTCAAATATTGGTATTCAATTTGTGGAAAATTATCAAATCTGTTAAAAACTTTCCTTACATAATTGGGTCTAACTTTTGTATTATTTTAGCAATGTGAGTGGTGATATATCACTTAATAAAAGCTTCTGAAATCGTGCTTAAAGTTAAAAAAAAGTTAGTTTTTCAGAATATTTAATCCATTTTTCGATATATGTCGATTTAAATCGCGAATTTCAGTAAATTAAAGTTTCAAAATTGTGAAAATTTTATTACTTATAGTATTTAAATAACGATTTCACATCCTTTTAAATTACACCACAATCACGCTCGTGGCTTGAGCCTTTCAAAAGATGTAGACAATTTGAATAGTCAAAATTTGGGTTAGATTGGTTGGTTTTAAATATGTAGAACATCACTCACTTCGACCTTTTTCCTATAGGAGCAATCAAAACGAGAATGTTTATAAAATTTTACGAAAAACGTCGCCGGAGTCTGAAAAGTCCACAAAATTTGATTGAGATAATTATCAAGATTTAAATCAGAGATTATTTTTTAACTGCACAAAGTTTTTATTTCCTGAAAAGTTTTAAAATTATTTTCATTATTTTTTTTTATATTCACTCTATTTATGATAAGCTGATTTTTTATATTCCATTTATAAATTTTAACTAAAAACTTCTAATGAATATCTTAACTAAAAAAATAAAAATGCCCTGTTGTGTCCAATATACACAAATTGCCTGCACTTGTACGTACAAACCATACGTCAGTGTGGCAACATTTGCGAAAAGGTGACACGGAGGAAATAAGAAGATGTACAGGAAATCTAAAGTAGAATGTTTGTATATGGCTGTATGATCACTTCTGAAAGTATTCATATAGAGACAATCTGACAATGAAAATGTAAACGATAATACAATTTAATGGAAAATCACTGATGAAGCCTGTCCATAAAAAAGGCAGAAACTGGATCTAGTCTGATTTGCAAATTTAATGTGTTTATAACTTTTGAAGAAAATGTTTATTCTTCTTCTTAACCTCAAGCCTACTAAAATAGAGGGAAATGTTTAGTTGATATTTTATTTTGGTAAATGAATGTTATTTAGTTTGACTCTAGATCAACTATTAACCCATTCAAGGCAAACGACACTGATGATGGCTTTGTAGCGAAAGCCGAAAATACGTATTCTGTCTTGCTGGCCGAATTCTTTCAAATTTTATTCTTTGTAATTTACTTGTGAAAATTGTATCATCTTTCTTTTATTTGATAATAATTTAAACAGAAAGTGATATTAATTTATGATCTAAAGTCAAACTAAAAAACATTCAAAATTTCTAATATTAAAAAAATTCTTGTTTTTGAAGTATTTTTCCAAATGTTTCGCAGACCCACTAAGATGCAATTACGGTCGCTCAAAGGTTCGTGATCAACATTTGGAAAACGTTGAATAATTAAATTTTCATATCGGTTTTAATATAGCCGTGGGAGCCAGCTGCCGTTACTAACAAAAGTAAGTACTGGCCAATTTTACTTTGATGCTACACCAACACTCCGTCTTTTAAAGTCCAAAAACTGCAGTTTAGGAGGAAGTACAGGATTTAACGCTAGTCATTTACTCGCATGCAGTCAGAAATTGAAGAGTATTTCAAAAAAGATTATTTTAGGAAAATAAATTGTAGAGTACGATATCAACATGTATGCTCGGGATTTCCAAAAGACTGACTGGAATTAGTTCAATACGATCCTTTGGAGAAAACTAAAAAGAACTCCACCATATCCTTCCGAATGAAATTTGGAGAATTTTAGGTGAAATTAATTGTGAATTCTATTTGGAATTTATCATATTTAATCTTAAAACTGAAAAAATTACACTCATTAATTTTTTTTCTTACAAAATTGGTAAAATTTTAAGAGAAATTTCGATTTTTGATTTCTAAATGAGAAAATTATAAAAATATTAGCATTTTCCATTTCAAATTTAGAAAATTCCATTAGAAATTCAGTTCTGCAATTTTAATGAAAAAAAATTCAAAATAAAAATATAGTTAATCCTTGCTTGAATTAATTGCCACTTTAGAAATAATCGCACCCACTGTGCGACGTAACAATATTCTCTAAAATAATAAAAAATACAACTTTTCCTTGATTTTATTTTTTTTTATTTGTAAATTAGTATCTTGTTTTAATATCTCAAATTATAAATAGTTTATTATTTACACAAAAGAAACAATTATTTTTTAAACTAAAGAAATTAAATAAACATTTTTCTATACAGAAAAAGAACATGAACTCATTTGACTTATAATAAAAATTACTAATTAAAGATAATGCCAATATTTTGGATAGAAAATGACGTGAATATAATGGAATGTGATTTAAAATTTGCTTTTAAATTAAAGATGCCGGTAATGGCACACTAATGATTTTTGTTTTTTTTTTCTCATAACTTTATGAATAAATCGATTTAGCTTAAAATACAGTTTGATTTTACATTTTTAATAAACTAAACCAAGTCATTCATAATCTTTGTTTTTAAAATGATTTGTTTGTTTTTTTATTTAAAATTTTGAAGTTTTTGTTTTTAAATGAATATGTTGAGCTTTGCGTTATTTCAAGCTTAAAAGCTTTAATAATATTTTGTATCGAAACAAAGTTTTTAATAAAGCTTTGTAAGTGTAAGCAGCAACATTAAAGCTTTAAAATTCTGATTTGAAATACAGTGTTAACTTCCTTTTTGTAGACTTATTTTCTAAATTTTAATATTATAGAAAAACTCTATTGACTTTTTTGTTCTTTTGGGAGGGAAAAAGGCTTAAAATGTATAAATTACTTATTAAATATTTATGTTGGTATGTATGTATATGAATTTAAAATGTAAAAGTGAAATAACTAATTAATTACTTGCTTCGTTGTTCATTTAAAATGCTTCTAATGCATTTTACTTTAGTTTGTGAATATTGCAGCCCGTTTTAATATTTTTGTTTAAATTATTTAGTTATTGCTCTACATTGATGGTTATGACCATAGTTGGTCAATAATGTCCTCCACTGTGTCGATGATGATCTCGTCTACCCGCCGAATGATCACGATATTCACCATTGCGTGAAGAACCGTTTTTGTGGTGGTGATGATGATGACGTTTCTTTTCTAAGTGAAAGGGGTAAAAGAAAGATTTTTTTTAGTTTTGTTTTGATAACTGTGTGTCAAGAAAATTGTACATTACCTTTCAAACAAACATCTGAAACTACCATTTCAGAATTTTCACGCAATCCATAATTGTCGCGACCAACACTAAAAAATAATTTAGAATTGTACATGATTTTGATCAAAGACAAATTTGTAATGTCAGTATTTACCGCTCTAAATTTTCTCTTGACCTCTGCATATTTTCTCTTAAATTATCTCTTGAGCGTGTCATACTGGGAGGATCTAATGTCTCTTTACGACGCAATGCATTGTGAGAACTGTTTTTAGAGGCAGATTCATGTAAATTTTCCCAAGCTTGTCTATAATATCTGCAATGAAAAAATATCAATTAAATAAAAATTAAAGTCAAATTTTGTTGGATACGAAACTAATTTTCAGTTAAATTAATTTCAATTTTCATTATAATATCAATAAAAGACCCACAAAGTAATAAATATAATCCCAACAAAAACATTTCAAAAAATTTGAAATTTTACAATTTTAAAAATCGAAAAACTCAAAAACCTATTCAATTTTTTCTTAAATAAAACCTCTAACTGATCTTAAAAAATCCTGAAATTTTCTAGAGGGCGTTTTTTTAAAGATATGAATTTTTTAATTTTTTTATTATCTTTATTAAGTTTAAAAAGTTTTTCTAAGTTTAAAGAAAAATATTAGAAAAATTATGACATTTTTTGAAATTCTAACTTTGGCAAAACTTCATTATATGATGAAAGAAAAGTACTGACCAAAATTGAACCAATTCCAACCATTCGTCGATTTGAGATGGAATGACCTATATATATATTATCCCATTCAGAGTCACTAGAAAATTTATCAATCTTCTGTTGAATATAATTATATATTAATTTCTACCTCATTTTGTATATAATCATATCTTGCGACTTTTGGCAAAACAATTTAAGTCGACTTAAGAACATTTTCCAGGATTTTTGTCGACAATATAACTTAAGAATTCGCACATTTCTATGTGTTCCTCACATTTACAACATCGTACGAATATTTCCTGAAATATGTGAACCACCTTAAATCAAATTTTTCGAAATCTTATTAATTTCCGTTTGACAAAAGCACTTATTTCATTTGCAGCATTAGGAGTTTTCACTGTAGGGGTATTTTCCATACAGAATTTTGAAAAGAAAGTAATAAATTGTAACAATTATTTTCTGTATTTGTGCAATCAGTTTTGCAAGGGTAAGGGAATACTTAATCATTTTGACGAGATAAATTATTTCTACTTAATCTCTTACATTTCTTTAGAATTTAAAACTCCTTTTTCTTAAACAACTTTCGTCGAAATGAGTTACAATATCCCAAACAATTGTTTTCAAAGTTTTTTTTTTCAAATTTTGTTTAAGCAAACAAAATATTTTTTGGAGGTAATTTTTCCAGAAACTGTTAAAAATAATATTTTCAATGG